>LT669794.1:24884838-25231268 GCA_900128785.1 Arabis alpina
ATGCCAGTAAATTTCCTCATCCCGAAGCGCTGTACATAACTGTTCCTGGATGGCTGCAATCTCCTCACCTGTTGCCCTATCGTTGCTCTGGGCATCCTCCAACCGTTTCTTCAAAGCCTCAATCTCCTCTTCTGAAATAAGCTGGTCATGCTTTCTCCACCGGGAGATCTTTTTTCGGCAGTTGGCTATCCGTTCCCCTATGGAGGGTACACCATTAGTTTGTCCCTGTGACCACCCAGACCGTATCACTTCTTCAAAATTCGGCTTCGAGAGCCAACGCTTGTCAAACCAAAACTTCTTCACTCCGCCTACTCGAATAAATTCAATGTGAGTCAATACAGGCCGATGGTCGGATCCCATAAACCGGAGATATTCCATCTTGGAATGTGAGAAAAGTTCATACCAATCTTCATTTCCCATGGATCGGTCCAGGCGACATCTGATGACATTTGTCCCTCGTCTGCCAAACCAAGATAAGCAGTTTCTCAAATACGGGAAATCAACCATTCCACAGGTTTGTCGCATTAAGTTAAACTCGAGAAAGGAGTTATCTGGTCTCCTTCGGCCCCCGGTCTTTTCATGATGCCCAGTAATCTCATTGAAATCTCCTGTCATAAACCATGGTGCGAAACGAGTAGTACTAATACGAGTTAAGTGTTCCCAGACAATATTTCTTTGAGCTATAATAGGGTCTCCATAAACGAACGTCATAAAAACTTTATTACCACAAATAATAGCCATTACATCAATAATATTTTTATTCGAAAAAAGAACTTGAATTTGAAATTCAGACTTAGCCAGAAGGGCTAGTCCACCACTACGACCCGTAGGTTCAACAGTAAAAAGAAAATCGTAACCAAATTCAACTTGTAGGTCTTGGATAAAATGCTGATTACGCTTTGTTTCCACAAGAAAGAGAATCCCCGGGAAAAACCTCTTACGAAATTCGCGTAATCTACGAACTGTCAAGAAACCACCGGCTCCCTGACAGTTCCAGCTGAGGATCATTCTAGGCGTCCGCCGGTGGTTTCTCCTTAACCACCGGTTCTTGAGTTTCCTTCGAAAATTCCCCGCCTCCCGGGCCCGTCTTCGAAGACGACGGTTTTGTCACATCCGCCAAAACGCTTGGTTGATCCAAGATAGCTAAGGCCATGTGATTACGAACTCTATTACCATGAAAAGGGTTATGCTCAATCTTCTTTTTGACCCCCAATGCATGGTTTCTTCGGTGTGAGGACTTTCGGGCTTTAGTCACCATAGCTTTGAGAGGTGAAATTATGTCAGTTGGGCTGAAATTGGGCTGCTGGCCCGTCGTGTGAGCTACAAACTCTTGCTCTCTCAGATCCACACTCTCGGTCAGTTGGGCTTCTGGGTTCTCAGGCCCATCAACAAGACTCAAGCTGACATCAGTCTGTTGGGCCTCCGTCTGGTCCGGCCCATTACCAGAGTCCAGCGCCATGGTCATCAGCGACCCAGTCGAAAACCTAATCTCCTTCTCACCCGTTGCCGCCTCCGGGGACTCGAGCTGAGCTGCCGTCTGCTTTAACCCCTCTGCTGCATCCCATTTCGCATTCTGGGAGAAGACTTCGTTTGCGATTGCAGCTTCAACCTCATATGCACGGTACCAAGGTGCCCGTGGTTTTGCTCGCTTGTTCGCTGGTTGAGTACGGCGAGTCTCTTCTTCTTCCTGACCCTGAGATGGCTCACCAAAGGTCACTTCCTTGGAGAAAGTCCGCCTTACCCACTCCTTGGTGGAGCTTTTACCAGTGGGTAACTCAGCTTCAAAGGCCCGTGACGATTCGAGCTCAGCTAACAAGACTCGGCGCACCGGTTTTGGTCGAGATGATGAAGCAACCACCTTTGGAGCTCTCACCTTCAGCTCCCTTGGGATCCGTGTATGCTCGAGTGTGTTGACCCGATCTGATCTGCTCTCCCTCTGTCTGTCTCTTCCAAATTCCGTCTCTCTCCTCCGCAGAGGTTCTCTTCCTGCAGCCCGCTTCTGCTGATACTCCCGAGGTCTGTCTGGGCAGGTTGGAGCCTCGTACGTGAGGCGGAGGCAGCAGGTGCAGTACTTGTGGCAATTGTAGTGGCTTAGTCTTCTTGGGATCCTTGTCTCATGCAATCATTTTCCCAAAAAAAGCCATTGAAATCTCTGTTGTTTTCTTTGGTTGAGGTGAATAATCTAGTTGTTGCGTGATGGACATAGAGGGGATTTGCAGCCTATTATACCCACGAGAGGAAAGATCCTTGGGATTACAGGTAATAGGAATTGATTTCCTCAGAATCCCTTGATTGCCTTGATTGTAATCAAATTTCATTGAAATCCCCTGATTGACTGCCAGTATTATTGTAATATCCCATGATTGATAGTTGCCAAACTTGGAACCAATCATCGCAGATCCGAGGTGATGTGCAGCCTGCATTGGCCCGATCTCCATTGAAATAGAATCCCCTGGAGATCTCCAAATCTGTCTTCCCTCAGGTTTCCAAATCTTCCAAGGATTTGAATTGATTTTGATATTTGTATTTACAGAGGATGGAAATAAGCTGATTATGGGTTGTGGATGAGGAAACCCTGTATGTTGAGGGCTACTGTAGATGGTTATGACCGATTTGGATGCAGAGAGTATTAGACAACGCCCCATAGCCGTAATCCGGTCCCGGATCCAGCGGATTCCGGTGATCTTCATCTTTCAAAATTCAAAATCCAGATCACACAGCTCCTCGTGACGGTGCACAAACTCGTCTACGATCTCACAGCTCCTCTCGGTGACGATCTCATGGCTCGATTGGCGACGATCTCACAGCTCGAACGGCGACGATCTCACAACTCGAACGGCGACGATTTTGACGTCGACGAACTGAGATCGATTTTGACGGCGACGACCTCAGCTCGATTTTGACGCTGAGGACGGCTGCGACAATGACTGTAGTTGGCTTTGGATATTCGATCGGATTTCATCAGAATTTGTGTGGTATGTGCCTTCTTCCTTTTGTGTTGACTGGATTTGGAAAAAAATCGAATCAATTTGTTCCTCTAAAACCAAATCGATTGTTACAGAGATTAGAAATTGAAATTGATCATGGGTTAACTTGTTTCTTTGTGTATAACAGCTTGGATAAGTTCGGTACTTTGTGTATAAACTATAGATGGTAATCGATGATGCATTTGATGTTTTTAAATGGCTTGAAATTTAATGTTGATAATGCAAAGATACTGCTTGTTTTAGGATTGAATCTGCTATGAAGTTGTTTAGCATTTAATGTGGATTTGAACATACTGTTTGGTTTTAGGATTGAATCTGCTATGAATAGAGATGTGTGAATGTATGGTGAAGTTTTAGTGGATAAGTGTTTTACTTCTTAAAAGTTATATCAAAGTTGATGATATGAGATGCGAAAGGTCCACATACATTATACATGATTACTACTACATAGCTTGCATAATTTCAGTGTGTATTTCTTTGTTCATTAACTATCTAGGAAACACATAATGAAATGTGTATTTTGGAAGCTTTTTAGGAAGCATTCATGAATATTTAGGATGTACTTCCTAAACTTTAAAATCTCTTGTACTTTATTCATTTCAGTTGATGATGTTGGAGCTATACGCTGCTTGTGGGGAATGGAAGCTAGATGACAACCTCAAATGGGTTTTTACAGTAGATAAAAGCAAAGGAAGCTCACTTTGTGAGATAGATGAAAGCATAATGTACAAAGGTTTAGTGGAGATAGTTGCCGAAGATTTTGGAGTTGATATCACTCAGCTATGAGCTTCCAGTGAGATTGAAATTGATTGTAGAAGATTCTCCACCAATTTATCTCCGGAGTGATCGCCAAGTACGGACTTTGATCAAAAAAATACAGGAAGAATATGAACTGATACATTTGTGTGTAAAGGTAAGTCTTTAATACTAATTGATTGAGTACTACTACATAGGTTGTATAATTTTAGTGTGTACTAAGTATTTGGGAAACCATTCCGAAATATTTAGAAACCCTTCCGAATTACATATTTCGGAAGCATTTCAAGACTCATTCCTATTTATTTAGGAAGGTCTTCCTAAATAAAGTCAATTTTGTTTTTTGTTCTACTTTTTACTCTTCAAAATACTAAATCTCTTTCTTCTTGGCTTAGGTGAGTGACAAATGCAACGGTCCTGTTGTTGTTGAGATTAGTGATGTGGACAAAAGACATGTTTTCCGAGTTTCAGATGGTGATTCATATGTAAATGAATCTAATGTTCGTACACAAAGACATGTAATATTCTTTTTACACATATTTTTCATCTACACTGCTAATCGGTTACGCATTGTTCCCAAATTTTCAAAACGTGTTCCTAACATTTTATTTACCATTCTTTTGTAGGAACTTCATCGATCAATTTTCTGCGAAAATTCAGTTTGTGTGGCACATTACAACGATACAAATTCAACTGCTGAAATGAGCTCTCATCCATCTCTGCTGCATCCAACGCAAGATCCCTCTTCTATGCGTGTTGAAATTGTTGGTAACAAGACCGTTCACACTAAACAGATTAGTGATATGGGAAAAGGAACTACATTGCTACTTTCAAATGGCGATTCATATACAAACAATGTAGACTGTGAAATTGGTAAACATCAGCGCACCCATGTAGTGCATAACAATGGAAGTTCAAGCACAAATATATTTAGTGTGCATTCAAATCAACATGTAATCCTTTCTATTACACATTTTACATGATTTAAGTTCTTTGTTTTTGGGTTCTCTGATCAGTTAGGAAGACCTTCCTAAAAGCTTACATTTGCTTCCTGAAATTTTGAAAACGTCTTCCGAAATTGGGTTTACAGGAACTTCATCAGTCAGTCAATTGTGAAAAATCAGTTTCTGCCTCACTTAACGCTGAGACGAGTTCAGCTTCTAATATGGGATCTCATCCATATCTTCTGCATCCAGCGGCAGATCCTGGTCCGTTCCCTATAGGTTGTTCATATTCAACCCGAGAAGGTGATGATGATATATATGTCAACAGAGTTTTCAGCAACAAAGATGAGCTAATGGAAAAGATGAATAGATGGGCATTACGATGGAAATTCGAGTTCAAATCTCCTTGGTCAGATTCAAAAAGAGTTATGTTAAGATGTGTCGATAAGAGCTGTAGCTGGAAGATGCGAGCAACTAAGGTTTCTGATTCAGACAGCTTCATGGTGACCAAGTATGTTCATGAACATACTTGTGACACGACGCACAAATCTGCTAACCATAGGCAAGCAATGGCGGAAACAATTGGCACTTTAATTTGTGGCAATTATGTAGAGAAGAAGGACGGGCTGAAACCGAAACAAATTATCGAGCTTGTCAGACAAGAACATGGTGCGCAAATTACTTACAAGAAAGCTTGGAGAGCAAAAAGGTATGGTGAATTGTTGATGAGAGGATCTACTGAGGAAAACTATCATAACATGGCTAAATGGTTGTTTATGGCGAAGGAGAAAAATCTTGGATCAAAAGTTTATCTTGAGGTTGATAAGGTTGGTAGTTTCAAGTATGGATTCGTTGCATTTGGCCCATCATTAAGGGGTTTTTGTTTGATGAAGAGAGTGATAGCTATTGATGGTACGTTTCTCAAAGCTAAATTCAAAGGGACGTTGCTTGTTGCGACTGCACAGGATGGCGACATTCATTTATATCCTTTAGCTTTTGCTATAGTAGACTTAGAGAATGATGCTTCTTGGAGTTGGTTCCTTCTTTGCCTACGGTTTGCAATTCCAGATGCATCAGATTTGGTCTTCGTCTCTGACCGTGCTCCATTAATTTCAAAGGCGCTTTCACAGGTTTATCCGTCTGCCCATCATGGTGTTTGCAGAGTTCATCTACTGAAAAAATTAAAACCCAAATATGGGCAGTATTTGAAGCTTGTTGAAGCTGCAGCGAATGCATACAGTAAGCAAGAGTTCAACAAGATTTTTAAAACAATAAGGAGGCAATCTCAGCCGTTAGCCAAGGTCCTTGAAGACACTGTTTTCAGCAAGTGGGCACGTTCTCATGCACCTACAAACCGTTTCAACATGATGACCTCAAATATTGTAGTGTCAATGAACCAACGTTGAATGATGCTCGTGAGTTGCCAATCGTGTCGCTTCTAAAGAGTATTAGACTGACACTATCAACGTGGTTTCATGAACGTCGTGTAAAAGCATCGAAACACACCAAACGGCTTACACCCAATGTGGTGGCAATGATGATTGCGAGGTTTGAGGATGCATTGAAACTTGACGTCTATCAAGTTGATGAGAACGAGTTTGAGGTTAAAGATGAGATGAGAAAGTTTGTTGGTGACTTGAAGAAGAAGGAGTGCACATGCTGTGTTTTTAACATTGATCAAATCCCATGTGTCCATGCAATTGCTGCTGCTAAGCGGACGAAGAAGGATGAAAACATGCTTGCCCATGACTTCTATTTGACGGAAACATGGGGTAAAGTATATGCCGAGAGCATACACCCGTGTGGAGACCTCGATAGGTTAGATTTACCTGAAGGTGTAACTATTTACGTCTGTGGACCTCCAAAGACTAAGAAAACCAGTGGGAGACCGCCTAAAAAGAGAAAGAGAGCAGCTGGAGATTATGGAGTACTGGGTTCAAAAAAACAAAAGCACAACTGCAGTAGATGTGGTACAGAAGGACACAACAAAGGTACATGCAAAGTCCTTATATGATCATGTGATTATTATATCTTGTGCAGCAGCTGTGGTAGAGGAGCACACAAGAGAGATATATGAGTTTTTTATAGTAGAATTTCAAAAGAGTTACAATATGTTGCTTCTTTTTCTTTTGGTTACATTTTCTTATCGATACACTTCACTTTATTACTTTATTGATTGATTACTGGGGTTTTATCTAAGTAGAAAACGATTATGGTGTTAAATTTGTATCTTTGTCTTGTTCCACAAAACTGTAAGTATGTTTTAGGAAAGATGTCTACGTTTTTAGGATAGCCTTCCGAATTAGGAACGGCTACCTAAATATTTAGTAATCCTTCCTAAATATAAATAAAAGGTTCCAGAATTTTACAACACCCATAACATATCATTTTCATTCTTCATGATACAAGCATTTGCCACTTTTTACAAAAAAAAAACAGTCTTGAGATCAGATTTGTTCAACTAAAAAACTTGTGTATATTTAAAGAGAATTGAGCCCAAAAGAACAAGAGAACCAATCTTTTGTATTACCACTAAAGTATCACTTTTTTAAGCAAATTTTCTGAACATCCCACTTTCAGATTACGTTTGGTTCAAAGTGTATAACGATTATGGCGTGAACTTGTACCTTTGCCTAGTTCCACAAAGCTAGTTCTACAAATTGGAAGTATGTTCAGGAAAGATGTATGCCAATTTAGTCTAGCTTTCCGAATTAGGAAGGGCTTCCTAAATATTTAGTAATCCTTCCTAAATATAAATCAAACGTTCCCGAATTTAACAACACCATAACATGCCCTTTTTGATTCTTGATGATACAAACATTTTGCCACTTTTTCTTCTATCAACCCATTGAAGTTTTTTCCAAAAACACTAACTTGTTTTAAAATTTCCTAAAATACCCCTTTTTCAAAGTTTCAAAAATACCACAAAATTATAAGTTGATTTTTTAAGGTTTATAATTTAAATTTTTTGAGATTGGGTTAACTATTCCAAAATTAGGGTATAGTTTTAGGGGGTATGATTTGGGTTTGGGGTTTAGGGTTTAGGGTTTAGTTTTGATTGTTAAAAGTGAATTTTCAATTAATTTTGTGGTATTTTGGTGTCCTTGAAGGTATTTTGTCGTAGTTGATTTTTAAGGTTTATAAATTAATTTTTTTGGGTTTGGGTTAACTATTCCAAAATTAGGGTATAGTTTTAGGGGGTAGGGTTTGGGTTTTCGTTTTAGGGTTTAGTTTTGATTGCTAAAGTGAATTTTATATTAATTTTGTCGTATTTTGGTGTCATTGAAGGTATTTTGTGGTAGTTGTTTTTTATGGTTTATAATTTAATTTTTTTGGGTTTGGGTTAACTATTCCAAAACTAGGGTATAATTTTAGGGGGTAGGGTTTGGGTTTGAGTTTGGGTTTAGGGTTTAAGAAAAGTGAATCTGAAAAGTGAATTTTAATAGCGACTAAGATATCTACGTTTAGGAAAGATATCTACCTTTTTAGGATAGCCTTCTCAATTAGGAATGACTTCCTAAATATTTAGCAAGGCTTTCCTAAATATGTACAAACCCTTCCTAAATTAAAAAGAGAACAAAAAAACAGAAAGAAACAAATTTCTTTTAGACATAGGTTGACTTCAATGTTAAAGAAAACTTCAAATCCTACAAATTAAACATAGCCTAAAGATAACAAACCAACCAAGGGCATCAAATAGAAAATGAAAATAGTAATAGTTCAAGGAAAGTTTTTTAAAATCTAAATACTAAGGAGTATAAAACTCTTCGAAGATTTCGCTCGACATTCTTGTTCTGTAGTCTTCAGCATCTTCATCAACAAGCTTGGACATATCATTGATACCCATCGAGTGGCATTCTATCATCTTCACTGTAAAAAGGCCACATCTGGCGGCCATGGCTGTCGTAGGAGTACGTTTCTTTTCTATCTTATCGACTTCGAATGGAGTATGATCCACTTGAACACCCTTTTCTTCCTGAGAAGCAGAAAGTAGGAAAGGGAATATATCTGCACAAAGACAAAAACAACACCACATTTACAAGCTACTTTCTAATGTTGATCTTAAGCATGATCATAAACAAAAAACTGTACCTGCCAAGGGTTGCACATGAGACGAAATATAATCCACTGTATCATATCTTTCCATATAAAAATTGTTATGCCAAGACTCTCACGGATAAAAAAATGCTATGAAAATTACCATGGAGCGGAAGCGACCTAAGAAAGAACATAAGTGTTTTAAATATTTTCAACACGGTCATAATTCTACTACTTGCAAAGCTTAAATGTATGGGTATACTCTATCATTCCATATGTACTATATCTTTCCATATATATATTATATCTTTCCATATGAACTCGTACTCGTGTTTTAAGGATATTGTAATGGTTACAGAGACATTTCAGAAGCCAGGTTTTAACCATGCATAAATGTTGTCAATTCATTCATTACACTACAAAAAATGTTCATAGAATCTACTATAATGTTTGAATCTCTTTTCAAAAAGTCTACCATAACAATTGTATCTTATAGAAACAAATCTACCATAACGTATATTACAAATCAGAACGTCTATGTCTCATAAAAATAAATCTACCATCAAACAAAAATATATCTCATCTGAATCACGAGGGATAACTGAACAATCACTTGATCCATCACGAGGGTTTGAATCTGATAACTGAACAATCTCATCACGTGGTAACTCATCCATGATATCAGTTGCACGTTTGAGGCGAATATCATGCATATTGGAATCACACAAATCTTTCATATTATGCCTAAGAGCTAAACACTCATTATACTTCAACGCATACATACCAAAATCGCCATGTTGGTAGTTCTGTGAAATCATTTTAACCTTATATATACGGAAGAGACCATCACTCATCTACCATCAAACGAAAATACATCTCATTCGAATTAAAACACAGAATAATATCATACTTACATAAATCTACCATCAAAGAAAAAAAATCTATCATCAAAGAAAAACAAATCTACCATTGAACAGAGAATAAATCTACTATCAAAGAAAAACAAATCTACCATTGAATAAAAAATACATCTACCATCAAACAAAGAAAACCCAGAATCCCTCGTAATACATAGTCACTTTGTCTCACCGGAATCGTCAATATGTAGTCGGAATATGCTTAGTATGAGAGAAAACCCAGATTCATACTACCAAATCTGCAAAACAAAAAATATAATTAGTGTTTGAGATTTTCAGAGATCTCTTACAAACCAAAAAGAAAAGGGAAGAAAATCAAACATATAAAAAGCCTACACCTACCTTACGATGTCGTCGTCAGAACTGCACTGCAGAATGAATACATGTAAAGAAATTCATGGAGAAGTAAAATATCTTAGACTAAAACAAAATCCTCGCTAGCCAAAAAAGATCTCATTCATTAGCAACTTAAGAGTCAAAAATCTACCGTTCAACAGAATAAATCTACCATAACACAAAAATAAATCTACCACTAAGGATTTACCTGAAACGACCCGACCCATTTTTTTTTAAAACAATCAAACCTTTTTCTCGGATTAGCATTCCCATAAATGTTATCCTCAACGACCAAGCTACCACAAAACAACCAGCAAATAACATAAATCAAACAATTCCAATTCCAATAAACGAAATAAAAGTCAACAACAACCAATTCAAGATTCCAGAACTAAACCAACAACCTATGGTAGAAACATAAACCAATCAACCGGGACCCTAAATCATCCTCCTCTTTGTACCCATGATTCCACGATCACACTTTGCCTTTACCTGCATCCGATGGAAAAACGAGATGCGTGAGTATTATCACAAATACCCAGTGAGACGGTAATTCCATCTACGACTGCTGCACTCAGGCATGATGGACCGCTCAGGCAAACACTCAAACCACACAACAACAAAAACAGCTCAAACAGCCTTATTCAGACGTGCGTCGATCGACACTACCACTTGGTGTCGATAAACACACTCGTCTTGTGTCGATCGACACACCTCAGTGGTGTCGATCGACACACCACAGATCTGGTGTTTGTGTCGCTCGACACAACCTCTAGGTGTCGGGCGACACGCCTCCTTCGCCATGGATGCGTCGATCGACACACCTCACTGGTGTCGATCGACACACCTTGCAGGGTCACGGGAATCGATCGTAATCCTCTCTGATCGATCCCTCACCTGCTCGAATAAGAAAAACCTCCACATACATCAATATCCACACGAAAGCAAGCAATCACAGCCACAATCAATCACCAAAAACATCACTTACCTCATACAAACCTATCACCAAGCAGCCATAATGATTCATTCACCCAGAAGTCATTGTCACGCACTCACCTTAGGTTTTTGGATAGAAACGATGGAATTTGATACTACACACGAGATCAGCCTTGATCAACACTAGAAACCACGAAATTCCACTCCACAAACACAAGAATCGGCCTCCTTTCTCGAGACAATCGAATCCTTACACAAAGAACACTATGGGAAACTCACAACTCTCTGGAAATGATTGTAACACTGATTTTGCCTTTTTCACCATAGAAACACGGCTAATCACTTTATAAACGCAACCCTAGGGTTTTCCCCCAAACCAACCCGTAAACCGATCGACGCACATCCAGTCATATGCATATAGACCCATCTCAGACATTGACCGCTCATAACTCATAACCACACCATCTAACTCTCGGGATCGTCACCCCTTAAGCTCTCGGTGCCTCATATCAACCCACCTGTGTCCCTTGTAACAAAGTTCGCAATACATGTGTATTGAGTTCTAAGTCCAAGGAAGAAAAACAATGGCTTAAAAGAAAGAAATTGCTGAATGAATTCAAAATCTATTAATGTTGCCAACCTTAGTGAAATTAGTGGTGGATAATCATCTAAATATTTAATTACAAAATTCAAAGAATTTCCAATTGCAAAATGCTAAAGTCGTGTTAAGTGATGTTGAATGATGTATGGAATTGGTTTGTGAATTGAGAAAAAGTGTGAAAACTTACCTATTGGATCGATGGTTTGGTGGTGGTGTAGCGTCGAAGGTCGTTTGCTCCGGATGGATGAAGTTGGTTCTCCAATATGGTCGTGGTATGCTACTGCTAACTAGAGATGGTGGTTGGTGGTGATGACCGTTGTGATGGAGTGAAGTTTGAACCGTTCATGACGTGGTATGCGCCTATGTCTGGGTGGATGTTGGTAGATGTGTGATGGTCATCGGTAGAGATGGTGAACAGGGCATATGATCAACTGTGTGAGATGGGTGGGAACGTTGGGTGATGATGGTGATCGATGCTTGGTACCGGGTGGATGGTGGAAAATGGTCGAACTAATCTATGTCGTGGTATGCGACTATGTATTGGGTGGATGATGGTGATGGTGCGTTGATCGGTCTTGGTATGCGACCCGGTAGACGTGAAGGTGATGGTGGTCCGGTATTTGGCTTCGGTCATGTGGCATCGGGACAGTTGGGTGGGTGTTTGATCGGATGGATGGTGATCATCGAGTGATCGGTACGTGTCGGTACCGGTTGGTGGTACCGACCTACGTACACGATCGATACATGTTGTGGTCGCGTTCGCACACTCGATCGGGACGTCCCGATACCAACCCGCGGTACCGGTCGTGTCACCGGTCGGTGTGGGAAAATGGGTAGCGGTTCGGGTGGACGGACGGATGATCGAGGTGTCCTGGTACCGACCCGTGGTACCGATCGTTGGGCTCGATCAATATGGGGAGAAAAGGACGGTCGCGGTTGATCGTTGGTAGGGGCCGGTACCGGTCGGTGTTCTCGGTACCGACCCGCGGTACCGACCATCGTGGCCGACCGGTACCGGGTGTGTTGGGTATGGCTGGTAGAGGCTTATCGGTACTGACCCGCGGTACCGACCATCATGGTCGATCGGTACCGGGGTTGGCCGAAGGATCGGAGCGTCGGTGCTCGGTACGAACGATCGGTATGGGTCGCGTCCGGATATACCGGTCCCGATCGGTATCGGAGCTTCTCCGGACCGTTTTCTTCGTGTCTTCTCCTTAACTCGAAATCTTCGTCTTAAAACACTCCATAGTTGAATATTGATAAAAAAAAATTGACCAACATCTTCACCAATACTTTGGGGCTTCTTATTCTTCTCCAAAGACACAAAAATTCTTGAAAAACCATGGATTAAATAGGTGGATAATAGTGCTTACAAAAAAGAAAACCAAAATATGGGTTGCCTCCTATTAAGAACTTTGTTTAAAGTCTCATAACTTGACTCCTTGGGATCTTTAGAAGGTGGAAGGATCGATTAAAAGCTTGAGGTTGCCTTTACCTTGTTGGTGTAGTCTTTGATCGCTCTCATCATCTTCATCATAGAAGTGTCTGGGTGTTCAACTGGCACTTCTTTCTTCCTCATTGGAAGGTATCGAGTTTGCTTCGACCTAAAACCCGACGGTGCTCCATAGTAATAGACATGTTTGTCTATGTTGGCGAACAAAATTCTTTGCAAAGGATAGTCCATGATAGCTCCAGCAGTCTCCAAGAATGCTCTTCCAAGGATGAAGGGTGTGATATCAACGTGCATTGATGCTACTACGAAATCGTCTGGGACAATGCAATCGCCAATTCTCATGGGGAAATTTAGAAGTTCTCCCAAAGATTGTGTTGATGATCCATTAGCAAGTGCAATCCTTACGTTTGATGGTCCAAGCTTGGTGATTTTAAGCATCTTGATGACAAACTCCAATAGAACATTGACTCAGGCTCCTAGGTCGCGAATCTTGCTGAGAATCCTAAGAAATTTATGTGGATTCCTAACTTCATCGAAAAGCTCCTCAATCTCAATCTCATCTTCTTGACTTTGTGTGAAACATCGTCTTAAAGATGGATTCATTCTCCAAGCTTTGTCAAAGGTGATGGTAGGAGGAAGCTCCTTCATAAGAGAGGTAAAAACTCCCAACATCTCAACACTGATACATCTTGGAGGCGATCGTCTAGCTTCTTCATGAGGTTGGTCGCAGCCTTTGAGTCTTCTTCTAGGGTCGTGATCTTCTTCACGAGATATTCTTGATGGTATTCAACTCCATTGAGTGTTTGAATTGTGATCCTACTATCTGTCTCCAAGTTCTTCACTCATAAGCGAAGCTTCTTCTGTGTAACTACAACATCACTAACTCCTTTCTTAGCTTGATAGGCATTGATAGCTACTGGATTTAGGTGTGTTGTGAGCTCCTCCACGTTCTGCTTAGCTTCATTAATGAACCATTCATGATGGTTCCATTGATCTTCGATCTTGTAGTTGGCGTTGATGATGTTGTGCTCGGCATCTTTGATACTGGATATCTTTAATGGTGACAAGCCGCGTCTCCATACTCTTTACTTGAATAGCAAGAGTGACAAGTTTCTCCATAAGAGACAAGCTATTGGCTTCAATCTTTGCTTCAAATCCACGGACGACTTTTTTAGTGTCATCTATGAACTTTTGCATCAAAGCTTCTAGCTTATCTTCTTGAGGGTTTTGGCGAACGTGTGGTAGGGGCAGTAGAGGTGGTTGTGGTTGAGTGTTGCTGCGAATTTAATGATGGTCCAATCGTCCATTGATCCCTTGAGGTTGGTACACGGTGGTGGTGCTCCATGCATTGAAAGCAAGTGTGGCCGGCGGTTGGGTGAATTCGCGAGGCATAGGGATGTAACTCCCGTTTGCTACACAGTCCATGTTGCTCGCCATTCTCCTTGGATTGTTGGTTTGATGCTCCATTGATGAATCTCTGAAACAACAAAGATAGAATACAAAAACTGAAATTAGCAAAGAAAAAACAAAAACTTAGACTTATTCTTTATCAAAAATTCTAGTGCAAAGAAATCAATTCCCTGGCAACGACGCCAAAAATTTGATGGGGGTTATTTTGTTTGATTCAAGTTTTAAATTTATAACCCTACATAGAGACTGCAAGTGCACAACAAGCGCAGTAGTACTTAGGGGTTGAACCCAAAGGAATTGATGATGCACAAAGAACCTATATGATGCAGAATAAGCTAAGCTAAACATATTTTTGTGGGGTTTTTGTTTTTATAGAAATAAAAGTGCAAGGGATAGATAATCAATGGTTAACTAGGTGCAATTAATGAACCTATGCAACGATTACAACTACAACCAAAGATTTAGATGCAAGTTTGTTTTAGAACTCAACCACGGAATTAGAATCTCTCCACTGTCGTGGTTCGGATTCACTATACCTTATTCCCTAATAGACTCAGCTGTCGCATGTTTATTAAAAGGTTAAAACACGCAGTAGAATTAAGGTTCAATTGTTCATTAAACTCCTTAACTAATTAATTGGTATGATTGTTAAGACGCTTAGCTCATCAAATACTAGATCAGGAGATGTTAATAACACTTCCGTGGATACATCAACCTAGGATCGATCACTGGTTAGTTACGCCAGATCAAACATTAAGCGTAAATAAAGATGAAGAACAACTAACAACAAACCCTAAGATGCAAACATGATGAATTCGTGATACACAAAAGCATACAGAGATCTCTTCCTTCAACCAAGAAGGCCTAATTGATCTACCCTTAAAGAACTCTTAAAAAGTAGATTTGGGGAAACAAAAATACATGTTTTAGGTATTGATTTTTGTGGTTGTCTTCTCTTCCTAGAGAGGCTAAAAGCAAGTATATATAGGACTAGAAGGGGTCCTAAGTCGCTTAGGGTTTTAATTCTAAGAAAAAGGAAAACTGCCAAAACTGCTCGACAAAGTCTCCACACCGACCGCCCATACCGATCGGATTGCCGGGTCGGTATGGGGCTGAGTCGGCGTGTCTTCGCGTGCTTGACGTCCTGGTACCAATCGTGTTGCCTGACCGGTGTGGCCGGTCGGTGCTGGGTAGTCTTCATCTTCTCGGCAGCTTGACATGTCTTCAGTCTTCAACTCATATCTCCTTGTGTATAGTTCCAAATGATGTGAGTCCAACTCCATTGGAAAGCTAACTCAAAGGGGTATCTTCACTCCAAGTTTCATCCAATTAAAAACTAATTTGGTCTTCCGCCCGTTGCTAAACTTCCGGCATATGTGATCTGTCCAGTTTGGGAATGTGCTTTATCTTCAAGGTATGATGGCTTGGCGTTGGCTCCTTTGGCTTCTTAGATGGCTTTAACATGATGAATGCTCCTTTTTCTCCTTTTTGCATCCTTTTTGATTATTTAACCTATTGGGACCTTAAAGCCTATGTATACGAGAAAACTACCTCTTTTGGTTGATTAGGGAAATAAAATCCACAAAATAAGTATGAAAACCGATAGTAAAATGGGTGAAATATAGGGTATATCAGCTTAAGAAGGAACTAGTGGCTTTTCTTCAGAAGAACGTCAATACTTTTGCTTGGGCAGCAGAAGACATGCCTGAGATAGACATCAGCATTGCCAGTCACGAGCTCAATGTTGATCCAACATTCAAACCAGTGAAGCATAAGAGGAGGAAGCTCGGTCTCGACCGAGCAAAAGCAGTAAACGACGAAGTTGAAAGACTTTTATGCGTTGGATCAATCACCAAAGTAAAATACCCCGACTGGCTCGCCAACCCAGTTGTGGTAAAGAAGAAGAACGGGAAGTGGCCCGTCTGCTTGGACTTCACAGATTTGAAAAAAGCATGCCCAAAAGACAGCTTTGCTCTGCCACACATCTATCACTTAGTATATGCAACGGCAGGAAACAAGCTCTTGACATTGATGGATGCCTTCTCAGGCTACACCGAGATTCTGATGCACCTTGAAGATCGAGAGAAAATTGCCTTCATCACAGACCGTGGGATCTCCTGTTATAAGGTGATGCATTTCGGCCTAAAAAACGATGGTGCAACTTATCAAAGACTTGTGAAGAAAATGTTCCAAGATCAGCTAGGCAAAACGATGGAGGCTTATATCGACGACATGCTCGTAAAATCCCTTGAGGAGGAACACCACGTCTCTCACCTAGAAGAATGCTTCAATCAGCTCAATCTTCACGACATGAAGATGAACCCACCAAAATGCAGATTCATGGTAACTTCCGGGGAATTCCTTGGATACTTGGTCACTCATCAAGGTATTGAAGCTAACCAAAAGCAGATCAACGCGCTGATCCAGATGGCGTCTTCAAGGAACAAGCGTGAGATACAGAGATTGACTGGGAGAGTGATTGCACTCAACTGACAAGTGCCTCCCTTTCTACAAACAGTTCGAATGGTCAGAAAAGTGTGAAGATGCTTTCAAACAAGCCCAAGGAGTACTAACGCCGCCTATCCTCGCTAAGCCAGTAACGGGAGAATCTCTCTTCCTTTACATCGTTGTTTCCCAAACAGTTGTCAGCGCTGTGCTAGTACGCGAAGAACGAGGTGAACATAAGCATATATTCTATGTCAGCAAGACCCTCACCAATGCTGAAATGAGATACCCTCAGCTAGAGAAGCTAGCACTATCCGTCCTCATGGCGTCACGAAAGCTAAGGCCTTACTTCCAATCTCACTCCATCGTGATCCTTAGCACCTTCCCGTTGCGTTCGGTTTTACATAGTCCAAGTCAATCTGGCAGATTGGCTAAGTGGGCTATAGAACTTAGCGAATACGACATCGAGTACAAAGGGCGAACGTGCAACAAATCACAAGTGTTGGCATAATTCCTCATCGAACTCTCGGAAGACCAAAACCCAAATGAGGTACGACCGGGGATCTGGTAACTACACGTCGACGGGTCGTCTTCAAAAAATGGGTCTGGAGTAGGGATACGCTTAGCCTCACAACAATGCGAGATCCTAGAAAAGTCATTCCGTCTAGGCTTCAAAGGTTCCAACAACGAAGCGGAATATGAGGCTGTTATTACTGACATGCGAGTCGCTCAAGGACTTAATATCGAGCACGTTCACGTATTATGCGATTCACACCTGGTTACCAGCCAGTTCAGCGGCGAGAATGCAACGAAAGGCGATCATATGGAAGCCTATTTGAAGATAGTAAAGGATCTTGCCTTGACGTTTAAGGAGTTTACACTTACACGAATTCCCCGAGGGGAAAACGTTGACGCCGACGCTTTGGCAAACCTTGACTCCGCTTCGGCTCCCCCACGAGATCCAGCTTTGAAGCGGGTTATTCCCGTAGAGTTCATCGAATTTCCAAGCATTCAACAAGAGATGACGCTCGCTATCTCTACACAATCTCAGGCTGCTAAGCAAGCAAAAGTCATTGCTGAATCGCTTGAAACAGGAGCTGAAGACGTTGAGATGACAAAAGCGGCTGAAGATACAGAGTCCACGCGTCTGCCGTTGATAGCATCTACTTTCCTCTGCTTACCGTCATACACAAGCGCAGACGACGTCTCTGCCACCGAGGTCCCAGACACCGATGACCTCTCGCCAGAAAACCTCTCACTTGCTCCTCACAACCAAGACATTCCTATCCCAATGGAGATGGATGAGGAACCCGAGTACGGTTGCGACAAGCCTTGGATAGATAAAATGCGTGCTTACATTGTCGATGGAAAACTTCCTAGCAACAAGTGGGCAGCCCGCAAGGTATATAAGCAAGCCGCTCGATATGTTATGCTAGACGGTAACATCTTGAGATGGGGATTCTCTGGCCCTCTGCTCACCTGCGTAGAAGGAAAGGAAGCCAAACAAATTATGAAGGAAATCGACAACGAATCTTGTGGCAATAACTCAAGAGTAAAAGCCTTGGCAATCAAGATCAAGCGGTTTGGCCACTTCTGGCATACTATAGTATGCGACTGCGTGAAGTTTTCAGCCAAGTGCGAAAGGTGTCAGCGACATGCTCCAAAGATTCATCAGCCGACAAAGATACTTTCCTCTGTCACTTCTCTGTATCCATTCATGAGATAGGCCATGGATTTCGTTGGACCGTTGCACTCCTCAAAGTAGAAGAGCTTCTTACTTGTTCTAACAGACTACTTTTCAAAGTGGGTGGAAGCCGAAGCTTATGCAAGTATCAAAGATGCCCAAGTTGAAAGTTTCATCTAGAGAAACATCATATGTCGCCGTGGCGGTCCATACAAAATCGTTACAGACAACGGTTTGCAATTCATCTCCAACCGGTTCGAGACTTTTTGTGCGAAGTGGAAGATTTGACTTAGCAAGTCTACGCCTCGTTACCCTCAAGGTAATGGTTAGGCAAAAGCAATCAACAAGACAATTCTCGATGGTCTTAAGAAACGCTTAGATGCTAAAAAGGGACGCTAGGCAGACGAGCTGGAAGGCGTATTATGGTCCCACCGCACTACTCCCCGCCGAGCAATAGGCGAAACTCCTTTTGCACTTGTATATGGAACTGGATGTGTAATCCCATCAGAAGTCACTTCTCTTGGACCACGACGTCGTCTCTTACAAGAAAACGAAGAGCTCAACGACTTGCTGAAACTCAACGAAAGGCGTGACCAGCACTCATCAGGATATCCAACTATCAAAACGCAGATGCACGCAATTACAACTCCAGAGTTCGAGAACAACGATTTCGAGAAGGTGACTTGGTCTGGCGAGAAGTATTTCAGAATACAGGAGAGTGGAACGCAGGCAAACTCGGAACTAACTGGGAAGGACCTTACAGAATCATCACTGTGGTCCGACCTGACGTTTATGAACTCGCCAACATGGCTGGCACACCTATTCTACATTCGTGGAATGCAAAGCATTTGAAGAGATACTATCACTAGTCCTCTCTGACGGCTTTTGCAATGAACTACGAGGCGACTTGATCCGTGCAAAGGGTACGTACGCAGCTTGTCTACGAACGAGTTCAGTTGCTCTCCTCCGTCTACGGGCGGGGGGGGGGGGGAGTAAGTGCTTTAACAAACTACAGGAAGACTTGATCCCTGCAAAGGGTACGTAGGCAGTGATAAGTGCATAAATTTCCCTTTCTTAGTATGCATTTTAGTAATATTTTGAGACATTTAGCTTAGGTTTTTACATGTTTTAATGCATATTTTATTCCTTTTAGATTAGATTGAGTTCAGAGTCCAAGTTCTTGTTTTCTTGCATTTCCATGCATATTTTGTCTATTTTATGTGCAAATGGGGTCTTGGAACAATTGTGGAACAAATGGAGGGAAGAATCAAGATGGAAAAATGAAGAACAAGGAGTTGAAGATTGAAGAAGCCCAGTGACCCGGGTACACTTATGCTTTTCCTATAAATACTCTTATTAGCATTAAAACCCTAAGTTTTTACCTCTTTTCTAGTATTCTTTGTGCAAAGGAAGAACCTTAGGGTTCTTTGTTGTCTTTGAGAAAAGTTTAGTGTTTTTATTAGAGGTTTCTTTGTTTAGGGTTCTTTGTTGTCTTAAAGAAAAAAAAAGATATGATTAGTGAGTAGTTTCCTTAATGGATCTTGAGTAGGGAAGATTAAGGTTGATTCATGTTAGATTAGTGATGCTAGGTTGTTAGTCTTTCATATTTCATTGATTAAAGAGTTTTTAATGCTAGATTAAGAAGTAATTAGCCCAAATATAGATCCTGGTCTTTTCATGCCCGGAAGGTGTTTGTGAAAATGTATAGGAGACTTTAATCATGCATTTCTCATATTAGCCAATGGAAGTTGATGTCTAAGGATTTTTTTAAGCTTTTATGAACATGTTCATTGATGATCTTGATTAGTCTTTAACAAAAGGGAAGTTTGTGTTAATTATTGATTAAGAAATGGATTAGTACCATGGAAGTGGATTAGTCTAAACTAAATGGAATCATGCTTTGAAATTAGCTATCTTTAGTTGTTGTGCATCACTATCTTAGCTTGTCCAACCTAAATCAATCACCTTTACTCAAGATCCATGCTTTAATCATATAGATCATCTTGCTTAATTTTGTTGACTTTTGCATTGACTTTTGTTGACTTTTCTTAAATTGCATTTTAATCTTGTTTTACCTTTACTTATGCATTGTTCTACTTTACTTTGTTTAAGCTTTGCATTTAACTTATTGTCATTTAAGTTTAGTTAAAATTGATATCCACCTTGAATTTGTATTCACCTAGTTTCATTAGTTTATTGCATTCCAATTGTTTAATCCTACTAAATCCTTGGGGAAGAATGACCCTTGATTGATACATTTATTGCACCATACACTTGTGGGTAGTTGATTGACGTATTAGAACTCATAGCACATCTTAAGCACTTGCATTTAGCATTGATCGTTTTGTGCGCATCAAGTTTTTGGCGTCGTTGTCGGGGATCTAAGTAGATTTTCGTTTAAGCATTTGGATTTTGGAATCTTTCGTAGACTAGGTTTTATTTGTGTTTGTTATTCAATCTATCTTGTTTGTCTCTTTTTTTTGCTTGGTGTGTTAGGTGTATGATAACAAGAAGCAAGAGTTTAGATAACTTTAATCTACACATCGATATTAGCCAAGTTGAGAAGCAAGCTAGATTAGCAAGAAAGGAAAGAGAACGTGTAGCAATGGAAGCTAAAGTTGGTAATGGTAATGGCGGTAATCGCCAAGTTGATGAAGTTGCTAGAAATGTGGATGGTAATGGTAATACAATACCCGTTCACGCCCCTAGAGAAGAAAGGAGAATCGGAGATTTCGATGAACCGCTCACTAATGGGACTCGAATTAGTGTGCAAAACAACCGCTTCTTCGGTTTACCCTTGGAACATCCAATTGAGCATCTTGACAACTTTGATAGATTGTGCGGAACGGTAAAGATGAATAGAGTGTCCGAGGATGTCGTGAAGCTTACCTTGTTTCCATTCTCTTTGGGAGATAAAGCTAGTCAATGGGAGAAGAGTGTAGTTACATATTCAATTACTACTTGGGAAGAATGTAAGAAGAAGTTTTTAGCCAAATTCTTCTCCAACCAACGCACCGCACGGATTAGGAATGATATCACAAGCTTCAAGCAAGGTCCTAATGAAGCTCTCTATGATGCATGGGAAAGATTGAAGGGTTACACTAGATCTTGCCCTCACCATGGAGTTCCTATGGAAGCTCTACTTGGAATCTTTCATAGAGGCATTGAAGAGAAGTATTACTTAGCTTTAAACATAGCTAGTAATGGAGACTTTGGAAGCTTTACTATACAAAAGGGACAAGAGCTCATTGAGAATCTAGCTCAAAGTAGTTAAAGCTACAATTGGGAGTATGACAGATCATACAAGGAACCTAAGAGTGAGCTCATGAGTGAAGATCAAAGGATCAAGGAGATGAGTGATAACCTAGACAAGCTTATCCTAGCTAGTATGAAACAAGTCCACTATGTTGGAGATCTCGATGGAAATCAAGAGATGGTTTTTGAAGGAGTCCAAGAGGGACAAGAAGAGATAAGCTACATTCATGGTCAAGGGTATTATCAAAAGGGTTTCAATCCTAACTATAGGTCTCATCCCAACTTGTCCTATAGAAGCACTAATGTGGAGAATCCCCAAGACCAAGTTTATCCACCTAAGCAACAAGCTTTCATTCCCCAACAAGTTCAAGGATTTGTGCCACAACAAGCTTTTGTTCCTAAGCAACAATTCTACTCTAATCAAGTTGCTCCAACCAATCAACCTACTACCTCTATTCAACCCGCTTCTCAAGACCAAGACCTCAAGGCGTTGGTTCAACGGGTTTTAGATAGACAAATCAAGAGTATTGCGGATATTGCAAAGAGGTTTCATGAGGTAAACTCTAGGATTTATGGGATGTATCAAGAATTGGATGACAAGATTACAAGCCTAGCTTCTCATATGAAGACTATTGATGTGCAACTAGCACAATTCGCTTCTAGCTCAAAGGCACCAAGCGGTATTCTACCGGGTAAACCCGAGTCTAATCCTAGAAGCAACGTTTGCAATGTGGTAATCCTAGAAGAAATAAGGGATGGCATGCAAGGTATGGACCTTTGAGTGAGGAATATTATGAAGAAGATGAGCTCTACTTGGAGGAATTGGTTAATCTATTGAAGCCTCCACAAGAGAGGAATGTGATTGTGAAGAAAGAGCACTCAAAAAGATTGCTCTAGTTTGAAAAAGAGCTATGGAGACTCCAACCTATGAAGAGAGGCAACACAAGCCTAAGCTAGACCTTCCAAGCCAAGATTTCACTAAGGCGGTTAAGAAGATTTTAGCTAGTTACAAGAAGGATATAGAGGATATTGAGATTAAGTTTCAAAAGGAAGATGACTACAAGCGAATCGCTAAAGAGCGAGATCTCATAACAGATGTGTTAGCTAACCAAGGAAAGGTTAGGGAATTCATGATGAAGTATCAAGCTAAAGAGGAAAGGGATAAACCAAGAACCCTTGAGAAGAAGCTCAACCCCGGAAAATTTACGATGTCTTGCACACTTGGAGACTTGGATGTTAATGATGCGTAGTGTGACTCCGGGTCTAATGTTAACGTGATTTCTTGTGAAATGATGGATCTTCTAGGAATCACAAAGCTCAAGAAGAGCCCTTGCACTCTCATCTTTGGAGATGCAACATGTAAGAAACCACTTGGAGTCATTGAAGATCGGTAATTGCATTATACCGACGGATCTTATGGTTATGGAGATGGAGACGTCTAAGCCGATTCTGCTTATACTCGGTACGCCTTTCTTAGCTACCACTGGAGCTAGTCTAGACTTTCTCCACATGAAAGCTCTATTGATGAATGTTGACCCTTACACTTACGACACCATTTAACCCATTGGAGTTGATATTTGTGGTATGTTCTCTAGTGACGTTGTTGAAGAAGAAATGATGAGTCTAGAGACTAGTGAAGAGGTCATTAAGTTTGAGAAAGAAGCTCCCAAGATAGATGATTACAAGGAGAGCTTGGATATGTTTGATGGTAGCGGTATTGGTTCGTTGTTTAAAACGATTGATTAGACGATTATGGCTATAGCTAATGAGCCTAAGGAAGCCAATGGTAAGAGCTCCAAGATGTCTAAAGGAAAGGTCAAGAACAAGCTCATGTTGGAGCCTATCAAGAAGATTGAAGAGGGACTTGAGTGTAAAGCCATTTGGAATGGCGGTGTTCGACTTTTCTTTAAGGCTAAGATGGTTTTTCCAACCGATATGAACCACGAGGAGATTGACAAGTGTAAGAAGGCCATGAAAGAAGCCTTTGACATTGATTTGGAGGATTGGGAGTCAAGCAAGATTGATGGTTATCCATTGATCTCCAACTAGAGACTTTACAAACCGTCAAGCTTGGAGACGTAAAACAAGCGCACTTAGGAGGCATTCTCATGGTAACCTTTGTATATATTTATTATGCTTTTTATATATGTTTAGTATGTTTTTGGAGATTGATTTTGGTGTAGGTACTAAGAGGGAAGGTTAGAGAGGTCTTGAAGCAAGTTTGGAAGTAAAAGCTTGAGTCACCGGCCTGCTAGTCGATCGCATGGCCGATCTGTAGGAGGCCTCGAAGTGCCAAAAGTCTCTTCCACGAATTTGTGGTTTTGACTGGCTAGCTAGCCGATCAGCACGCCGATCTGTAGGCTGCCTCTAACAGGCAGGTTTGACTTTTTCTCTGCGTGTTGACTTGGTCTAATTTTGGTCTAAACCGGTTTATTTTAAGTGTTTTCAATCAATTTTGGTCGGTTTAGCCTAAAAAGTGAAGTCTTTTTAAAGTTTATCAAGTTCAAGTTTAGGAATTTGATAAATGAGCTTAATAAAGAATGGAAAGTTGGAATATGATTAAAAGTGAGAAGAATGTTCATTGAGTATTGCATGTTGCATGGATTGGTCCATTGTCTAGCCTTATACCATATTAGTTGTTGAGAATCTTTAAGAATTGGCTAGACAAATTGTGCTTTGAATGGAAAATGGTTCTTACTTTGAAACATTTCTTTGTAGGATCAATCTAGCAACCATGACCACCCGCATTGACAAGCTCATGTCACGCATTGATGAGATTCGACTTGGGATTTTGAACCAAGCGACCTATGAAGCCACGAGATTCGCTTGTCCGTTGTTCTTAGCTTTAAGCGGTCTTAAAGACAACGTTAATGAGCTCTTGGGAAGGATGCACTTGGATGGTTTAGCTAAAATGGATTATGCTACTTACCCCGAGCTCACCAAGAAATTCTTAGCTATGGTGGAATGCCAGTTCGATGATCGGCTTGGGACTTATCTAGTTTGCTTTGAGATAGATAGATTGAGGTATATGGACCCATTTAGATATTTTTGCGATGTCTATAGATTTCCACCGGGGAAATATGGAGATAACACGGATTTCAACATGGAAACCCTACTATGGCGCAACATAGCACTCGAGGAGCTACCCGGCCGCCTCCTATCGCATTACAAGAGCCAAGAATCCCACGATTCGATACGTCCTCCTTCTATTGGCTAACACCTTCAATGCAAGAGCGGACGATGATTTCCCAACAAAAAAAGACCTCAAGCTACTCTACTTTGGTATACATTCCTCTATGCAAGATTTCGATGGTCAACTTATGGAGATGGATCATGATTATTATGGATGTGAGATTGGCGCAATGTTCTTCGCCAAGTTGAAGAAGTTTCGGTATTACTTGATAACTTCAGCTACACCGCGGATTTTCTTTGGCGGTATGCTCACTTCGTTGTTCTTACATGTGCGGATCGATCTCAACGCTTTCACGCTTCTACAAGAAAGACCATTGATTGACGTTCATTACTTGGTCGAGAAGGAGACTTTGGGAGGACCATTTGGGCTAAGACATTATGCTTACCGGTTCTTCGATGACGATGGTGAGCCACTTTGTTGCTACCTACCGTTGACATCCAAGCTTGGGAACACTTTAAGCAACTGCGCCCTCCGATTCAATCTTCCACGTCGTCTACCTTCAATCCACCACCACTTGATCACCATTGATTCCAAGGTACCACTCTATCCATTGTATATACCATTTCATTTTCATTTATGCATCTTCAGTTTCATTTTTCTTTCTTCCTCTTTCGGTTTTGCTTTTTCATCGAGACGATGAGAAGTATGTCTGGGGGAGGCATTTGCTAATGCTTATTTTAGTTAGTTTGTTTTACTTTTATCATCCTTTGAGTCTCATTGCATGCATTGCATTGTACATATGAGAAAATTTGAAAACCACTAAAAAATTTAAATTTTTTCGAAAATTCAAAAAAGATTTTTCCTTTTTCATATAATTGCATTTCATACATTTGTATGATCATTTAGGTTGCATTGAACATGTTTTAATTTCTTTTTTGAGGTTTATGGCTTAGCATTCAATATGATCCTTAAATTAATGCTAGATATTGCTAAGTGAATTATATAAATCTCTTTTTTGCATCTTTGATCTCTTCGCTCGAAACTCGTGATTAGGTTGAAACATATTATACTTGAAACCGATTCTATCAAGTTGAACGTAATATTGACTTTAAATTCTTACTTAGAGACTTGATATGCTTGTTCAAAGTAACCATATACACATTTGGACTTTCTTTTACCCTTTTACCACTCTTTGCTAGACCAAATGGCCTTTCCAATACACGACATCTAATGTGAATGAGGATGGTTTCGCTTACCTTGCATAACCTTGACCCTTCTTTGAAACTTACATGTATTTTCTTGAGTGAGGCGGCCTCCTTTTTGAAAATGCATACACAAGTAAAATCTTGAAAGATGGGAACGACAAACAAGTGTTTTCATTTAGAGCTAGTCTCGTTTTAAGACTAATATTAGCTTAGGATTTGTTATTCTTATGGGTTGGGTTTGATGAGTGTTTTGGTGAGGAAAAGAAAGAGTGTTGAGTTTGAAATGAAAAGAAAGCCAAAGAAAGAAAAGAAGTTGAGCTATTCTAGGGAAAGGTTGTGTTAAAGTTTAAAGAAATACTCTAGTGTTTGAATATGAATACAAATCCCCTCTATAAGCTAGAACCCAAAAGGGCTAGAAGAAAAGTATAAAAAGAAACCTTAGAGGAAAAGATATGAGTAAAGAAAATAGTCTAGCAAGTAAAGAAACCCCCTAGCATAAGCTAAAAAGTTTAAAGAAAGATTCAAAAGGCTTAGATCACCAAAACAAAGAAGAGTTTGCAAACTCATGGGTAAAATTTAGGAGTTTAAGATCATTTTGGGTTGGGTAGAATGGAAGCACTTATTTGTATGCCTCAATTGTTCTATTTCTTCCTTACTTTTACATGATGTTTTGCATTACCCTTTCTTGAGTATGAGTCACCTAAAAATGTTTTATAACCGCCTTATCTTTCGCATTTTAACCTTCTTTTACCTAGCCTTGAACATTGTTTGATAGTTGATAAGCGATATCATGCATTAAATCCTTAATGAATGTTAAATAATTGGTGGATAGAATGGTATGTGAATGCTTGATCATTGAGTCTAGAGGCAAAAGATTGGAGTAGTGATAGATTGCGAGAAGATTGATTGAGCGTTAAAGCGCTTGGCGATAGCTTTGTATATCTTAAGTGATGGTGTTGAATGCTTTGTTTGAATCTATTGTTTTATTTACTTGTTTTCAAACTTCTTCATCGGTTTTGTTCTCTTTGTTTGCTCGAGGGCGAGCAAAAGTCAAGTCCGGGGGAGTTGATAAGTGCATAAATTGCCCTTTCTTAGCATGCATTTTAGTAATATTTTGAGACATTTAGCTTAGGTTTTTACATGTTTTAATGCATATATTGTTCGTTTTATATTAGATTGAGTTTAGAGTCCAAGATCTTGTTTTCTTGCATTTGCATGCATATTTTGTATATTTTAGGTGCAAATGGGGGTCTTGGAACAATTGTGGAACAAATGGAGGGAAACATCAAGATGGAAGAATGAAGAACAAGGAGTTGAAGATTGAAGAAGCCCTGTGACCGACTAGCTAGCCGGTCACCAACCCGATCCGTAGGGTGCTCCGAATGTTGAAAAGTCTCTGCCTCATTTTCATCTCTTTGAGCGGCTAGCTAGCCGGTCATCATACCGATCATTCAGCTCTCTCTATTGTTAAATTTGCAGTTTGACCGGGTTTGAGCCGGTTTGACCCGGGTACACTTATGCGTTTCCTATAAATACTCTTATTAGCATTAAAACCCTAAGCTTTTGGCTCTTTCTAGAATTCTTTGTGGAAAGGAAAAACTTTAGGGTTCTTTGTTGTCTTTGAGCAAAGTTTAGTGTTTTGATTAGAGTTTTGCAAAAGTTTCACTTTCATTTACATTTAAGCTTTAGATTATGTCTTCTTTGATTTATGCTTAACCTTTTTGCCTCTCCTCTTATCCATTGTGTAAACACTAAACCTAATGTGTTCTTGAGTGATTTGAGGTGAAAAGACTTCACTTTTTAGGTTTTAGCAAAGTTTTCCTTGTTTATTTCTTTAAGTCTTTTCATTATGCATATTTATATTCATGCGTTATGTGTTTTAGATATGATTAATGAGTAGTTTCTTTAATGGATCTTGAGTAGGGAAGATTAAGGTTGATTCATGTTAGATTAGTGATTCTAGGTTGTTAGTCTTTCATATTTGATTGATTAAATAGTTTTTAATGCTAGATTAGGAAGTAATTACCTCAAATCTAGATCATGGTCTTTTCATGCCCGGAAGATGTTTGTGAAAATGTCTAGGAGACTTTAATCATGCATTTCTCATCTTAGCCAATGGAAGTTGATGTCTAAGGAGTTTTGTAAGCTTTTATGAACATGTTCATTTATGATTCTTGATTAGTCTTTAACAAAATGGAAGTTTGTGTTAGGGCTTGATTGGTTCACCCACTATCACCCGCAAACGCACCGTTTGCGAGCGGTTTGCGGTTGGTAGCGTTTGATACCAATTATAGAAAACGCTTTGTACCGCTCCATACCTCTCTGTACCGCTCAAATTTAAAAGCTATTTCCCTCGAGCGTTTGCGGTTGCGGGCGGTTGCGGGTGGACAATTAAAAAAATAAAAAATTGAAAAATAAAATAAAATTCATTTAAAAATATATAATAAATTTGAAAATGCAAAATTTAGATATAATAATTATAAAATATATAAATAATTTAATATTTCTAATTAATATTCAATAACCTATCATTACATTATATTTATAGAATCTTTGAACCGAAATTCTCTCTATAAATGTTGATAACTAAAATATATAAATCTATCAATTTAAAATTTAACACTAATCTCTCCAAAAATAAATAATTTTTCTTTAAAATCATAACTTTCATTCAATCAATTTTTTGAAAAAAAACATAAACATAAATATTATATAAATGGTTTTCATTACTAATTACATTAAATACATGATTTTTATATTTGCAATAATAATATGGTTTTTCATATTTTTTATAACTATATAATGGGTTTTTATTGTTAATTTATTGTTCAACCACTACCGTTTATGCTAATCAACCAGTCATAAACATCCTGCAAACGCACCCATTTTTAATCGATGCGCTAGTCGTATAAATCGCTGAGTAACGCTTCAAACCGCAACAACCGCCTGCTTCCGCAAACTCCCGCAACCACAACCGCAACCGCTGCGGCTGAACCAGTCAGACCCTTAATCTACTATATGAAAGAAGAATGGCACTCTCAATGTGAGTGCCACATCAGCCAACAAAATTCTCCTTAACCTGCCACGTGGACAAAACAATTTATCTCTTACGTTTCATCTCCATACTCTCTTGCAATCTCATTAACAATACTAGGGTTCGACTCGCCCGTTGGGCGAGTTTTGTTTCTTTTGATGTTCTTATGTTATTTTCCTATGTTTGGAAACTATATCATATATAACGTGTACTGCAAAGTATTTTTGTTAGTATACATCTTTTACATTCATTAACATATTATAATATCATATGTTCAATCATTAATTTGAGTGTGAAATTTTCTTTCTTTTTTTGAAATTCTTCCAATTTGGCATTTGATTTTAAATAAATAATTTTTAGTTTCTAAAAACTTATTATTTTATTTTTAGTTGCTTATATCTTAACAATATTTTAATCACAATCGCGTAACATGCATATTAATATATTTACTTTTTCTTAAACACTTTAAAAGTATTTTTTCCTAGATTTTAGCGTTAAAAGCATTGATTCAAATATTGAATTATCAAATAGGTAATTTTTTTGGATCATGGTGTATAACTGCGTACACTTTTACATAAAAATCATATATCATTCTCCCTATATTTTGTTATATAATTCATGAATAACGCGACCATTCATTTTTTAACTTTATATATATCACAACTCAAGATTATTTATTTATTTTAAGTTATGGTATTGCAACGTTTTTAATTTTTTCATTTATACTTCCAAAAACTCAATTATATTGAATAAATTCTTTTTTTCTTTTGGACAAATCTTATATTCCAAATTTTTACTTTACTTTCTCCTGAATTTTGTTGATATCCTTTATTGAAATCATATATTCTATTTTTTATTAAACATTCAGCCTCATAGCAATCGGCGGAAGCTCAATTATGATGCCTTAATAATTGAATCCTTTAATCTATTTTTGTTTGATTATATCTCATGTTATTTATTTACATTTTTATTCATTGCTCTTATATGTAAACTCATAATGTTTTGATTATTTTCTAATGAATTTTATTATAAATGATATATATTCATTATTGTATTTTTAGTTTAGAAAATAAAATACTAAAATAATCCTAAAATATCGTTCGCATGATACATGAGTTTTATAATTTTATTAACTTAACGATAAAATTTTGATTTTACCATTTACAGTGTATACCTCTTATCTTTCAAATAATGGTATTATAACACTTTCAAATTTGTCTTTCATCCTTTCATAAAATTCAAATATAACATAATGAAAAAAAATTATATTCCAAATTTTCATCTTATTATCTCATCTTTACTAAGATGGTTCAATAGCTTTTTAGTGAAATAATATATATTATTTTTGTAGATTTACAACTCCTTAACAATTGTTTGACACTGAAATTATTGAAATTATTTAGGTTTTTTTCTTTGATTCTTTGATGTCGTTTATAATTTTATCCATTTGTTCTTATATGTATATTTATTTTACATATTTCCAATTTCTTAAACTGATTATATATATAAAAAAATTTAAGCAAGAAGGTCAACCCGTTGTTTAGAATTTAACATTATATTTATTTTACTTGTTTAACCAATTTCTTACTTATTTGTTTAAACTCTACATAAATTTATTGATTTTCGTTTTTTTAATTTAATTAAAAAGTATAGTAGTTATTAGTAACAATAAATATACATAAACGACATCATCTTTAATGAGATGGTTCAATATCCTTGTAGTAAAATAATATATATTATTTCTCTTTAGATCAACAACATCTTAACAATCGTTTGACATTCAAATAATTTAGATTTGTTTTATTTGATTCTTTGATGTTGTTCTTATATGTATATTATTTAATGTACATATTTTTAATTTTTGAAACTGAATATATAAAGTTATCATAAAATCCATTTATTGTGGAAATTATATTTACAATAATAAAATACTCAAATTAATTTTACATGTACTACTTTTAGCTATTTATTGACTTATTTTCGATTTTATATTTAATTAGATTTTTTTTACCTATAAGTAAGAATATATATACATAAACATGAATTAAATGATACTTAAATTTAAAATTAATTGGGGAAAAAATGATTTATTTATGTGGATACCTTAGATGAAGAGAGGAATTAGCTATTATATATATGATTTATTGGGCCTAAAAATAAAAAGCCCAGACTATAAACTGAATATAACCATTCTCCTTCTCTTACCTATCCTCACCTCCTCGACTCCTACACAAACGTTTCCCTTCACCTCATCATCTCTCAACATCTTAACTCCACACTTCAACCCAAAAACTCTCTCTCTCCCCCTCGCTACCATGCTTCCCAGATTCCTCAGATACGGTTCAAGCTTTAAATGCATATATCTAAATTATAATCCCAAAATCTCCCCCGAACTTTTCTTTTCACCTCCACAGTAAATGGCTCGCACCGAGTCTCTGATTGCAACCCATCTGACTTTTGTCACTTTCGACGAGTTAAGGCCAGGCCGGCCCCCTTACCACATAATCTGTCGCCTCCTTCGATTCTTGTCTTCCTCCACTACAATCAACGATTGGCATATTCATCATCCTCCTCGATGAGAAGGTCAGACATTCCATACATCCATGAGCCTTGTATCTTTCGTCGGTTCGCATTCGACAACTGCAGAAATGGCACAACTTTATGCAATCAAATTTTATGTGTGAGTTGCGGTGACAGATCGACATGCTTCAAGTTCATATAGTAGATTTATTCAGCTATATATCTAATTTACTATTTCCTTGCAAATTCTCATTTCTCAGGCCCTTTCCTGGGTTTCGGCCATCCCATATCGGATGAAAATCTAATGGAAACCATCGATCATGGCGCGTCTTAATCATTGCTACTGTAAATAATGGGGGTGATCTTGTTGGGTACTACAATCGCCATTAACAAGGTAAAATTAGATGTTTGTAGTTCTTTCCATCTTATAGATTTCTACTTATACTTTTAAGAACTTGATGTATTAAATTGTAACCAAGCGAAGAAATGAGTCGATGTTACGTTTCCATGGTGTCTCAGGTTACTAATTTTCCATGATCTTCAAACTATTTTCCAATCACATCAAATATTGTATACTAATTGGTCATGTCTTCTGAAATAGTGCTGATTATAAATTAGTGTTTTTAATAGGTTTGCGGCGATGGCATATCAAAGACTAGCAAATTTAGACACTGTAGAAGAAAGACAGACAAACGTTGAATTAAGTTTCCAAGGTATGGTTGTTGTCTGGAAATCCTCCTTGGTTTGCTTGTCTTTCAACTACTCATTCTTTTTGGTTTCTTAAAGGTAATGTTGTTGGCTCAAGGTGTTTGATGTAAGTTTCCTTCCTCTGTCAACAACTAAACATTAGTGGAAAATGGAGAAGATACATCATCAATTATATAATCTACTAAAAATAGCTACTAGCGTAGCTAACTCGAATTAATTCCTTATGTTAGTATCAATTGGACAGTTTGGAGGAGTTTAAGGACATTAACCAAGAGGAGCATATTTTAAGATCCCACAAGATACAACGCTCAGAAAGTAAGAAGTATTAATTAAAAATGATCGCATTCTTTTCTTAAGGTTTTAGGTGAAATCTCGCACCAAAATAACTATAAAGACCTATAACCATGCTGAAACTTTTGTTCCATGGGTAAAGAAAAACGTGATAAAGGCGATGTCTCCTAGGAATAACCGTATTTGCCAAATCTTTGGACGAATAGAATGTACTCAAGTAAGTTTGTGGATTTTATTGTGTTTAGTAACCTTTTAAGCTAATTTATATGTTGATTATGTGTTTAGGTATCTCATGTGCTAATGGATTTGTGGGTTAACTATCAGATGATTTTGTTACAGTGCTCTTAAGATAGAGTACAAGGAGATATTTGTGGGTTAACTTTCGGATGATTTTGTTACAATGCTCCTAATATAGAGTACAAGGAGATATGTGTGTGTAAACTTTCAGATGATTTTAGCTCTAACAAAATTGGTAAATTGAGATTGTTATCCAGAGCTTTTTCTTGGTACGTTTTGAAGAATTACTTTTTCTTGCATCTTCATATACGATAATGTCATTACCATTGCAGACGTGTTTCATACTCCTGATTATGCATGTTAAACATTGTAGTGAATTAGGGGTTGTTAGTTGTGTTTCATACTCCTGATTATGCATGTTAAACATTGTAGTGAATTAGGGGTTGTTAGTTTACAGAGATGAATATCTTTTGAGACAAAAATGTGTTATGTCTCCTCTCGGAATATTTATATTGTTGGTGGAGCTGAAATCATAAATAATCTTCGCCGTTTATGTTAGGATGATATCGGTCCAAGATTTTTCCAGTAAAGGTCTTCATCTTCGGCTTTGTTGTATATACATGATTATATACATGATTGTATCTCGCTATATGGAAGTGCGGATAGTAAGGCCTGTGTCCTAAAATCTTTGTTGGTAAAGAAAAACTCTTCCAGTTTGCAGTTTGAAAGGGATATTGAGTTCACCCAAACAAGAGGAAAAAAAGGGATACATGTGAATTTTCCTTCGGTTAAAATAACTAAATGTATTTGAATGCTCCATTTTTTTTATGTAACTTCATGATGCTGATTAAATTCAATATATTAAATGGTTTGGAAAATCTCTTGGTTGTTTTCCATCTCGATAGGAGCACAACTCAAGAGAATTCAATGTCTATCGAAACCATAAATTTCAGGTCATTGTTATGAATCACTTTCATGTTTTTTTTAACTATATTATGTTCAAACCAACTAGAAATTCATTAGAACCGATTATCCAACTACAAACTACTCCTCCATATCTTTATATATGATATAGGATGTTTTGAAGATTTTATGTTGGTATCTCTATATTAAGTATGAAGTTATAGTAACTTGATCTAAAAAACGAACACCACAACAAAAAGATAAAATGAATAACGTTTACAACCAAACTACATGAACTATTTTTGAAATATTAACCCTCGCGTAGCGAGGGTAATCACCTAATCTACTATATGAAAGGAGGATGACACTCTCCATCCTCCTGACACGTCATCAGTTCAAAGCTTTCTGAGCAACCATGTAGGATTTGGCCTCACGCTTCCTACAACCAAGAAACACTTATTGGGCTTAACAATCACTAAGCCCACACAAATAATCAATTCCTCTTAACCTAAAACCCACTTACTCTCTTCCCCTTCCCCTTCCCCACTGACTATCCTCCTCCACGCCTCTGCAAACAGAAACTTCACATCTCTCCATTTCCTCATATATCCGACACTTCAGCAACTGAAAGGATTTTACCTTTCAATCGTTTTAGATTTTCTGCTTTTCTCCATTTTCCTTTTCGAGGGTTTATTGCAATAAGTGCAAAACTTATGATCAAAATCTAAAGAGAATAAAGGTTTCTTTTCATCTTCTTCATTTTATAATCCTATTTTAGCTCATCAACCTCAATAGTTCTACCACTAAAAATCTATGCCTGCTACAATCTCGTCTTTGCTTCATTACGTTACCGTAACCCGCGTACTTACTTCTCCGATGGTAGCTTCGATTTCATCTGTCTCAAATGTCTTATGAAAGGCGTGGGTCCATAGAAATCTGGTATGGTTTTCATTTGAGTGAAAAAATGTTTCATTGCGTATTGTTCTTAGATTCAAGGTATATGTGTTATTTATAGATTTTGAAGTTTGACCTTATTAGTAAAAATTTCCGTCTCTATTTGTTCTTCTGAGGATTTTGTTAACAAAAAGAGAATGTTTTGTTTTGATGTTTCACGAAATTCTTATTTCACATGAAACTTGCAGAGTCTGCTAAATTTATGTCTAGATTTTATTCACACGGTTCTGGTATGGTATATATAGTTCTCAATGAGAACATCTCATTATTGATCTTGGTTTTGGGGAGACATTTAGTTTGTGAACATGGTAAACTTGTATCTCTCTCACGCTCTCCCACTCTGATTAGAAGTTAAAACATTTCAACACTCTGAACATGTTAGATCTTCTCATGTTTCGTTAGGGAACTTTTGGAACTCTAATTTTTTCAGTCCATTTAGAATCTAATGATCTATGCTTTTCTTATTGCCTCATGTCTTCTCTAATTGAGTATTGTTTTTTTCGAAGGCAGATTAATCCCATCTACTGAACAAGTCGCCATACACTGCTCCGAGCTTTTGCAACTCAAGAAAATGTAATTTTGCTCATCTTTCCTGACTTTCAACTTCTCTGATCATGAATGATAGAGATGAGAACAAAATCATTATAATGATGTGTACTTGCATAGTTAGGTCTTTCTCATTAACCTTGGTAATTGTTTTATTGATTCTGTTTTCAGATTAAGTGAAAGCTTAGTCTTCAACACAAAGCTACCCACCTAGCCATTGTTGTTTGAGTAATTTGTGATGCTGCTGATGCTCCAGGTAACATATGAAACTCTTTCGGCTAAAAGCAATACTATTGTAAAATTCTCACGTTCTGCACTACTTCAGAAATTTAGTCATCAACATTTCTTTCCAATCTTCTTGCCTGATCACTAAGACCGCATTAACTTTTTTCCTTATAGAATTCAAACACATCCTTCTTCATATTGTTTCTTATGGTAGGAAGTTTCCACTACACCGCAGAGGACGTTGGTAAGTATAATCGGTAGTGTTTTTGTATATTCTTGTAAAGTTCTATCTCTTTTAAGTTCTACATAGTAGGTTGGCAAGCTTTTCAAATATGTTGATGTATTTTTCTTGGGTAATTGGATGTGACGGTGGCTCAAATGTTGGTGACTGATAGCAATTTTAGCGATGAAGATTTCAAGAAGCAACTTAGTGAAACAGTAAAATCGATGCTTCACATGAAGGCTATTCCAATTTTCAACGTGAATGATGCTATAAGCACTCGAGATGCTCCCTGCAAGATTTGCTTTGACATAAAGTTCTACTACTTTTGGATATTTGCGAAATGTCTAGAGTAGGACGAGGGGGAATGACTACAAAAGTTGAAGCTGCTCTTAGTGCAGCTAATGGTGGAATAACCAGGTAAAAAGGCTCTTCCGTATACTCATAATATACTCTTCATAGCTCAATGCTTGTATAAAAGTTGAAGCTAGCATATATCTGCTCTGTTTTTCTCGATGTTTAAGGCTTTAACCACTTATTGTTATTTCTTATTTTTAAAGCAAAGAAATTGTTTAGTGTGATTCGGGATTGAAAATGTCTATAATACGGGTTGGTAATCGTCTCCTGCTGTCGTTCTGCATTTCCTTAATTCCTATATGTTAAAAGAAACATGTTAGCATATATTTCTCTGTACAATCTTGGTGTTTGAAAATATGTAGGACCAAAGATTGTAAACATTCTCATTTAGTTAATGTCAATATTATCCAATACAAGAAACTGACAAACCTCTTGTGTATTGAATGAAATATTAGTATCGTACGATAATGATATGACGAGTAAATCCATAAACATTTCTATTGTTCTATTCTGATTTCCAAATTTTACGGAGTAAATAGAAACATAATTCTTTTGCAGGTGGACGATTTGGTTGACATTCCATAGAATACATACAACCACAAACATATTCCGGTAAATAGAGAACATCATGCACTATTTTGCAGAGTCGGGCATAAAGCATTGGGACACGGCGATAATGTTTAGTCTATACATGGTTGTTGTCTCATTTGATTCGCTTAAGTCGTGATCTTTTTGAATAGTTCATCTTATTTTCATGTCACCCTTTGAAGTTTCTTATGAATATAAAACTTATTGGCAATGTCAATAATTTCTTATTGTGTTCTTTATCTCCTTGAAGGAGTCTCCTTCATGTTTCATTCTCAACAATAATCGTATATGGGTTTAAGTTATGAGTATGACAACACAATTTTAGTTTCATTCTGTTTCTCATGAATTTAGAAAATTAAGAAATAATAAAGGAAAAAAATATATCACCAAAGTTTTGTTGGATTTCGGTTTATACCTTACCTTTTTCTTTCCAATGCAACCAAAACGGAATCTCTATCGCTTTTATGATATTTAAAAACTACTCTCTCCATTCTTTTTTGTTTGATGTTTAAGGTTTTTACACACAAATTAAGAAATCATTCAATTTTTAATTTTTTTCAAAACAAAACATGTTTTATCATCAATTCCAAAAAAAATCAACCAATAAAAAAACAAAATGCAGAATTTAAACAGTCAAAAACTCAAAATCACAATTAATTTTACATAGAAAATTGAAAACATCAATCTAAACAAAACAAAAAAATCACTTTAAAACATCAATTAAAAAATAACGAAGGGAGTATTAAACTTTATACAGGTTCTATTAAACTATTAAGGATCAGCAAGAGGAGAGCCTCAAATTAGAAAAGACCAAAAAGGTTAAGGAGTCATTGGCTAAAGATTTTCCTAACTTCTACAACCATCATTTAGCTTTATATAACAAAAATTGTAACAAAAATCAGTAGGAAATTTCCCACTGAGTTCGAACCCATAATAGATTAATAAAAAAAACTTAAATTCTACAAAGACATAATAGGTTTGGTCCTCTTCTTGATTGTCTACTTTATACCTTAAGTTTCTTCAATTTCAAACAAAATCACAAATTTCTTTAATTTATGATTGTCCACTTTATACTTTAAGTTTAATTATTATAGGACTCCCTTACTTCTCGAGATAACATCTTGCTTACAACTTTAAAATTACAAAGAAATTCTTGAACTGTTGTTAAAACTTGATGCAAATAAACGAATACTGAACATTCCTACTTCTCTATAAAATTCAACGAATGGATGAATATATTCTTCTCCCAAGCATATTATATCTCCTTCATACAAAGCTTATGTGGGTTCAGTTTCATCGTAGAGATTCATTGACAATTAGACTTTAGAACTAAATACTCTGTTGATAATCTGAACGACATAATACAGCATAAGATATCATAGATTGTGGTTTTCAAAATGAGAAGACGATGTTTGAGTTGTGGAATTAGAACTCCTTTCACTATCCAAAGAGAGATAGTCATCGAAGAGAGATAAAAGTATATGGACCAACAGCTCCATTTTGGCAGCAAGTGGTTAGCTCTTGCTCTCCCATTCATGTTCCTCTTAGGAAGGGAGAACATGAATAGTTTAATTCATCTCAACAAATGAAAACTATATACATGTATAGTTATATATTTATAGCGTAGTTTTATTCTAAAGTTTTTTTGTTTAATTCGTTTCTAGAGTCTTTTTTTTGGTTGCTAAAGCAGTTTGTAGAGTCTTTTATGTACAAACAAAATATACGATAACTTTTTTTTTTTTTTAAACGTGGTTAAGTTCAATAGTTAACATATCTTGTATATTAACAAACACAAAGGAAAAAAACTTACATGTATGTATGTTCTCATGTATTTCTTGGGAGCAAATGAGAAAGACAACATCAAGTTGTACACAATTTTAAAGTTTAACAATGCTCTTTTATTTTTACAGTGTCCGATCAAAACTTTTATTATTATAAAATTAAACATAACAATTAGCTGAGATATGTTCTCCATGAATGTCAAACGACTTTAAAAATACAGTATCAAGTATGTATAGAACAAGAAAATATATTTCCAACTTCGTTATTTGACATCTAAAAATATAACTAAAACAATAAAATTGTTTTTCATTTAGTAATTAATTAATAAATGGATTAGTACCATGGAAGTGGATTAGTCTAGATTAAATGGATTCATGCATTGAAATTAGCTATCATCTTTAGTTGTTGTGCATCACTATCTTAGCTTGTCTCAACCTAAATCAATCACCTTTACTCAAGATCCATGCTTTAATCATATAGATCATCTTGCTTAATTTTGTTGACTTTTACATTGACTTTTGTTGACTTTTCCTAAATTGCATTTTAATCTTATTTTACCTTTACTTATGCATTGTTTCACTTTACTTTAGGGTTTTACTTTGTTTAAGCTTTGCATTTTATTTATTGCATCATTACTTATTGTCATTTAAGTTTAATAAAAATCGAAATCCACCTTGAATTTGTATTCACCTAACTTCATTAGTTTCTTGCATTTCAATTGTTTAATCCTTCTAAATCCTTGTGGAAGAATGACCCTTGATTACTACATTGATTGCACCATCCACTTGTGGTTAGTTGATTGAGGTATTAGAACTCATAGCACATCTTGAGCACTTGCATTTAACATTGATCGTTTTGTGCGCATCAAGCAGCTTGTCTCCGGACGAGTTCAGTTGCCCTCCTCCGTCAGACACTTGACACGTCAGACACTTGACACTTCATCAGTTACATCCTCTATGGATTATTAAAAGCCGTTTACAAGCAAGTTCATTCCACAATCGTTGCTGCTGGCTACAGTAACAATATGTGAACCCGAATACAATGCCATCCATCATGGGATCCCAAGCGTGCAATAAAAATTATAATGTTCAATATCTAAGCGTTTGAGCCCGGCTGATCATTCAAAAACCCAACAACATCAGACACATGACACTTCATCAGTTACATCCTCTATGGATTATTAAAAGCCTTTTACAAGTACGTTCATTCCACAATCGTTGCTGCTGGCTACAGTAACAATATGTGAACCCGAATACAATGCCATCCATCATGGGATCCCAAGCGTGCAATAAAAATTATAATGTTCAGTATCTAAGCGTTTGAGCCCGGCTGATCATTCAAAAACCCAACAACATCGTTGGGAAAAAGCAGCTGCCAATGGTTATTCAGTTTTGTAAACCGAATAATCATTCTGAAAACCTAACAACGCATTGGTCAAAGCCAAAGGTCTGTTCGCTCTTGGACAGACGTGTTCGAAAGTGCAGCACTGTTCCAGAAAACCCAACAACAACGTTGGTATAAACAGCCAAAGGCGTTTCAAATGTAAACAACCTCCAACTCATACTAAAGGCTTAGCCAACAAAACGAGTATCATTATTCTTAAAAGTTCTTGTAATTTATCAAAGACCAAGAAAGGCAAGAAACAAAAGCCGCGTTCACTATCATCCTGCATTTGCTATAATGCAAGGAAAACATAATCATAACATGGGTACAAACCATCCAACGCTATTAGCGAAAGTCATGGATAACCACATCCGAAAAACATATGAAAGTCATAGACAAAAGTCATAAAATATGATAAGTCTGAAAACAAAACCAGAAAAACGAGAAAGTCAATCAGTCCTCGACCTCCTCGTTACCATCCTCATCCTCGTTGTTGTCCGCTTCGACATCTTCGTCATCGTCATCGGCGGCGTCTGCCTCAACAACGGCAGCAAAAGCCTCAGGAATCTCTAGTACCCTTTGGACACAAGCAAGAAGATCTGCAAACACATCACGGGCATCGTAATCGGAATCTCTCGCTGATGCAACGTCCTGATCTCAGTCGGAAGGTCCGATGGCTTTGGCCCCCGAAGAAGCCCGATGAACTCCAAGTTTGCGTCAATCTCAGCAAGATCCAACATGTCGGTCTGGGCCTTCCCACCAATCTCTGGAAGTAACCCAGCAACCTCGCTAACTCGCCTGGTGGTACCGGGTTTGATACCAATTACCATACCCGACCCACATCCGATCCGACATGGAGCTTTGGGAAGCATCTCAAAGAAATGGGCGAGCGAGGACCCATGTGGACGTCTAAGGAGCGTAAGCCCACCTAGGCAAATACAAGCAAATTGGAAGACTTAGCTCGGATAAAAGGAAATACTTAGAATTAGTATAATTTCCTTTTACCTTTTAGAAGATTTTCCATTTATCTTTAGGGTTATTTCGACCGACTTTGTACTTGTATAAATACTTGATGTATTCCTCCAAAACGAGGACATCGCCTTCAATAAAGAATTCTATACACATCTTTTTGCTTGATCTTTTCCTCGTGATATTACGTTTAAACCTAGTTACTCTATTCTTTGGACCGATCTCGGATTGTTGCTCAATCCAGTATCACCAAATTGGCGCCGTCTAAGGGGACTAATTAGGTTTACAAAGTAACTTTTGCGAGAAGAGATCTTTAAAGATGTCCGGAGACGAAACCCCAACTCTACTTACTACGAACCCAACTCGAATGGTTAAACATATGGCCAACAAAGATGATTCTCAAGAGGTACAAAGAACGTTATTAAAGCAGGTTCCAACTCCGGAGGTCCCCATCGTTGAGAAGGATCACCAACCGGAGGCCCGAGTAGAGACATCAGACCGCCAGGTAATCCTGATCAAGGACACAGAACTTGATGTTCCTGCCACGCTGAAATCGTTAGTGGAAAAGTACGATAACCAGCAAAGCGACCACGAGAAGTTCCGTGAGGAGATGACTCTCTTCATGGAATGATCCGATCAGAACTCCCGGAACATGACAACTCGAATTGATCGAAACCTGTTTCCAACCAAAACAATGCCTAGAGTTTTATTAGTGGGAGGCCAACCTGCGACTCAAGTCACACCACCTTCACGAAGCTTGGAGGAAAGAGACGATGAGATACCAGCCATGAAGGAGACCATCCGTTTGATGAAATCACGGATGCGTCGTGTAGTAAGCTCGGCTCCCGAGCTCAATAAAGTCCTTGAGGGAACGGAACAAACCCCCTTCACCACCCGGATTGTAAACACTCTGGTCAAACCAAACGCTAAGATTCGGATCGCGCTCTACAAAGGAAAGACCGATCCAACTCAGCATCTCACAGCGTTTAACATCGCCATGGGCCGAGCTGACTTCCCTCCCACGGAAAAAGAAGCCGGTTACTTTCAATTGTTCGTAGAACACCTCGCTGGCGATGCTCTAGCTTGGTTCTCTCAGCTCGATCGAAATTCAATCGATAACTTCCACCATTTATCGATAGTTTTCTTGAAGCACTACTCGATGCACATCGAGAAAAAAACTTTGACCGCTAATCTCTGGTCTCTCCAACAGAAACCGGATGAGCCTTTGAGAGAATTCATGGGAAGATTCAAAGGAACTGTTTCCAAATTGGTTGTGGCAGACGATGCCGCGATCGACGCGCTTTAAAAAGCGTTACTCCTGAAGAGTCCGTTCCAAAACTAACTAACTATCAACCGACCTGCAACCTTGGAAGAAGCTTTGCATAAAGCATCGAGCTTTGTGGAGTTAGAAGAGGATCACCAGGAGGTAAAGGAAGGTGACATACCAAGCCGCGGAAGGAAGGGACAAAGTTTCCAAATCAGCGATGACTCTAGGAACCCGTGCAAAAGCAATGGCCTAAGAATAACCGACTTGTGGATGAAAGCAACGCCCGGAGTTGGTGTGACTTTCACCAAACTTCGAGACATTCGACAGCTCAGTGCCGTCACCTCTTGGATGTGTTGATGAAACGCTACCGAGCCGGGAGAGTTCCTGATATGGAATTTCAGAAGAATTTCCCTGGAAAAACAAACCTGACAGAGCGGGAAGACGATCAGGGCCAGCCAAAGCAGCCGCCACCCGGAGTCTACCCCCCTAAGCGTGACCGAGACGACGTGCATGGGGATAAGAATCTGTCTGCACCTCGGAAAAAGCTCTATATGATTATGGGCAGGCTTGAAGAATGTAACGATTTGAAAAAGCTCTATATGATTATGGGCGTGCTTGAAGAATGTAACGATTCTGTAAGATCGATACATCAACCCGAAAGGAAGGCCGAGACCGCCAAGAAGTGGCCGGTACCAGCAAAGAAAGACCTTTTCGTTACATTCGATGAGAAAGATACCAAGGGTCTGGATCGACCCCATAACCATCCCTTGGTGATTCAACTCATTATCAACAATTGCGAAGTAGGTCGCGTAATGATTGACACCGGAAGCTCGGTAGTTCTTATCTATCGGGGCACCCTCGAGAGGATGGGAGTAACTCACGATGACATCAAGTTCGAAAACAGACCACTGACCGCTTTGGCCAATGATACTACCACGACAGTCGGTACGATCATGCTTCCAGTTTATGTGGCCGAAGTTACTCACTTTGTCAAGTTTGTCATTGTGGATACGCCCTCAGTCTACAATGCAATCTTGGGAACGCCTGGAGTTTATGCCATGAAAGCGGTGGCATCAACTTATCATCAATGTGTCAAGTTTCCTACTGCTAGCGGAACATATACAATCAAGGGCAACCAAAAGGAAGCTCGCAATTGCTTTGCCATCGACATTTCAAAGGAAAAGGAAGTCAAGAAAGCCCGAGCCATGACGAAGAATCAAGCATGAAAGCCGATCATATTACTTATGATCGCAAAAAAAAAGCTACTCGTTATACACGAGCCCATACAAATGTACAAACTACGAGTGACTTGATTCCTCTTTGAGGATACGTAGGCAGCTCCTTGCAAAAGCGCAGTTACACCCTTAATAAAAACTTTTAAGTCTTTAAAGAAAATAAACTTTTTCTGACTAATCCGACACTTAAAAAGGCCGGACAGATGAAAGAACGCATGCCCTTACAAAAATCCGAACTTACCATGTTCGGACTGTAATTACTCACGTTAGGTGCATATTCTAAGAACCGACACCGAGCTGGTAAGCAGCGGAGTCTTGGAGGAATCTTGCTTCTAATAAGCCGAACTACATAGTTCGCAGTCACTAAAGAGTCTTCTTAATAGTAATCTTTAGTGTTCAAGCCGAGCTTCATAGCTCGGACAGTGATTACTCACGTTTTTACCCTGACAATGTATCCGACATTCAATGTGCTTCTCATAAGTGCCGTGGTGAAATAACCCACAAACTTTTATAAGCCGGAGCTAGGTTCGCACCTCGCGCTTAGGACAACCAACACTGCAAGAAAACAGGGCAAGAGGGACTCTCAAATTAGTCACAATTTAGTCGCAAAAGCTTTAGGAGTGACTATTTTGCGAGTGAAACGAGTAGTCGCAATTAATTCGTCGCAAATTAAGTTAGTCACTAATTAGTCGCAAATTACATACTAAAGTGTGACTAACTTGGTTAGTCGTAAATTCGCGACTAATTTGTGTCTAAGTTGAATGGTCGTACATTTGTGACTAATGTGTTACTACTGAAACTCTGTAACTAAAGTGTGACTAACTTAATCAGTCGTAAATCTGTGACTAATTAGTGATTATATAGTATGGTTTATATTTGTGACTAATGTGTTACTACTTGGCCTTTGCCACTACTCGATGACCAACGCAGTTAGTCAGAATTAGAGACTAATTGGAGACTACTTGTGTTGATGCTAAGCATCGCTTTAGTTGGTAACAAATATATAGAAGAAAAAATATATAAATTCAATTTTTATATATAATTTTCATTATTAATATTTGGAAAAGCTAAAGAGAATAACTACATTTTAAAACATTTATATACATAAAAAGTTTTCAGAAATTTAGAGACAACAATTAATAAAAACATAACAGATCTTACAAACAGTATTCCAAACCAAATCTAAAAAAATACTAACATATGAGATAAAGATAAAGGGAAACAAAATCCTTTTACCTACCATCACATTTGAGCATGGGTTATCCAGAATTGATCTCTACTTATTCTCTCGCAATACCACAGCCACTTTGCTCTCCCTCGATACGCAACTGTTAGTTTTCTTGCCCAACTCCAGGTAGTGATTCAGTGCTGAAGACTTGTTATGGTTCTTGCATAAAATTAAGACCGTATGACCTTAAATCTGCAAAAAATCTCAAGTCAGCAAAATTCCCACATATAAACTCGCCATCAGCAAAATCAAAATATTATAAGTGATTGCCTGCAGTAAGTCTCTAAGGCAAAACGGTATGAGTGCCTAATCATTTAGGAGAAATAATGTTATGTTATTATACAAACCTTTATATTGACAACTACTGAGTCTTTTATTCCCTTTGCAGACTTGAGAAGTCATTCTACTTGTCCATGTGTCCATGTCATTACACGCATCTGCACCTACATATCTACAAGGTTTCAGTAAATTACATATTAGTATGCTTCAACAATATAAGTTAAATGTGTGAAATGAAAGTCAAGACCTCTAAAGACAGTTCTCTAAGAGCATTTCGATTCCTTCTTCTTTTTGTGCAAGGATGCATACCAAGAAATCCAGTCAGTATGGGTGTTATCAGTGAGTCATTTGAAAAAACCTCAGTTGCTGGCAACTGTACTATTTTGTGGGTTTTCCGTAACTTAAACTAATATCCACAGTGAATAAAGACTAACAGACTAAATCCTTACCAATTTCTTTAGTGGGGAGTTGTTAAGGACAACTTTTAAAGACATTCAGTATATTGGTTGTGTCTTAGAACCTGCATTACAGTCAAGTGTTACAATAGTCAAGCATCTATGTGAACCACATAAGATAAGCAATTAGAGAACCACCTAAAATAAGATTCTGAAAGGCTAATGCAGTTATAGAAGATAGACTTCTCAATTCAAGGAGAAGAAAAATCCTATGAGAATTTTGTTTTTCGTCTTACTTGGAAGATGTCCACAGAATCTCAGAATTGAGATGCCCTCAACATTTCGAACCAGAATTTGGTCTACAAACCTAAAAAAGATGAAACGAAGGAAGGAGGGAAAAAACTGATCAATCAAAACATTGAGGAGGATAAACAATCAACATAGAAAATAAGTAAAATGAGTATTAGAATATGATCAGACCATTAATTGTGCCAAATAAGAATTCATCTACCAATGCAAGTAAAAACGTATCTATGGGGACTAAAATAAAAAAAATTCAATATCTCTTAAACCCAGTTAAGAGAGTGATACTTACAGTCTCCTGGTTAAAGTAAAGCCACCAAGAATGAAGCTTGATTCACCGCTTCAAGTTTTTTGGATAATAGCTTTATTATGATCTCAACTAGTACAAAGAGCATGTGTGGAAAATTAGCAAAATATCACAACTTTTCTATACAATCAAAATCAGAATTGAAAAAACTCACTAGAGTATTACATAGAAAACCATATGAAACCAAAGAGACAACTAATCTAACCTACAAAGAAAGAACCAAAGACTAAAAGAGATTATAAACCGCAATGGATTCAGCTCCAATCCTAAAAACCTTAAAAATCATCTAAAATGGGATGGAGGGAGTACTTGGTAGTGACAAGTTAGTCACAAAAGAATGAGGGGTCAAAATCTTGATGGGTAAAAAACCGCGCCCATAATCCCAAATATTTAGCATTTTGGCCCAAAAATATTTTAAACTCGCGCCAAAATATGTTAATATTAACTATTAAGCACAAATTAGACACAATTTATGACTAAATTGTGACTGACTTGCCTCTACACAAGTTTCGACACAAACCTATACCCTAAACCGTAAACATTTACAATTTCAAATTCGAATTTGAGAATTAAGTATCACTCATTTACAAATTTTACTGTATAACTTTTAGTATATAGTAAATTAGTGTAAAATAATAATTTTTTTGAGAATTAAACACTTTAACTAAATTTATAACAAAAACACATTGTTTATGTTGTTATACATTTGAGGTTTTTTTAAAAAATAGGTAAAAGGGTTTTCACAAATTTACACATTATTTTTGTTTACATTTACTTATTTATTTATCAAGACTTACTTGAATCTATATTAGAATTTTAAAAACAAATTTTAAACAATTCAAAAGATTGGATTTTTCAAATAAAAATTAGGATAGTTGGTAAGCAGTTACAAGTCAGTCGCAAAGTGTGACTGTTTTGCCACTAGTTATTTAAACCTACACATTTAGAACACCATAATTGAGTATTTGTAATAAATATCACCACGTTTACATTTTGAAATGTATATGTTTCAATTTAGAGTTACGGATCGTCACAAATTCGTCACACCTGTGACTGATTTCCGACTACTTTAATTTAGACACAAACCTATACCCCAAAACCTAGACATTTACAACTCCAAAATCAAATTTGAGAAATAAGTATCACCCATTTACAAGTTTTAGTGTACATGTTTCAATATATATAGTAAATTAGTGTGAAATGCATAAACTTTCCACGAATCAAATACATTAACTAAATTTATAATATAAACAAATTGTTTATGTTGTTATACATTTGAGGTTTTTTATTAAAACGGGTTTTCATCAAATTTACACATTATTTTGTTTACATTTAGTTATTTTTGTATCAAGTCTTCCTCCAAATTATGTATAATATAAAAACAAATCTGTAACCAATTAAAAAAAGTTGTGATTTTTTTGAATGCATTTTGGATTGTTGGTAAGTAGTTACAAATCAATTACTAAGTGTGACTGTTTTGCTAACTACTTAAACCCCATACATTTAGAACTCCATCATTGAGTATTTGTAATAAATATTACCACGTCCACATTTTGAAATGTATATGTTTCAGTTACGAGTTAAGGATCGTCACAAATTCGTCACACATGTGACGCCCATGAACCAAAAACTTAGAGAAGAGAATTGAATTGGACCGAATGGTTTAATTTTAATTATTCGGTCTCGCTGGTTTGGGTTAAGGGAACCCTAGGGCTCGTTTATAAGAGAGATCAGCCACTCTTTTGTGCATAAAAACGTGATAGAGGCTGAAAACTTGGAAGAGAAGAGAAGAGGATTCGTTTTGATGTTTGTAGAAAATAATAAGATGAAGACAGTTCTGACGCGTTTTAGAAGAGTTAAGAAACGGACTGTCTAATCTATTTGGATTGGAGTGAAACTTTTAAGGTAAGTTCTCCACTCTTATATCTAGATTTAGGCGAAATCAGATTGTCATTTGGATGAGTATTCTGAGATTTATTGTTGTTTTCCCGAGAGAGGTTCGTGCAGAATTGGATCTGCGATCACTCCACTTCGTAAGTGTTTTTCCGTCGAACCAGAAAGAATTAGGAGACGATCTGCATATCGTTGGAAAGGTTTTGGTCTCACGATTCTAGATCAGGTTTCCGATTATGATTCTGAGGTAATATCAGTTCTCAATGTGCTTTAATGTCGGCGTGTTGTTTCTGGTTTTAGAAAACCATAATCCGGTTTAGGAGAAACTCCAATTGGTTTGGTTTAGTTAACTGGTTTGGTTGATTTGGTTTGGTTTAGTTAACCGGATTGGTTTGGTTGGTTGGTTTAACCGACTATTTCTGTTTGGGTTAACCGACTGGTTTGGTTTGCCTTGTTCATCAGGCAAAGGAGGAGATTTGCCAGAGGTTCAGGTCTGATGCAACTAATAGGCTAAGGTGAGTGCGTGACCATGGTTCCAAGTGGATGGAACATTAGGATTCTTGGTGTTAGGTTGATTGATGGTTGGATTATTGATTGATTGAGATGTTTGTGTGGTGCAATCGTTTCTGTGTGTTTGTTGACATTTTATTGCAGGTGATCGTGTTTCCGCAGGCTTGGAATCGAGCTTGAGAGGAGATGGCTCGATCCTAGCGTCACTGCGATGTGGTGTCAATCGACACTCATGTGATTTTGTTCTGCTTGTTGTTTGTTGTGTTGTGTGTTTGCCTGGTGTTTCATTTACCTTGGTAATTGGCCGAGTAGATGGGATGACCGCCTCACTCAATATTTGTGATAATACTCACGCATCTCTTTTTCCCATGTGATGCAGGTAAAGACAAACTGTAATCGTGGAATCACGGCTACGAAAAGGGAGATGATCTGGGATCTCGGTTGTGTTGTTTATTTATGTTGTTGTTGTTAGAACTAGCTAAGTTGTAGTTTAGTTCTGGAATGTTGGAATTGATCATTGCTGACTTTGGTTTATTTGGTTTGAAAGAATGCATTGGTTTAGTTATTTGAGTTGATTGTTTTGTTATCCGCTGGTTGCTCGTGAGTTTGATTGGATGTTGAGGGTTAGCATTTATGGGAATGCTAATTCGAGTCCAATGAAATAGTTTAAAAAAAATGGGTCGGGTCGTTTCAGTTTGGTATCAGAGCCCCAACGGTTTTAGGACGGGTTAGAACTGCTAGTATTGTAATATGGTTAAAGTTGCAATTCTGTGAGTTGGGGGTCCAGATCATCTTCCTTCGAGCATTCAAAGAGATTCCACGGTAAGTGTTATTTGTTTTGTGTTTTGTTCTTTAGTGCTTAACGTGTGCTTTGGTAGTACAATATGTTGGCTAGAGGCACTAGAGAATGTGGCATTGGTGGCCGGGTGACCGTGGAGGTCATGATTGTGGTCGGGGACCAGTGAGTGAGTCATCTGGGGATGCGCCTCAGGGTTCCACGTTTGAGACTGTGACAGATCCGTAGATGTATCAAGAGGGTCTATGTATTAGTGCGAGTGCCAGTGGGAGTGCCTGTGTGAGAGCCGGTATGAGGACTATGGGGCCAAGGCTGGTACTCGAGCTGGTGTTTGATTGGCTTGTTGTTCGGGTGCGCCCGCAGGAGGAATCCAGGTGACGAGTTGATCGTCTGGCAGATCTGTTGCAGTAGTTGTTGTGGCAGGCACTAGTCAGTGAGTCTGCCAAGAGCGCGGCTCCGAGTGCTGCGCATGTGGCTGAGAGTTATCCGTAGACGCTTCAAGACGGCTTGAGCGCCATTGAGACTGCCTGCGTGCAGCCAAATGTGAGCGCCAGTGTGAGGGCTGGTGGGGATAGTGTGGTCCCAGGTTGGCTGCCGGGGGCCGGTGTGAGTCCTCGTGAGGTTGGTAGTGCGGGTGCGCCCGCGGGTGGGGCTCAGGGTCGAGATGATCGTCTGGTGGATTGACTTCAGCAGTTGTGGGAGCGGTTACCGAGTGCGGTGCCAGTTAGGCTCCGGTGATGCCATGAGTGGCAGATGTACGGCTGAGGGCTGCGATTGTTGGTAGGGTTCCGTCTTATCTGTGGATAAGGGAACATGTGCAGAGCATTGGTATAGGATTCTTTGCGAGTGGTGTGTTGCAGCTAGGAGGGTTCAGGCAGAGTTTGCCCGGGCGGACTTCTGGGTAGAGTGTGATGCCAAGTTCTTTCCTCAACAGGTTGCAGATCGTTTAGAGACGAGGTTTTTGGAACTGGATCTGGGAGAGAGATCAGTTCGTGGGTATGATTTGGAGTTTAATCGACTCATTGTTTATGCTGGTTCATGCTAGTAGGAGCATGGAGGGCAAGGAGGCCAGGATAAGAGGTTCTTGAGAGGACTTCGATCAGATGGAGGACACGGTGCGGAGTGTCCATGTATGCTACGAGAGCATAGTTGGTTAAGACTGCTGGAGGCGTTGTCGAGGACTCGAGGGAGCAGGCTGTGGTGGTTAGCCCATCTGTTTAGTCTATTAAGTCTCGGTAGCAGGTGATACCTGGCATGGCGGTAAGCCTACGCAGGGACAGAAGAGGAAGTGGGAGGATACTTCCGGGTTGAGTTAGAGTGGCCGAGGATGCTTCGGGTGTAGAAGCATGGGTCATAGTTGGCGAGCTTGTTAGGTTTCTTAGCACATGGGAGTTGTGTGGAGACCTTGGTAGTGGGAAGTAGTGAGTCCCACGTGTTATTTGGTTCTGGAGCATCGAATTGCTTCATTACTCTGGAGCATGCAGATGAGAGTGGTATACGGAGTGGCGCTGGTGAGCAGAGAGGCGTGGATATTCTAGTGGCTGGTGAGTTGGTGCCAGCGGACTTGGTGATCAGTCCAGTGGAACTGTATGATGGCATCCTGTGTTTGGATTGGCTTAATCAGTACAAAGTTCATTTGGATTGTCACCGGGATCGTGTTGTATTTGAGCGTGGTGGAGGGAGGTTGGTTTATCAGGGAGTGAGACTGACTTCTGAGAGTCTCGTGATCTCTCGGGTGTAGGCTGAGTCTATGACTGAGGGGTTGCGAGGCTTACTTGGAGAATATTGTGCTGTCGGAGTCTGTGGGTGAGGTTATAGTGAGAGATATTCGGGTTGTCCAGGACTGTGAGGATGTCTTTTGGTCGTTGTAGGGATTGCCGTCGTCGCGGTCGGATCCTTTCACGATTAAGTTAGAGCCTGGGACGACGCCGTTATCTGAGGCACCTTACAGGATGGCTCCAGCAGAGTTGGAAGAGCTGATGAGGTGGCTAGTGGATTTGTTGAGTAAGGATTCTTTTGACCGAGTACTTCACCGTAGGGAGCACCGGTGATGTGTGTGAAAAAAGAAGTGTGGTAGTTTCCGGTTGTACATCGATTATCGAGGGCTTAACCGAGTCACCGTGAAGAACAAGTATCCTCTTCCGAGAATTGATAAGTTGTTCGATCAATTGTGAGGGGCTACTTGGTTCGTCAAGGTTGACTTGGCACCCGGTTAAAACCAGATTTCTAGTGATGAGGTGGATGTCAGGAAGATGGCTTTCTTGACGAGTTATGGGCAGTGTTAAGTTAGTGGTGATGCCTTTCCGGTTGACGAATGCACCAGCTGCGTTTATGAGGTTGATGAGCGAAGCCTTTTAGGAGTATCTGGATGAGTTCGTGATTAACTTCATCGATGGGATCTTCGTGTATTCGAAGAGTCCTGGGGAGCATGAGCAAGGAGAGGGCAGTTCTGGGGAAGTTGCAAGAGTAGAAGCTATTTGCCATGTGAGCAAGTGCAGTTTCTGACAAGAGAAATGGGTTTTCAGGGTCTTACTGTTTCGGCAGATGGAGTTTCTGTGGATCCAGCTAAGATTCAGTCTACCTGAATTCGAGCCTAAACTAAGGAATGCAACTAAGGCTAGTAGTTTTCTCGGGTTGGCAGGTTATTTTAGGAGTTTCATCAAAAGGTTTTGCGAGTATGGCTCAATCTATGATCAAGCGGTTAGAGGAGTAGGTTCTTTTTTGGGTGGTCTATGGTTTAAGAGGCAAAAGTGATGGGTGGAGTTGTAACAAATTGTGATCTGTTTATAGTTTACCATCGTGGTGAACTTATCTAGAGGCGGATGCTCTTAGTCGGGGGTGGAATGCTTTGGCTCAGGAGCAAGAGGTGAGGTATTGTTGAGTGAGATTGGTACGTTGGGGTTGTGTGTTATCTCACGAGAGCCGTTGGGGCTGGAGGCAGTTGACCAGGCGGATCTTCTAAGCAGGTTTCAAGTAGCTCGTGAGAAGGATCAAGGTTGGTTTGATTCTTCTAAGGTTGCTGGTTTTGGTTATTTGGTCTAGGCGATTGAAACTATCTTAGGGCACGGGTGAGCCTGGGTGCCTAAGGATGAGGTTTGAGGTAGGAGATTTTTGTGAGAGGCTAATGTGAAGATGTTTCTCTATTCATCCAGAAGCGACTAAGAGGTGTAGTGATCGGAAATGGTACTATCACTGAGTCGGGATGAAGAAGGATGTGGCTAACTAGGTCGCAACTTGCAATAAGTTGCCAGTTGGTGGGGGCTGTTTACCCATTCCACAGGGGAAGTAGGGCATGTTTTCCTTGGATATTGCGGCATGGTTGTCGGTTTCTTGGACTCATGTTATTATTTAAGTGATTGTGGATCGTCTGGCTATGTTTGCACACTTTCTGACCATTAAGGTAACCAAGGGAGCACCGGTTCTGGTTATGAAATATGTGAGTGAGTTAGTGCGGTGGCTTGGAGTGCTAGCGAGTTTTGTGTCAGATAGAGATCCGAGGTGCACTTCTGGGTTTGTGAGGGCTTTCAGGTAGTAGTAGTATGGCTCCTTTTGAGTTTTGTATGGGAGGCCATGTCGCACATTTTATGCTAGACCCAAGTGGGGGAGATGAGCATATATGGTGCAGATCTTGTTTATAAGACGACGGAGAAGATCTGTGTTGTGACCTGAACATGAAAGAGGCTCTTGATCGGCCGAGGAGTTGTGCCGATGAGAAGAGAAATGAGTTAGAGTTTAAAGTGGGAGATAGAGCGTACCTCAGAGTGGAGATGTTGCAGGGTTCTATCCGATTCATTGTAGAGGATAAGCTTAGACGGGGATCTATGGGCTCGATCCGGGTGTTGGAGCGAGTGGGACCAGTTGCTTAGTGTTCCATGTGTCGAAGCTCACGAAGTGTCTACATGGGTCTTGGGAGGTAGTGGTGAGGATTCCTGCAGATCTTTAGTTTTTGGCGGTTGAGTTGAGGCAGGTAAGGATGCTTGAGAGAAGTGTCAAGATCTTGCGCCGGAAAAGGGTGCCGTTGTCGAGAGTCTTGTGGGACTGTGGCGGTTTCCATGAGGAGACTTGGGAACCAGAGGTTAAGATGAGACAACGTTCGATTGTAGTTTCTGAAGCAAGCCGGGAAGTGAACTGGGTCTCATGGGTTCCAATGTCTGGTTTGGTAGTGATCACCAGGTGTGTAATGTGTTTGGAATTATGTATTTTCGTTTGAGTTGGAACGATTATGACATTCTTCCGGTTTCATAAGATGTGTAGTTCTTATGATGTGGTGGTGGTGGCTGTGGTAGCCATGAGTTTAGATGTTATGGTTGTGTAGCCATGAGGTTCTTGTGTTTTGGCGAGTAGGTGGTTGGAGGATCTCAAAATAGAAGTTTTATAGTGGTTAGAACTTGTCTATTTCAGAGAGACTCTAGCAGGGACACCCAGTGTGATGGGTTGCCCAGATGACCGAGGTTTTGTTCATGAGTGTGTGGTTAGAGGACCTTGAAATGGAAGTTTTATAATGAGTAAAACTTGCCAGTTTCGGAGGAACTCTAACGGGTTATGTGTGGGTTGTGGTTAGAGAACCTCGGAATGGAAGTTTTATAGTGAGTAGAACTTGCCAGTTTTGGTGGAACTCTAACGGGGCATATGTGTTATGCGTTTGGAGAGTCTCGGAATAGAAGTTTTACTGTGGGTAGAACTGTCTAGTTCCGGAGAGACTCTGTGGGGACATCCGGGAGATGGATGGTCCAGATGATCTGTGATGCTCATGTTTGAGATGGTATTCCAGGTTGGGAGTATCATGTTGAGACCTTATGAGGTAGTTCCAGTCAGAGGTGCATGATAGACGTCTAGAGTTGGCTTCGTTCGGGGATGTTGATCCTCGCATAGCTCAGAGAGTGACTGTGGTTCTTTCTTGGAGATGTTGATCTCTGGAAGATCTCTGAGAGTTGTGTCTCTCCAGGGGATGTGTGGGTTCCCTACATACCGATCGTCCGCCAGGGCTGCGTCGACTAGGGACGTGAGCGTATGGAGATAGTTTTTGGAGATTGTGATCTCTGGCAGATCTTTGAGGGATGTGTCTCTCGAGGGGATGTGTGGGTTCCCTGCATACCGAGAGCTTGATGAACTATGTGTTCTCAAGGTTTGAGGGGTATGGAGATAGTTGGTATCAAACACCATCAGGACTGCGTGGACTGAGGTGGGTTGATACGAGGCACCGAGGGCTTGAGGGGTGACGATCCCGAGAGTTAGAGGGTGTGGTTATGAGCTATGAGCGATCAATTTCTGAGATGGGTCTATATGCATAGGACGGATGTGAGCCTCGAGAGGGTCTGGGAGATGTAGTCTCCGGTGTTACTGGCAGGTTGGCCAGGTGGTTAGCCATGTGGGCTGTGTTTGAGGATTCGAGGAAGAATCCAGTTTTAGTGGGGGAGAATTGTGACGCCCGTGAACCAAAAACTTAGAGAAGAGAATTGAATTGGACCGAACGGTTTAATTATAATTGTTCGGTTTGGCTTGTTTGGGTTAAGGGAACCCTAGGGCCCGTTTATAAGAGAGATCAGCCTCTCTTTTGTGCATAAAAACGTGATAGAGGCTGAAAACTTGGAAGAGAAGAGAAGAGGATTCGTTTTGGTGTTTGTAGAAAAGAATGAGATGAAGACAGTTCTGACGCATTTTAGAAGAGTTAAGAAACGGACCGTCTAATCTGTTTGGATTGGAGTGAAACTATTAGGGTAAGTTCTCCACTCTTATATCTAGGTTTAGGCGAAATCGGATTGTCATTTGGATGAGTATTCTGAGATTTATTGTTGTTTTCCCGAGAGAAGTTTGTGTAGAATTGGATCTGCGATCAGTCCACTTCGTGTGTGTTTTCCCGTCGAACCAGAAAGAGTTAGGAGACGATCTGCATATCGTTGGAAAGGTCTCGATCTCACAATTCCAGACCAGGTTTCCGATCATGATTCCGAGGTCTCAATGTGCTTTCGAAGTCGGCGTGTCGTTTCTGTTTTAAAAAAATCATAATCCGGTTTAGGAGAAACTCCAATTGGTTTGGTTTAGTTAACCGGTTTGGTTTGATTTGGTTTGGTTTAGTTAACCGGATTGGTTTGGTTGGTTGGTTTAACCGACTATTTCTGTTTGGGTTAACCGACTGGTTTGGTTTGCCTTGTTCATCAGGCAAAGGAGGAGAGTTGCCAGAGGTTCAGGTCTGATGCAACTAATAGGCTAAGGTGAGTGCACCATGGTTCCAAGTGGATGGAACATTAGGATTCCTGGTGTTAGGTTGATTGATGGTTGGATTATTGATTGATTGAGATGTTTGTGTGGTGCAATCATTTCTGTGTGTTTGTTGACATTTTATTGCAGGTGATCGTGTTTCCGCAGGCTTGGAATCGAGCCAGAGAGGAGATGGCCCGATCCTAGCGTCAGTGCGAGGTGGTGTCAATCGATACTCATGTGATTTTGTTTTGCTTGTTGTTTGTTGTGTTGTGTGTTTGCCTGGTGTTTCATTTACCTTGGTAATTGGCCGAGTATATGGGATGACCGCCTCACTGAGTATTTGTGATAATACTCACGCATCTCTTTTTCCCATGTGATGCAGTTAAAGGCAAATTGTGATCATGGAATCACGGCTACGAAGAGGGAGATGATCTGGGATCTCGGTTGTGTGGTTTATTTTTGTTGTTGTTGTTAGAACTGGCTAAGTTGTAGTTTAGTTCTGGAATGTTGGAATTGATCATTGCTGACTTTGGTTTATTTGGTTTGAAACAATGCATTGGTTTAGTTATTTGAGTTGATTGTTTTGTTATCCGCTGGTTGCTCGTGAGTTTGATTGGATGTTGAGGGTTAACATTTATGGGATTGCTAATTCGAGTCCAATGAAATAGTTTAAAAAAAAAAACGGGTCGGGTCGTTTCAACACATGTGACTGATTTCCGACTACTTTAATTTAGACACAAACCTATACCCCAAACCCTAAATATTTACAACTCCAACATCAAATTTGAGAAATAAGTATCACTCATTTACAAGTTTTAGTGTATATGTTTCAATATATATAGTAAATTAGTGTGAAATGCATAAACTTTTCAAGAATCAAATACTTTAACTAAATTTATAACATAAACACATTGTTTATGTTGTTTTACATTTGAGGTTTTTTCTAAAAAAGGGTTTTCATCAAATTTACACATTATTTTGTTTACATTTAGTTATTTATGTATCAAGACTTACTCGAAATTATGTATAATTTAAAAACAAATCTTTAACCAATTCAAAAGCTGTGATTTTTTTAAATGCATTTTGGATTGTTGGTAAGTAGTTACAAATCAGTCACTAAGTGTGACTGTTTTGCCACTAACTACTTAAATCCTATACATTTAGAACTCCATCATCAAATTTATGTGATAAAGATCATCACGTAAACAATTTTAGATGTATATGTTTTAATTTAGAGTGAAAGTTCGTAACAAATTTGTCACACTTTGTGATTGTTTTGCGATTGTATAAATGTAGACACAAACGTACACCTTAAATCCTAAACATTTACAACTCCAAAGTCGAATTTCTGAGGTAACTATCACTCTTTTACAAATTTTATTTTTAATGCATATGTTTAACCATATTAAAGTAAATTATTGTCAATAGCAAAAAATTCTAAAATCATACACTTGAACTAAATTTATATCACTAACACATTGTTTATCAAGTCATACATTTGAGGTGTAATGGATTTTGTTTTCCATCAAATCTATAAATCATTGTCGTACACATAAACTTATAAATGTAAGTGACTGATCTACTTATGCTATTTCCTGAACCGCCAAGAATTACAACTCCAAAATCCATTTTCTGAATGAACTATTACTCCTTAAAAATTTTAAATGTGTATGTGTTCAATATATATAATCAATTAGTCTGAATGGCTAAAAATTCACAAAGTTAGGTTTATCTAAAAAACCTCACATTGGTACTAATCAATCACAAATTGTTAAATTGGTAAAGTGTGTTTTGCAGTACTCGAACCGTAGTCCTTGTTTACTTAATTAATTGGTTAACTCCATTATGCAAGCCATTAAGTTTAATCGGTAACTTAGTGTAATAAAGTTTTTATATATATATCATAGGTGTTTAATATAAATCCATAAAAGAAGTGCAATTTTGGATATGCCAACATTCGATCCTCTAATAGTTGAGTTAAAGAGTATGGTAGTTTCCAATGGGCCATTATAATTATTCGTTATAATTGTATATAGTTTCTTTATAACCTTACATTTTGTGCAAAATATGTGTTAATTAAATATAGGATAAACATTTATTCAAATTATAACTACATACCTATTAATCAAATATTTTACAAACATAATTTTAAACAGTTAGCGGACACTTTTGTTATTTTACCAATTTGATTAGGAGTAGCAAAGTAGTCTCAAATTTGCTATTGTTTATTAAGCGTAGTAAAGCAGTCGCAAATCTGTATATTTACGACTGTTTTGCGACTGAGATTTCAGCTGTCGCAAACACAGTCACATAATCGTCACTAAATAGTCGTTCTTATTTTTGACTGAAAAAATAATCACAAATGGTAGTCTCTCATCCGCTGTTTTCTTGTAGTGCAAGTAAATTAGACGCCAACTCTCGATCGCATATTGAAGTTTCGTCCCAAGGCAAAAGTTGAGGTAAGCCAAAGCACTAGTCCTTTGCACTCTCAAACCCCAAACCGAGCCTGCCTCGTACCTAGGTACATATTCTAAGAACCGACACCGAGCTGGTAAGCAGCGGAGTCTTGGAGGAATTTTGCTTCAAATAAGCCGAACTACATAGTTCGCAGCCACTAAAGAGTGTTTTGAAAGTAATCTTAGTGTTCAAGCCGAGCTTCATACCTCGAAATGAGTTAAGGGTTCTTACAAAAGCAGCCCTAAAGTGCGAAGAGTAAGCCAAACTCCATAAAGCTTGCCATCACTTAAGCTTCTTAAGAAGCAAAACGTGTTAATATAACCTAGCTACGTGATTTGCATCGAAGTATTGTGAAATACTTAAAGCCGATCTTCCATAAGATCGCAAAAGAAAAATCAAAGTATTACGAAGTACTTCAAATCAAAGTATTATGAAATACCTAAAAGCTGATCACCCATAAGATCGCAAAAAAAAAAATTCGACCTATCATAAGATAGCAAAAATTACCCATAATAAGCCGATCTTCCTTAAAGATCGTAAGAAAAGGAAAATTTCCTAAGTATTACGAAATACTAAAAAGCCAATTTCTTAAAAATGATGGCAAGAAGAAAGAGAGGCGTTGTTCGCAGCTAGAAAACGCAGGAGGAACCAGGGCAACGGAAACAAAAGTAGGCACTGGTCAAAGTAGTTCTCAAACAGAGTAAGGTACCCTGGAGGCGGAGCATTGGCTCTGTCAGCAGAGTCAGGAAGAACTAACACAATCTCCTCTGAGATCCCACACTTCTTTCGGAGACGCTGCAGAGACTTCTTGTCTGAAAGAGTAGACCCGGGAGGGTTTGGACGAACCTTCGCCTTTAGCTTCGGTGCAACCTGCTTTGTTTGTTCAACCTCGCCAAGCATATCTTCATCGTCTCTCTCAAAACTAGAAACTCGTGAACCAGACGAAGAGGAAGAAGGCGGTGACAGCGATGCATCTACTTTCCCAGGTGGAAGCTGCTGGTCCGTGTCGTCAACGAACCAGGAGTCTTCGACGACGTTGGTGACCTCGGTAGACTCGTTCAGAGTCGTTGGATCACCACCTTGTCGGACCGACCTCGTCGGGTCATCTCCGGGCCGATCTCGTCGCTTGACCGATGTGAAACTCTGACGACATCAGTTCGCCATCCCGAAGTACCAAGCTCATCGAGACATCGGTGAAGCTTGTTGACATCGGGTCAACATCATGTCGGGCTAATCTCATCGGGTCGTCGGCGTGTTGGTTTGATGACGTCAGAACACCACTCGTCTGGTCATCAACGATTGTGAGCCCGATGTGGGAATCACGAAGAGAAGACCTCGCGTCTTCCATTCCGCGGACAAGATCCCTCGTATCATCGCAGATGGGAGCGACAACCATGTCCACGTTGTCATTTTCAACGACATCGGAACTACGACCGTCCGTGTCAAAATCGAATTCCGACTCAAGTCTCTCCATGTCCACAAACAACAACTTCCCCTACACAAGACCGAAATAAAGATCAAGTTTCAAGGGTTTTCAACAATTAACCAAAGCTTGATTCATTAACTATAAGAGCTTGTTTAAACACAAGATCTAACTTAGAGGATTTTTAAGATCCAACAAAAGCAATCTTGTTCATCAACAACAACCAAAGATAATTCTCCACTATCAACAATCAAAGCTTGATTTATCTGTTACAATCAAAGCTTAAACAATGGCTAAAAGCTTGTTCTTCATCAAACTAAACCTATGGCTAAAAGCTTTGGAGATCTAGAAAGTTTGGATGAAGATGAGAAGGAAATTCACCAAAAATAGCAAAACACGACGATGGCCGGAGGCGACGACGTCGGCGGTGGCCGGAAAGTGTGGTGATGGCGCTGGCGGTAATGGTGAGGAAGAAGAAGAAAAATAAAAACCCGAAGGAAATGAGTGGAGGAGAAAGGAAGAGAAGAGAGAGAAGATTAAAAAAAACTTATCCTTTCAAAAGGAGAAAAGCTTCTCTTTCCTTCCATCTCACTGGCGGGTCCCATAATCTTTAGTGACATTATCACTCTCGGAATTCATGTTTCCCGTTGCAAAAGACATCGTTGACATCAACCAACGCAACACGGAGTCTTAAAATCTCCGGAGAAAAAAAAACTTTTCAGCATCTTCAGCAAGCGAAGAGCGAACTCTTAAAATCTTCCTAAAAACGCAGAACTCTTAAAATCTTCAGTGCAAAAACAACTGTCAGCAACAAACGCTCCAGCAAGCAGAGCGCGAAGTCTTAAAAACTTCTAAGGACAAAAGCATAACGCTTACAGTGTTATCGACACTAACGGCTCAAGCCTACAACATCACACTAACAATAACATCATAACTTTCAACAGCAAACGTCGACACCCAATGGTCCTTAACTCGATACTATTATCACTAACACTACCGAGCTGGGGGGCTAATTGTTGGGGTAGGATTTCACCCGCTGAACTTTGGTGTTCAAAGTTATGATTAACAATGAATATACTTTGACGTGCAGAGATTATATGGCCCCTAAGTCATTTCCAACAATGAAACAAGTGTTCTCCGCCCTAAGTCTTCTATGCGCGCATCCGCCTACGAGGAAATCTTCTCAGAGCCTTAGTCTTCTCCACCTACAAGGTGAAGACTCTTCTGAGAATCCACCAAAGACTCTAGTAGGAAAGACCTTGTCGACGACGACGACGACGATGTGTCTGGACAGTGACCCCGAAGTGTCTGGACACCGAAGTGCCTGCCAGAATGACGACGAAAACTCCAGAAGGTTCTCTGCACTAAGGCCCAGTTCAGCTGTGATGCCCACATAGGCGCAACCGACGTAAAGGAAAGGAAATCCGCGAAGACTTAAAAAAATTAGCATTATCTTTATGGAAAGACTTAGCCGACTTAGGGAGCTATATATATCAATGTACAAGCCCTTGTAAAGGCATCCACAACTTTTATCAATCGATCCATCCGATCTTAACTTCTTTTTGAAAATCCATCTGTATCCAATTGGTTTATTTCCAGGTGGTAAATCAACCAATTCCCATGTATGGCTATTCATAATGGATTCCTTTTCGCTTCGAATCGCTTCATTCCAATAAGGTGCTTCTGGAGATTCCATCGCAGCCTTATACATTTGCGATTCAAATTCACTTAAGTACGTCATAAAATCAGTACCTAAGTCTTTGGCGACTCTTGCCCTTTTACTTCTTCTTACTTCATTTTTTTCTTCTTGAGCCTTTGAAGCAATCTCTTTAACTTCACGTACTCGTTTAGTACTCGTGATTCTTGGCTATTTGTAAGGAAAAGTATGTTCAAAGAACACGGCCTCATTTGATTCAATGATGGTATTTACCTTTACCTCCACATTTTAAGATTTATGGACTAAAAATCTGGAGGCGGCACTGTTTTCCGCAGGACCGATGTAAACGCAATACACCATTTCTGGTCTGATAACAGTTTTTTTTGGTAAAGGTACTTGAACCTTTGCGAGAAAACCCCCACAATTTCAAATTTTTATATTAATGGGTTTTGTTTTTCCACATCTCATATAGGGTTTTATCACTCTTCTTATGGGAAATCTTATTCAATAATGAATTTGCAGTAAGAATTGCTTCGCCCTATAAACTAATGGTTCTCCCGAGTTGTTTAACATGTAATTCATCATCTCCTTAAGCATTCTATTTTTCCTTTCGGAAACTCCGTTTTGCATTGGAGTATAAGGAGCCGTAGTTTGAAGAATTATTCCATGTGTTGAATAAAATTACGAGAATTTATTTGATTTGTATTCTCCACCACGATCTGATTTGAGAATTTTTATTCACTTATCTAATTAATTTTCTACTTCTACTTTGAATTTCTTAAACATATTCAAAGCCTCGTCTTTAGTATCCATCAAATAGATATAACAAAACTTGCTATAATCATCGAGAAAAGAAATATAATAATTCTTTCTTCCACGACTTGGAGTTGATTGAAAATCACATAGATCACTATGTATCAATCCAAGTAACTCATTTGACTTTTCCATAGACTTGTAAGGATGCCTTGAATATTTTGATTCTACGCAAACCTCACATTTTTGTCTATTTTTATCATTAGGATTGCACTTTGGTAACATTCCCAAATTTATCATTCTATATAATGAACAATAATTGACATGTCCTAATATTTCATGCCATAAGTTACTTGAGTCAAGAAAGTAAATAAATCCAGTGCCTTTGCCTGCTTTTTTATTATTATCGATCATTACAACATTCAGTTTGAAAAGACCATCACAAAGATAGCCTTTTGCGACATACATCTCCCCGTTGGTGAGTACAACCTTATCATATTCAAATACAATCTTGAAGCCTTTGATACTAAAAAGAGAACTAGAAATCAGATTCTTACGAATCTCAGGCACATGAAGCACGAGTGCAAGTTCTTTCCACGAAGTGAGTTTGAGATTGGCCTTTTCCTTCAATCGTAGCGGTGCTAGCGTTTCCCATGTAAAGCTTTTCTCCACCACAACCTTTCTCTTATGTGGAAAGCGAACTTAAATAAGAGCAAACATGTTTTTTTGCACCCGTATCGATCCACCAATCAGTGGAGTTGGTCATCATATTTGCTTTGGAAACAAGCGCAAGGAACTGATTTTCGGTAAGGTTAACGTTGTTTGCGTCTCCAACAGATTTTCCTTCCTTTTTATGACTGCAATCCTTTGCCCTATGACCAGGCTTTCCACACACCCAACAAGCACCTTGTGGCTTCTTCTTGAAGTTGGATCCCTTTGGTGGAATGAACGTCTTCTGCACGTTCTTGTTCTTCTTAAAGCCCTTGAATTTGGAGTTGATTCCCTCAATAACATTGGCACTAGCTTCCGTACAAAGAAATTCAGATTTCTCATTCTTACGATTTTCCTCTTCGACTTGTAACTTGAGAATGATTTGCTCGAGACTCATGTCTTCATGTAAGTGCTTCAAATAAATCTTGAAATATTTCCAAGTAGGAGGCAACATTTCAATGATCGAAGCAACAAGAAAAGCATCATGCAGCCCCATACCCTTATCCCTCTGTTCATGAGCAATAATCCTCCACTTGTTTCACCACAGAGTTGGTGTCACTCATCTTGAAATATAAAAATTTCCCTGCGATAAACTTTTTGGCGCTTGCGACTTCAGTCTTATACTTCTTCTCTAGTGATGCGCACAATTTTTTTGGAGTTTGGAACATTTGATACACATCGTAGAGAGAATCGTCCAAGGCATTAAGAATGTAATTCTTACACAAAAACTCGTTTTGTGTCCATGCCTCCGGCTCCGCTGCCTTGATAACTTCATCAGGAATATCCCCTTCAACGGGTAAATCCGATCCATCGGAAGTCAAGCACTGAGCCACATTCAAAGTGGTGAGATAGAACACCATCTTTTGAAATTCGTTCCCCGGAATATGAAAGGCTTCTCAATGTGACTTTTCACATTCTCACTTGTTGATGATTGATCCATCTATGAATTCCAAAACAAAAAAAATTCTGTCTTAGATTGTTAAGAATATAGACGCAAATCATTCGAAAACAGAGAGAAGAAGTTGTTTTATTAAATAGAAACGTAATACAAATACAAAGTATATGTAATACAAAAGACGAACTTGACGGTTTCTCTCTCGATCACAAAGTAGTAACTTGTAAATGATAGAGGCTTGCTTGTGGCAATCTCTAAGACAAAATTTTGTCCCTACAGGTGTAAGTAGTTTTGCGGACTTCTATATTGCAGGATACAACTATCGAACTCCGAACAAAACACCGTTCGAAATTCCTTACAAACTCTACTTTGTGTTTCTTAGAAAGTTTAACGAGATGAAGAAAAGAGAGTAATTGGAATCAATTCCTTGTCCTTGAATTACTTCTGATGACCTCTTTATATAGTACTTCAAAGGGTGTTGATCAAGAGGTGCTTGTGTCAACATACATCGGACGTGAAAGAATTTCTCAACCAATACATCTATTAACAGGATGCATGATTCACGAAACCTCTTCTTTTATTAAACGTACGTATGCATGCCACGAACCAACGCATATGTTATTAATGAGACATGACTTTTCATTATAACAAGAAGAAGACGTGACTTTTCATAATAATTAAACTTGTTGTTTCATTTTATGAAAACGTGACCTTACATTAAACAATATTAATTAATCTTCCTCATTAAACACCAACAATTTGAACATTTTGAACATTTATAGATTCAGGTCCAAACTCCTACAAAACTTTGACTTGGAAGATAAGTTCTACCATGACATATGATACGCGACGTTAGGTGATTCATTAGCTAAAAAGTTTATTTTATTTCCAACAAAACTAATAATTGATTTTACTTTTCTAGTGTTTATAAGTACTGATAAATCTTTAATTATTTATGTTTTTTAGCTTTAATTAAAAAAAACTATAAATCCAGAGTTCAATAACCTTTATGATTGAAAATCTTATATATGATTTTATTTTTTTGGTCTTTTGGTATAAAATGTCATTATAGGCCAAAAGCATATAATAAATCTAGAATGATCTATATAGTTTTTACGAGAATCGTTATAATTAGTATTCAAAACTAAGAAATATAAATCATTTATAGATATATTATATAAATGTTAGAAAAGTGGTTTGTTGGATTTTTTTATTGGGCCGAATCCACTTAATTCATTTCGTGTAAATATAAGTAAAAGCATAGATTACGGAAAAGTAAAGCCCATATAAATTAGGTTAATGAAGCGGCCGCTTATAAATAGAATGCAAAGTAGGTAGAGAAGAATCGCTGAAATCCAAAGAACAACAATACAAAACTGAGATATCCATTTGAGGGATTCTCTTAAAAATAAGGTGCGCACTTTTCGAATCTAACTTATATTGTTCTTTGTTTTTCATGATGACTGAATTAATTTTTTTATATTGTTAATTCCGTGTTTATCGGAGGTTCTTGAACAATTTGCATATTTGTTTTTAACACATACGTTTAAGTGTTCTCCGTTTAATGGTTATTTTAAAAGAATTGAATTGAAAGATTTTGTTATTAAATAAAATCGTGAAAACAATAGGTTTTGATTACATAATTTTGGTTTGGATCACTTTTAACTATAAAAATGAAAAACAATATATATATATATATAATTTACAGAAAATATTAGATCTATTAGCGTATTTTGTATTTTAAAAAAATATATATTTAACTTATTAAAATTAACTATTTTCTACATATTAAAAGAGAATCCATTAATTTGTTTTTCTTTTATCGAATTTATATTTTTCGACAATTTGTTTGTTTCTTATTAATAGTATCGTGTCACTAAAATAGTGAAGTGGTGGATGTGGGGGTTGGCATAATACTTGAATCCAAAATTTGAAACCGGAACCAATTTGAAGTATCCGGTTTTGGTAAGTATTGGTTATTCTCAAAATACCGATTGATTTCCAATTTTATTTACTTTGGATTTTGGTGCGGGTTCAATTTTATCCAAAAATTGAAGTAAAATCCGCTCAAACCGGTATATACATACATATACAACCATTAGGTTTGGATTTAGGATACATACAGATGGAAAGTATGATCAACGTCTTGGCCATTAGTTTTTGATTACTAAATTAATCAGTACTAAATTAATCATTACATTTTCACTTAAGTTTGAAATTGAAAGATGGTCTAACTGTTAGATGTATTTAAAACTAGTTTAAAGGTATTTGCCTTGTTTAATTAACTTTCTAAACTCGTTTTGATTTCCATTTGACAAGCATTTAAAACTCCTTTAAAGATAGTATGTGAAACAACCCGTCCCCTTTTTAGTTTTTAACAACCAATCCCTGGACTCGGATTAACATTCTCATAAATGCTAATCCTCAACATCCAAGCAAACCCAAACACAACCAGCGGAAAATCAATAACCAAAAATATTCAATTCAACAAATAACCAATAACCAATTCAATCAATTCCAGGCTAACTAACATCCTAGCCAGCAATTCTAAACAACAAGGAAAACACAACTAAACCGAGACCCTAGATCATCCTCCTCCTCATAGCCAAGTCACACTTTGCCTTTACCTGCATCACATGACAAAAAGAGATGCGTGAGTATTATCATAAATACCCAGTGAGACGGTCATCCCATCTACTTGGCCAATTACCGAGATAAATGGAACACCAGGCAAACACACAACACAACAAATGAACACAACAACACAAAACCACATGAGTGTCGATTGACACCACCTCGCAGTGACGCTAGGATCGAGCCATCTCCTCTCTGGCTCGATTCCAAGCATGCGAAAACACAATCACCTGCAATAAAATGTCAACAAACACACATAAACGATTGCACCACACAAACATCTCAATCAATCAAGAATCCAACCATCAATCAACCTAACACCCGGAATCCTAATGTTCCATCCACTTGGGACCATGGTCACGCACTCACCTTAGCCTATCAGTTGCCTCAGAACTCAGCCCTTGGACCTTTGCCTGATGAACACTGCAAACCAAACATGTCGGTTAACCCTAACCGTAATAGTCGGTTAAACCAACGAACCAAACCAATCTGGTTAACTAAACCAAACCAAACCAAACAAAACCAACCCAATCCAGTTAAATAAACTAAACCAAATCAATCTGGTTAACTAATTTAAACCAAACCAAACTGGTTAACTAAACCAAACCAAACCAAACCAATTGGAGTTCCTCCTAAAGCGGATTAGGGTTTTTGAAAAACAGAAACGACACGCTGACTTCGAAAGCACACTAAGAACGGATATTACCTCCGAATCATGATCATAAACCTGATCTTTAATCTTGAGACCGAGACCTTTGCAACGATATGCAGATCGTCTCCTAACTCCGTTTGGTTTGTTGGGAAAACACCCACCAAGTGGACTGATCGCAGATCCAATTCTGCACGAACCTCTCTCGGGAAAACAACAGTAACTCTCAGAATACTAATCCAAATGACAAACGAATTTCGCCTAAAGTTTGATATGAGAGTGGAAAACTTACCCTAAAAGTTTCACTCCAAATAGATCTGATTAGACTATCCTTTCGTCTGTTCATCTAAAACACGTCAGAAATGTCTTTATCTCATTCTTCTCTAAAAACACCAAAAACGAAATCTCTTCTCTTTTCTTCCAATTTTTAAGCCTCTACCACGTTTTTCTGCACGGAAGGGAGGTTTCTCCCTCTTATAAACGAGCCATAGGGTTCCCTTAACCCAAACCAGCCAAACCGAATAATTAAAATTAAACTATTCGGTCCAATTCAATTTCCTCCTCTAAATTTTGGTTCACGGGCGTTACAACTCTCCCCCACAACCACCCATCACAACGGGTGTCCCTGCAGAGTGTAACGCCCGTGAACCAAAATTTAGAGTGAATTGGACCGAACGGTTTTAATTTAATTGTTCGGTTTGGCTGGTTTGAGTTAAGGGAACCCTTGGGCTCGTTTATAAGAGGGACCAGCCTCCCTTTTTTGCAGAAAAAAGTGATAGAGGCTGAAAAATTGGAAGAGAAGAGAAGAGGTTTCGATTTTTAGTGTTTTTAGAAAAGAATGAGATGAAGACAGTTTTGATGTGTTTTATTAGAACAGAGGAACGGACAGTCGAATCAGATATAAATGGAATGAAACTTTTAAGGTAGGTTATACACTCTTATATCTAGCTTTAGGCGAAATCGGATTGTCGTTTGGATTAGTATTCTGAGAGTTATTGTTGTTTTCTCGAGAAAGATTCGTGCAGAATTAGATCTGCGATCAGTCCACTTCGTGGGCGTTTTTCCGTCAAACCAGAAGGAGTTAGGAGACGATATGCATATCGTTGGAAAGGTCTCGGTCTCACAATTCTATATCAAGTTTCTGATCATGATTCAGAGGTAATTTCCGTTCTCAGTGTGCTTTCGCAGTCGGCGTGTTGTTTCTGTTTTTTAGAAAACCCTAATCCGGTTTAGGAGGAACTCCAATAGGTTTCGTTTAGTTGGGTTTGGTTTAGTTAACCGGTTTGGTTTGATTTGGTTTGGTTTAGTTAACCGGATTGGTTTGATTTGGTTTAGTTAACCGATTGTTTCGGTTTGGGGTTAACCGATTGTTTCGGTTTGGGGTTAACCGATTGTTTCGGTTTGGGGTTAACTGACTAGTTAGGTTTGCAATGTTCATCAGGCAAAGGTCTAGAGGTGGAGGTCTGAGGCAACTGATAGGCTAAGGTGAGTGCGTGACCATGGCTCCAAGTGGATGGAACATTAGGATTCTTGGTGATAGGTTTGATTGTTGGATTGATCTTTGGATTGATTGAGTTCTTTGTGATGTGTGATTGTTCTGTGGTGTTTGGTTAATGTTCAATTGCGGGGAATTGCGTTGTCGTAGGCTGGGAATCGAGCCAGAGAGGAGAAGGCTCGATCGTAGCATATCTGCGGCTGGTGTCGATCCTAGCATATCTGCGGCTGGGGTCGATCTACGCCTAGTGGTAGTGTCGAGCGACACTTGATAAACCTCATATTTTACCACTTTTACTATCTATTTTCATATGTTTTCTAAACACTTTAATAAGGTTTTATGCCTATAAAGGTAGTTTTCTCGTATTTGTAGGTTTAGAGTCTTTATTAGAAAAATCAATTAAAAAGGATCAAAAGGAACATAATGAGGTATAACCCAAGCTACAGCAACTCACGCGAGCCAAATAACCCATTGGAGCCAAGGAATTCCCAAGTTACACATTCTACCAAGTTGGAAATTACATACGCTAGAAGTTTAGCAATGAACGGAGGATCAAATGGATTTGGAATTAGATGAAACTTGAAGTGAAGATAGCCCTTTGAGTAAAATTTCCAATGGAGTTGAATTTGCATCATTGTGCAGAGAGAGTTACACCGGAAATACTGAAGACATGTCAAACTGCCCAGAAGATGAAGCAGGAGGAAAACGGTCCCCCACACCGATCGGGTTACACGATCGGTATTGGTACACTCCAGCACGATTCAAGACATGGCCAACTTGTTCCCCATACCGACCCAACATTAAGATCGGCGGCCCAGCCCAATATTGAGCAGTTTTGAGTGTTTTGACGTTTTTGTCCATAAAACTTAACCCTAGAAAACCCTAGACCTATATATACTTGCTTTTAGCCTTTGTAAGTTGTAAGAACCACAAAGCCACGCCTTAGGGCAGCCACACAAAACCACCATAAGCAATAAACACGTTTTTACTTTGTTTCTTCATTGATTTGTATTATAGAGCTTCAAAGAGGAGATCTCCCATGTTCTTCGACATAGAGAAGATTTCTTATCATTTACTCTTCCAATTCATCATGTTTCATGCTTTCTACTCTTGCTGTGTTGTCCCCTCAACCATGTCTGAGTAGTTTGCTTGTTAGGTTTTAGGCATTCAAGGATTCCATGTTAATGCATAATTGATTACCAAACTTTCTAGGGTTTATCATATACGTTCTTCATCTTTATTTGAGCATAAAGCCTTAGCTGGAGTAATTAACCATGATATTGATCTTAGGTTAGTGTATCAGCGAGAGTGTTCTGAATACCTCCTGAACTAGTACTTGATGAGCTAGGCGTCTTAACAATCATACCAATTAGTTAAGGAGTTTAGGGAACAATTGAACCTTAATTCTACTGCGTGTTTTAACCTTTTAATAACCATGCGATAGCTGAGTCTGTTAGGGTATAAAGCATAGAGGATCTGAATCACGATAGTGGAGAGATTCTAATTCTGTGGTTTGAGTTCTAGAATCTAAAACCGCATCGATACCTTTTGTGTTTGATGAGTTTCTACGAATTGCCTAGCGCCTAACTCTGTCCTCATAATGATTTCACATCCTAGTTTGCATTCCCATTCATTCATCACGCATGCATTCACACAAAAACCCCAATTCATATTTTGGCTTAGCTTAATTTGCATCTCTAAATTCATAGCGTATCATCTTTCCAGTCCCTGCGGATCGACCCCTAAGTACTACTGCGTTTGCCTGTGCACTTGCAGGAATCTTTGGTTTTATAAATTTAAGGCTTGGTAATATAACCCCATCAAGTTTTTGGCGCCTTTGACGGGGACTGAAATTGTTACCTTTGAGTTTTTGATAAAGATTAAGTCTGTGATTTGTTTTTCTTTTTATTTGATTTCATTTTTCTTTGGTTTTATCTTTGCGTGTTTCAGGTTTATACTTGAGAAAGGATAAAATCACTTCAAGGATGGCAGCGTGTGATGACAACGAGCCACCACTACGTCTCCCTCCACTACAAGAAAACAGTCCATGAGTGACAACCACTTGTGACTGTTTTTATTAGTCGCAAAAAAGAAAGACGTATTCGTGACCGATTTACGACGATTTTGCGACGCAACAAACAGTAATCACAAAATAGTCGCAAATTTACGACTAACAAAATCAGTCGCAATTTCATCTTATATTTGCGACTAATCTAAGATTGATCCTCGATTTTGTAAACCTAGACACAAAGTAGTCGCAAATTTGTGACTGATTTGAAATTACCAAAACGTAGTCGCAAATTTGCAACTACTTTGCCACTCCTTTAAAAATTGGGAAAATGACAAAAGTGTCGGCCAACTGTTTATGGCGGCCTATTGATTATGTCGGTGAACTGATTGAGAATTTGAAAATGTGATAAATACGGTTGTTAGGTAGTCCACCTACTTTTCTGAGTCGTGACAAAAGAATGACAAATCAGTCGCAAATCTGTGACTGATTTTATGTAGTCACAAATCAGTGAGGTTAAATTTTGTCTATAAAAACAATGAACCCTCACCCCATTTTCAGACACCAACTAAAAAAAAAAAACGAACAAGAAAAGAAAAAAGCCAAAATTGAGAGAGAAAAAAATGTGAAATTCAGCTCGAGATTGGATGTATGAGAGGATCGATCCAGAAACAAATAATCTATCTGACGAATTTTTAGAGGGGGTGGAGTAATTCATCAATTTCGCATGTAACCAACCCTTAGCCATTAGCAGTAATGGTAAGTTACACTGTCCATGTGCTACATGTAAAAATTCGGGTTGATTAAAGGGAGCCCAAAGAGTGAAAAAGCATTTACTAAGTCAAGGATTTATTCCCCATTATTATGTATGGTCTTATCATGGTGAAGATTATGATGTAATGGGAGCAGGAAGTAGTAGTCATAATTATAATCATGATTTTATTAGTGATAATCAACCAAATAATTATGATGGCGGGAACGTTTATGCTGAGATGGTTCATGATGCATTTTATGGTTCCATACCATTAAATGATTATCATGATCATAATCGTGATCAAAGTGGTTATATACCATTTAGTGAACATGGTCAAACTGGAATCATATGATCAAATTGGAAATGATAATGTTTATGAAGAACCTACCCAAGAGACGAGACGGTTCTTCGAGATGTTAGATGCTGCAAAAAATCAATTGTATGATTGTTGTCAAGAAAGTCATTCGCAGTTATCATTAGCTGCCCATTTCATGAACAACAAGGCAAGCCACATTTTATCTGAAGTTTGCATGGATGATTGGGCGGAATTATTTACGGAGTTTTTACCCCAGCCTAATGAAGCTACTGGTTCATTCTACGAGACGGAAACACTGATGCGAAAACTAGGATTGCCGTACCATACATTTGATGTATGTGTAGATAATTGTATGCTCTTCTGGAAAGAAGATGCGGAGTTGGAGCATTGTAGATTTTGTGGAAAAGCAAGATATAAGGCTAGCAAAGGAAGAAAAAAAAATGCGATTCAGTCGTATGTGGTATTTACCTATCACTGATAGATTGAAATGGATGTACTCATCAGAGAGCACCACATAATCGATGAGATGGCATGCTGAGCATTACTCAGAAGACGGAGTAAATAAGCGTCTGATTGGTGATCAAATTAAATAGTCGTACATTTGTGACGAGTGTGTTACTACTCTGACCTTGTAACTAACTTGTGAGTATTTGTGTCAGTCGTAAATCTGTGACTAATTAGTGATTATGTTGTGCGGTCTTTACTTGTGACTAATTTGTTACTAGGAGTGCTCTACGACTACTTTGTCACGAACTCTGTTAGTCGAAATTAGAGACTAATTGGAAACTACTTTTGTTGGATTAAGTCACAAATTGGTCATGCAATCATGACCATGTTATTGTGTTTTTCTTATTTGTAGTTGTAAATTAGTAACAAAGACAACCAAATAAAATAATTTTCATTTTACAATATGATTTTCATTACTAATATTTAGAATAGCTAAAGAGAAATTACTAGATTGTATACATTGATTTACAAGAAAAGTTATGAGCCATAAAGAACAAATGTTTTGAGACATTTAGACACAACAAAAGTTAGATAGTTTTAACAAAATAATATAAGCATTGCATTGTTTAGTGCAATAACAACAACTAGATATATGTTACACAAAAGAGGTTACCAAAGATGAGATAACACTAGGATGGTTGGGGAACTCACTCTTCTTCCATAAGAGCTGCTACTGCGGGATCCTTCTGCTTCAGAATGGTGAGAAGCTTGTCCAAGCGAGCATCATGCCAGGCATTCTCCAAGTTTTGGTCGGCTAGCTTCTGCTGAGCAACTTGTAGTTGTTGCTGCATGTCCGAAAATGATGAAGATGAGCTTTCACAGCTTTCATCTCTCTTCCTTTTGCCTTGCTTGGATCGAAGCTGACCAAGTCCGAAAATGTTCCCTTTCTTATCCTTTATAGTGAACTACAACAACAAAAAGTGAACAATCAAAATAAGTAACACAACACAACTCATGCAACAACCACAGAACAATTAAGACAAGCAGAAGTGAATGCATGAATTCGTATATGTAATGATGGATGACAATGAGAGCAGATGATAAGTAGTTAAGCAAAATCATAGAAAAGCGTAAACAAACATGATAATGCAATGTCAAAACCAGAATGATTCACAATCATTCTAAATCATAAACTAATCTAATCATTAACAATACTCAAAATGCTCAAAGAAAAGACCAATGATGACAATATGTAAGAGAGCATGAGAGGGGAAAAATACCTTCGGAAACAGATCATTCTTTTGTTCAATGGTGAGAGTTCGATCAGTTGAATCTTCAGATGCATTGTCTGAACCCTCAACCATCAATTGGTTCATTGCTTCTGCTAGTGCCGCCTCATACAAATCTGCAATATTTTGCGCTTTCTGATCGATGAAACTCTTATCACTTGATGTGTGTGCCCTCCTATAAACTTCTCCGAATGAAACTCGACGACCAAGTTCTTTTTCCTGCAATGAGCTGGTCCACTTAGTAATAAGATAACAACAATTTGAATTACAAAGGAAGGAGGAAAGATTACCATGTCACGTTGAAGACGCCAGTATGATTTCTGACCAGAGTTATGCTTGTGGGTGCCAAGGCCGTTGCGTTGGGAGTTGCGGCAGTCTGATGCAGTTTTTCTCCTCGTCTGCGCTGCTGGAGTCTTCCAGTAAAGGCACATGCTGTCCCAGAGCTCTGGATCAATCCAATAAGGCTTTGCTTTACCGGCCTTAGCTTGGCTTACTATCCCCTTAAGTCGCAAGGAAGCAATGGCATTGAATTCTTGCTTCACAAGCCCTGTTATGCCAGTCTCCCAAGTGTACAGTTGCTACACATGAGTTTAATAGTCAGTAGATGTTAAAATAAGAACTGAAAATTAACAAGTAAAAGTTGAAAACTTACAGCAAATGTTATGAAAAACAATTCTCGTTGTTTTATAGGAGTAACGCTCCAGTCATAGTAAGCCTTATCAAACTTACGATGCAATATCCCAGCAATGTCTCTAGTGACGGCACCGTCTTCCTCACCAAACCTATTAACATAATGACATTGTTATGCAATCAAGGTTTAGGTAATTACAGTCTACCTATAAGACTAAACAGAGCAGTATGTAAAACCCTAGTCTTTAGCAGTCTAACCTACAATAGAATACACATACATACTAAAGCTATAAGGGATACTCAGACTTACCATGTTGTGTCCTTGTTGGGTATTGGATGCGGACTGAGGAGAGATAGATGTCCTCGGCCAGGCAGAGACATGAGATTATCTTGCAACTGGTCATATTCTTGTTGTTCGGCTGGATCCAAAACATGTTCCTCCACTTGTTCATCGCCTTCTTCCTCCTCACCATCAGACTCTTCACTGTCTTCATATACCTCCTCATGTGGCAGGTCCACTTGATTCTGGTGGTGGTCAAGTTCATAGTCCCGTGCTGGGGGTTAAGACCATCACTTGCATGTTGTTCCTCTTCACGCTGAGACTGCCGCGGGTTGAGTCGACTAGACGTGGTTGGCGTCGGAGCAGTTGAGGAGGTTGGGTCGATGGTGGATACTGAGTCGGAATAGAAGTCTGAGACCCCAACAAAGTATTACGAACAGAGGGAGTAGAGGAGTCTGAAGAAACTCTTCGAACGGAGCTTGTACCATCACCGATAGAAGCACGAGGAAGACCGGATCTTCTAAAACCGGATGTTGGCGTACCAACTCCAGCTCTAGGTCTCGTAATAGCACCAGATGATCCACTGTTTGGTGGATCTCCACTCTTGCGTTGACCGCCGCTGTTGGTTTTCTCTGCAGCGGCGGCTTCAGCGAGTCTTCTCAGGTTTGCGTCTGTAGATCTCGCACCTGTGGCGGCGGCTTTACGACCTTTCTGAGTACCTCGTTTCTTTTTCATTTCTTAGAACGATTACAGAGATTCGAAGAGATAAAGAGAAAGTGGAAGAGATTAGAGAAAGTGGAAGAGAGAATCGAAGATATAAAGAGTAAGGATTGAAGATATGAAGAAATCTGGACAGAAATCGACAAGATTTCTCTTGGGTTCGAGAGAGAAATCAGAGAAAATAAAATTTGAGTTCGTGTACAAATGAATTGAGGATTTTTTTTATCGATTTTATAGTTTACTCAGTAGTGACAAGTTAGTCACAGATCAGTGAGTGCCAAAATTTTTGGTGGGTTAAAATGTAACACCCGTATCTTAGATTGTGAATCGAGACCCAAGTGTTAGTCAAAATCTCATATCTTCATTACTCTAAAAAATTTCGGTTATATTTTACGGTAAATTACAATATATGGGTACTAGAATCACAACGCCTTGGGAAAGTCTTCCTCCATTGCCTGCTGCTCCCTCCTGCCTTGCCGTCCTATGGTCCACCTGACCGGATGTCCTATCCTGTACACTGGTAAGGGGGTGAGTATTGAATACTCAGTAAGACGGTCTACTCCGTCTCACCACCTAACACTACCTAGCTATTCTAAACCTTATAACCCACATCACCCTTAGCACTACTTGCCAGGTGCTGTGTCTCACGGCCAACCCTTTGGCGGTGATAAAAAACTTCTTAACCTCATGCCTGGCCTCACTGGCAGCCAATACTTAACACCAGTAAACTGGTATGCCCGGCCTCGCTGGCAGCCAATACTAAACACCAGTAAACTGGTATGCCCGGCCTCGCTGGCAGCCATAGTCGGCCCGTCGGCGGACTTTCCGAGTTAAGGCACTCCTGACCCTTCTAGCGAGGAGCAGAATGCTAGGTCTTCGTGCCATCCTTTCAGGCCAATCACAAACAACCGGGCCGTATGTTTCTACATACGACATATGCAATAATTTAACGGGTGGCGTTGTGAGCCTACTATCCTACCGGTTTAACATGCTTTTGACTACTAGACTATCCTAAGGTTTACAACCAAGCTATCTACTCCGGTTAATCCTAATTCGTTATACCTCTACGTTCTCAAGCAATAGCTGAAGCATTTCAAACAATACCTTTTGCCCCATATGGTCGGCCCTAGGTAAGCATGGTTACCCCAATACGTTACCCATGACACATCTACGGCCATACAGTGACCGTCCCCGTAGAAATACAAACATGAAACTAACCATTAATTGTGGGAGACTCGCGGTCTGGCCTTGCCCATTACTGGCCTCAGCGTTCCCGCGGCCTCGCCTCTAACCCTGGAGTCGTATGCGGCCGTACGAGTTTTCTAAGCCTCCTTAGCGCTTCTCTTGTTGGCCTACAACGTCTAGACTTCCTACCAGGTTAACTAAGGCGTACCCGTACAACTATCGAGTTGGCCGGTCACTACCTGTCCGGCCTACGACATTCTCTAATAGCATGTCGAGTCCAACAAACAAACGAACCATCGAGTATCCTCACGGCCTTGCGGCGGTAACTCTACCATAGCTCTATTTTGCGGTTCAATGATCAGTTAGTATCAGACCTTTCAGTCTGCCACGCTAATCCTCACAATTGGCCCACTGGCTCCCATTTCAGAGTATAGCCAGCCTATGCATTATCTACTTTCCTAAACTACATGCGGTGCGAGTTGGAGCTAGGCATGATCCTGCCATGCCTTGCCTCCAGTCCGCCAAACAACGAGTCACTCTTGGGCCGGCTTATGCCGAGCCAAGTTTCCTCGAGATACAAGGCTGAGTCTCACGGCGGGATCTCCTTCGACCGTGCACCCTTGCCAAGATCCATTGTGATAGCCGAGTTACTTAACAAGCTGTGTTAGCCTTGCCATGCTCCTCTACTGTCTCACCTACGAGTCCATAGCCAGATCGCCATGATCTGACCGGATGCTCTGCCACTGTCGTTAAGCCAAGCATGCTTTTGCTTACCCGGCGTGATTCCGAACCGAGGCCGTATCGATCACTATCGAGGCCTTACCGGTCTGCGGTACAGTGGTTGGCACTGCCCGTCTAGCTCTCCCTACGATCAGCGATGTCTTCACCGATGATTACCGGTTTGTTCATCGCGGACGAACAAGGTATCGTACTGATACACCGAGACCTACTCGACGCTCATCGATGCCAGTCAGCGATCAGCGGACTGCTGAGTTATCCTCGATGACCAGTGGTAGATTGATCGTAGGCCTCCCCGAGGGCCTATCGACTCGTCCCCATGGTCCGACCGCGGATACTACCTGATAGCCACTATTGGCATTGTCGGATCGTCGAGTGTCCGTACCGATTTCTCATCGATACGTCCATCGTGGTACGATCCGAGGCTCACTCGTCCTGATCACCGATCAGCCTTACTACTCGCGGTGCCTAGTCAAGGCGTCACCGGCCCTGTCGAGGCGCCACCAATGCCTCGCACTGATGCCCTCTCGAGGCAGCACCGATGCCCTATCGAGGCTCACTTGTCCTGATCATCGATCAGTCCTACTACTCGCGGTGCCTGGTCAAGGCGTCACCGGCCCTGTTGAGGCGCCACCAATGCCTCGCACTGATGCCCTCTCGAGGCAGCACTGATGCCCTATCGAGGCGTCCTCAACTTAACTCTAGGACACTCAGTACTCAGTCATGTTGGCATCGAGGCACCCCACCGATGCCAACCCTTGGCGCTACCGAGGCCTACCGTTGGTACCCAGTCGGGTTATCATTGAGGCACCCCGAGGCCATACTGATATCAACCCTTGGCGCTACCAACACTACCGGCCGTGTACGGATCACCATCCGCACAAGACCACTACTACTATACTACTACTCTACCCTAACCCGTACTACTAAGACTACTGCATGAAAGCTATAAAGGAAAAGAATAGAAAGGGAGTACTAGGTACGGATCACGCCTTACTTTATACCGCTGCTCCTTATAGGGTGGGGTGCCGAGTTCTTTCTCGAGCTCTTCCTTTCCTCTTCCTCTTAAGCGTGTATCTTTGGCTCTAGAGAGAAGAGAAATGTTTTGGTGTGTAAATAATAGGAGAATATTCACTTTCCTTATTTTTCTCCACTTTCCTTATTTTTCTCCACCTCCTTACTACATGGGCCGGAAGCCCATCTATCCTCCTTTCTTTCCATTCCTAACTCTCTCTTTTGCCTCGCGTGCCTTAGTTACCATTCCTAAGGTCTGCGTCTCTCGTTTTCCTTCTAAGTTTTCCCCCAAGTGTCACCTCTCCGGTTTGGGTTGTTACAAATTCTCCCCCCCTTGAAATGGAGCCGTCCTCGGATCCAAGACGAGTATCGACCTTGTCGATCCTCAATGGGGGCCTAGCTAAGTATTGTCTTTCTAGTATTTTACTCACTTCAATGCTTATCTTAAACTTAGTCTACAATAAATATCGAATTCTTCATTGAATAAAATGGGGAAAGACAAACGCTTTAAGCTAGTTGAGAATAATTGAACAAAGCAAAACTTAAAATCGAAACAAAAACCAAAACCAACGACAATCCTAACTTAACTTCCACTAGCTCTTCCTCCTTTAGCCACTCTGAGTCCTGGTGGGGGTCGTAGCGGATGGCGGGCTGTCCCAGTAGTGCTTCCCTTCTGGCTTGCCCTCGCTCCATATGTCGGACTCGTCGTCCGACTCCTCTAGCCACCCATTGGATCCTTTTCTCGCTTCCTCACCTGGACTCGGGTTGATGCGGAGATCTGCATGCGTCCGATATGCGTCCAAGAAGTACGACCAGTCCGCCGGTCTTGTGTCATGCTGATTCACACGGGCCGCTGCTGTTGGTGGAGCCGGTACAAGGTTTCCCAGACCCCCGAACATCCCCGGTTCCCTGTCTCTCCCCATCTTCTCGAGCTTGGCGGCGTCATCGGCCAATCGGACAGCGGTGTAGTAGATGCTTCCACCGAGAGCCATATGGAACTCCGTTCCTAATCCTTTCCAGAACCGGAGTAGGACTTCGTGCAGGTCTTGGGTGCACTTGGTAGCGTTCTTCAATAACATGAACTCCTGAAAGTATTCCTCCACGGTCTTGTCACCCTGGGTGATCGTGTCGAACCGGTGCCGCCAATTTGCCAAGACCCTTTCAACGTGATGAAAAGTTATCGTGGTTTGTCCGGCTGCCCGTGGCGATGGTGGTTCAACCTTGGGAATCCGTGGCTCGGAGTTGAATCCCACCGGCCAGTCTCGGTGGATCGGAATTTCAGCCCGTGTCTTGACTTGTAGCCGAGGGTTCGTGGGTGAACTTACCTCAGCACCACCCGCCGCCTGCGGGGTTATCTTGAGGATCCGGGGGTGTGGATCTTGCTCCATGGGGCTGTCAGTGTTGGGGTCAGATCTCACTCCCGTAGAGATTGTCAAGAAAATGATTAAGTACCAGAGGTAGGCGCGCAATTATCTAGACCGGCTCTGTCTCAGGGACCAGCTCTGTCTCTGGGACCGGCTTTCCAGAATAACTGGGACTAGGACCGGCACCTTTCTAGGACGACTTCTATAGTGGTCATTTAGATTCCAAAAGACCGTTGCGATCATTTCGGAGAATGGGCCAAGCTCAGGAGGCTCACATTGGAGAGAACGAGTCGGGAGCCCACGAGTAACAAGTCACGCCGACCTCTACTACAAGACTGGGCCCAGAAGACGAGCTCTCGGATTTGGGCCCATGACGATGACGAGGTCGAGACCTAGAAGCGGCTGCCGACTACGCTGAGAGAGAATCCCGAAGATTCAGGGATTCGACCTTATCTCTTTAGGCATAGACCTAGGCCGACTTAGACTTGTATAAATAGACCTTGTACACCTTGAAAGAGGGGATCGACATTTTTACACAGAAACCACTTGTAACCTTTGCAAACAAATTAATAACATACTCTCTTGAGATCTTCGCTAGGTGTTTTTCATATCAGAGCTTTCAGACCTAGACCCATTGACTATTTCAACTGTGCAGGTTTCCACCACCACAGTTTGGCGCTAGAAGGAGGGGGATTGAAAGCTTCTTACTTCGACGAACCACCGCGAAGAGATCCTGAACACGATGAGTGAGGAACGACGTAATGCTGATCCAAAAGACGTCGCGCCGAGAGATCTGGAAGAGGGCGAGATCCAAGCCGAAGGAGATACCAACAAGGACCAAACCGCTCGGGACGATCCGCCACCAGCAGGTTCAACTTGTGCCGATCTCCCTGGCGAGAAGTCGAAGGAAACTCCGAGAGCGAGCTCGCTTCTTCCTGAGTTGTTGCAGAAGATGAGCGCGACACTGGACGCATTGCTGGAGAGCACCGAACGGGAAAACAGAGCCAATGGGACAATAACCGACGAGCTCAAATCCATAGGAGCAGACGTCCGCGCACAATGGGACAATAGTCGAGTATATATATCGATGTACATCATTTGAAAAAGGGATCTGCAACTTTATTCACAAAAGCAATACAAAGCAATTACAAACCCTATTTTTCTTTGCTCATCGTTTTCTATTTCGTAGCTTAACTCAGAAATCTCTGCTTCCTCTCGAACCTCTTACAAATCTAATTGTGCGATTTCCGGCATCCACAATTTGGCGCCGACCAAGGGGAGTAAGAGAATTTCTTACACCAAAAAAGCTACGTAACAACTCAAAGATGGTAAGCGGCAAAGAAAACACGTCCCGTAGAGACAACCGGGAAAGAGAACCTTCGGTCGAGGCTACTGCTACCAAAAACCCTGCTCATGGTGACCTAACCGACGTGAAGAAGATGCTAGAAGACTTCCTCACTGAGCAGAAGAAGCAAGCCAAGATGATCGAAGAAAACTCGAAGGAACTGAAAGCTCTTTCGCGAAGAAAATGCGAAAGACCCAACACGACGAGACTCAGAGCGCGCGTCGATCCTCAACGCCTCGACTTCTCAGCGCCTCGCACTACTCGGGGAAACCCAGAGGATCTACCACCATCGCCGCCGCGTCGAGAAACGAACAAGTCTCCCAAACGCGTCGTAGACGTCTCTGACGAAGAAGAACCAGCTCCCACAAAGCGTACACGCATGGAAGGTGCAGAAGGAGGCCGACCAGAACCGCGCGCCCCTGACAGCCAAAGCGCGTCAAGCTCTTCCAAGACAGAAATTTTAAAAGACACATCGGAATACACCAACTACTCCAGTGAAGAGCGATACAAGAAGGAGCAAGAGCGTAGAGCATTCAAACGATCCTACGCTTTGGAACTCGCTGCAGTTAAGGCTCAGATGGATCGGGTAATTTCAGACCTAAAGCGTACCCAATCGCAGATACACCATGGAACAAGAAAGGCTCCTGCCATCGTTCAGGTACTAGAAAAGGCGAGGAACACACCCTTCGACAAACGAATCGCGAAGACGAAAATCTCCGATCCTGGAAGGATCAAGTTGCCCATTTACGAAGGAACCACAGACCCTTCGGATAATCTGATGGAATTCGAAGTTGCCTTGGGGAGAGCAAACTTCAAGGAAACGAAAAAAGACATCGTCTACTGCAAGCTGTTCGTAGAAAGTTTCAAGGGGCCTGCCCTACAATGGTTCTACAAGCTAGAGAAGAACTCAGTTCACACTTTTCTTCAGCTTTTCGAGTTGTTCGTACAACATTACAACATCTTCATGGAATAGAAGATCTACGACTCGGAACTATAGAATAACAAGCTAGGCGAGACCGAGAGTCTTCGATCTTTCATGACCAGGTTCAAAAACACGCTTTCAAAGGTGGAAGGTATCAGCAACAAGTCAGCCCTGGAAGCTTTGCGAGGGGCATTTCAGTGCCCATATCCATTTTGGCAAGAGATGAGCATCAATACGCCGATAACAATTCAAGACGTTCTCCACCGTGCAGCCGACTTCGCTCGAACAGAAGAGGAAGTCCAAGCCAGGTAGGGCGGAAAGACCAAACAAGCAAGCGAACCAGCCAAAGTCGCTGCACCTAAGAAAAACAATCCCACCTACGTCCAATACGAAGGAGGATCCAGAGGGGCTCACAACTATCAAATAGAGTCATCAGGTCGCGGACGCGGAAGAGGCCGTGGGCGTGGTCGCGGTAGAGGAACCTAGAACAACACCTGAACCAGAGAGTCAAAGGACTACGACGAGAAGCTGTACTGCGATTTTCACAAAACAAGTGGACACTCTACCGCGAGGTGTCGCGTGTTAGGTCGACAGCTTATAGCCAAACTCACAGAAGGCACCTTAAAGAACAACAACAGCTTATCAGACTTCATGCCAGAGGAGAAAGCTCCTACCGAGGCCGAATAACAAGTGGATACTCCCAGACGCCACCGTCGCGATGATGGCGTGGAAAACGGAGAACAACACGAAGTTATCAATATGATAATGGGAGGCTCACAATACTGTGCTGACGACGAGACTGCGAACGAAGTTTATCAACGCCGCGCTGATATATGCGCAAACATATCAGCACCCGCAAAGCCAAGACTTTCCAGCGACTCAATCACTTTCGACGAGAAATACACCGAGGGCCTCGATCAACCACATAACGATCCCTTGGTAATCAACCTAACCGTCTACGACTTCAACGTCGCTCGCATTCTTATTGATATAGGGAGCTCGGTGGATGTCATCTTCAAGAAAATGCTTAAGCGAATGAAGATTGATCTATCCACAATCAAAGGAAGGCCTAAGCCCATCACAGGTTTCTCTGGCGAAATAACCATGACGATGGGAACAATTCGCCTTCCTGTCCAAGCTGGCAACGTTAAGAAGATGGTCGACTTCACTGTCTCCGATCATCCAGCAATCTACAACATGATCATGGGAACTCCTTGGCTCAACCTCATGAGAGTCGTGCCTTCAACATACCACTTATGCCTCAAATTTCCAACTCCCATCGGCATAAAAACAATATGGAGATATCAGAGGGATTCCCGTACCTGTTTTCTGGCCGAGCATAAGATGCGATACATCGAGAAGAAGAAGGACGCACCTGAGCCTCAAGGATTAAGAAAAAGAGCGAGAACTAGTCCCGAACAGGTGAAGAGCCTGACCGACCTTTTATAACAATTACAGATTGCAGAAGGTTGTGTAGAAGAAGAGCGACCCACCTGCGAACCTGTAATATCTGTATACATCGACGAGCAACACCCCGAAAGATGTGTTGAGATCGGAGCTACGCTTGATGAAGACATTAAAAAGAAGCTCGTGGCTTTCCTCCAGAAAAACATCAACACCTTTGCCTGGGCAGCGGAAGACATGCCTGGGATAGACATCAACGTGGCCAGCCATGAACTCAACGTTGATCCGACGTTTAAGCCAATAAAACAAAAACGGAGGAAGCTCGGTCCCGACCGAGCAAAAGCGGTAAACGACGAGGTCGAAAGGCTTCTACGTGTCGGATCAATCACCGAAGTCAAATACCCCGATTGGCTCGCCAACCCAGTCGTGGTAAAAAAGAAGAACGGGAAGTGGCGTGTCTGCGTGGATTTCACGGATCTGAACAAAGCGTGTCCGAAAGACAGCTTCCCTCTGCCTTACATCGATCGCTTAGTAGAAGCAACAGCAGGAAATAAACACTTGACATTCATGGATGCCTTCTCAGGATATAATCAAATTCTAATGCACCCTGAAGATAGGGAGAAGACCGCCTTAATCACCGACCGTGGAATCTACTGTTACAAGGTTATGCCCTTCGGCCTAAAAAACGCTGGGGCAACATATCAAAGGCTCGTGAACAAGATGTTTCAGGATCAGTTAGGCAAAACAATGGAGGTGTATATAGACGACATGCTCCTGAAATCCCTTGAGGAAGAAGACCACATCTATCACCTGGAAGAGTGTTTCAAGCAGCTGAACTTTCACAACATGAAACTAAACCCCACGAAGTGCAGATTTGCGGTAACCTTCGGGGAGTTCTTGGGGTACTTGGTCACTCATCGTGGCATCGAAGCAAACCCAAAGCAGATTGACGCGCTCATCCAAATGGCATAACCAAGAAATAAGCGTGAGGTGCAGAGATTGACTGGACGAGTCACTGCGCTCAAGCATTTCATCTCGCGATCAACTAACAAATGCCTACCTTTCTACGACACGCTGCGAGGTAACAAACAGTTCGAATGGTCAGACAAGTGCGCAGATGCTTTCAGACAGCTCAAGAAATACTTGGCAACGCCGCCTATCCTTGCTAAACCAGTCACTGGAGAACCTCTCTTCCTCTACAGCAGTCAGCGCTGTGTTAGTACGCGAAGAGTGAGGCAAGCAAAAGCCTATCTTCTACGTTAGCAAGACCCTCACCGACGCTGAAACGAGATATCCTCAACTGGAGAAACTAGCACTGTCCGTCGTCATGGCATCACGAAAGCTAAGGCCTTACTTCCAATCTCATACCATCGTGATTCTCAGCACTTTCCCTTTACGCTCGGTCTTGCACAGTCCAAGTCAGTCTGGCAGGTTGGCCAAGTGGGCTGTGGAACTCAGCGAGTACGACATCGAGTATAAGGGAAGGACGTGTAACAAATCGCAAGTGTTGGCAGACTTCCTTATCGAACTCCCAGAAAACCAAACCACGAAGGACGTTCGACCAGGGATCTGAGAACTACACGTCGATGGCTCATCCTCTAAAAACGGGTCCGGAGTAGGGATACGCCTAGCATCACCAACAGGCAAGATCCTCGAGTAATCTTTCCGCCTAGGCTTCAAAGCCTCCAATAACAAAGCAGAGTATGAAGCCATCATCGCTGGAATGAGACTCGCTCAAGGACTCAGCATCGAGCACGTTCACGCATTCTGCGATTCACAACTAGTCAGCAGCCAGTTCAGTGGTGAGTACGCAACAAAAGACGATCGGATGGAAGCCTATCTAAAAATAGTCAGGGACCTCGCCTCGACGTTCAAAGAGTTCACGCTGACTTGAATTCCCCGAGGGAAAACGTTGATGCAGACGCCTTGGCGAACCTTGCCTCCGCTTCAGCGCCACCAAAAAATCTAGCCTTGAAACGGGTCATCCCTGTAGAGTTCATCGAATTTCCGAGCATGAAATAAGACATGACGCTCGCTATATCAACGAGATCACAAGCTGCTAAACAGGCAAAAGCCGCGGCTGAGACGAAAATCAAGTACGTTGAGATAACAGAAGCTGGGGCAGATATAGAGCTTGCACCATCGACAACGGCGCCAGCAATTGACGCCGATGTCACCAGAGCCGATGACGTTGAGGCCGATGTCATCGAGGCCAACGTCCCCGAGGCTGACGGCACCGAGGCCGAGGTCCCCGATGACCTAGGGCAGCCCGAAGATCCCTCCTCGCAGAACTTTCCGCTTGAGCCTAAAGGCAAAGGCACGACCATTCCCATGGATACGGTTGCGATAAACCTTGGATAAGTCAAATTCGTGGGTGGAAGCTGAAGCTTACGCAAGTATCAAAGACGCCCAAGTTGAAAGTTTTGTTTGGAGGAACATCATATGTCGTCACGGAATTCCATTTGAAATTGTCACTGACAACCGTTCCTAATTCATCTCCAACAGGTTCGAGACTTTCTGTGCAAAGTGGAAAATTCGACTTAGCAAGTCTACTCCTCGTCATCCTCAAGGAAATGGTCAGGCAGAAGCCATCAACAAGAAAATTCTCGATGGCCTTAAGAAACGTTTGGATGCAAAGAAGGGTCGTTGGGCAGACGAGCTAGAAGGCGTTTTATGGTCCCACCGCACCACTCCTCGACGCGCAACAGGCAAAACTCCTTTTTCTCTCGTCTATGGAACTGAATGTGTCATACCCTCCGAAGTCACTAGTCCAGGACCGCGACGTCGTCTCTTACCTGAAAACGAAGAACTCAACGATTCACTCCTCTTTGATGAACTGGACTTCCTTAGCGAAAGGCGCGATCATGCACTCATCGGAATAGCCAACTATCAGAACGCAGCCGCACGCTACTACAACTCCAAGGTTCGAGAAAGACATTTCCGCGAAGGTGACTTGGTCTTGCGCTAAGTCTTCTAGAATACAGCAGAGCGGAACGCCGGCAAACTAGGAGCTAACTGGGAAGGACCTTACAAAGTCACCGTTGTGGTCCGTCCCGGCGTCTATGAGCTCGCCGCCATGGCCGGTACGCCAATACTCCATTCATGGAACGCGAAGCACTTAAAGAGGTACTATCATTAGTCCTCTTCTAAGGCTCTTGCCTTGAACTACGAGGAGACTTGATCCCTGCAAAGGGTAGTAGGCAGCTTGTCTCCGGACGAGTTCAGTTGCCCTCCTCCGTCTTAAATGGGGGGAGTAAGTGCTTTAACGAACTACGGGGCGACTTGATCCCTGCAAAAGGTACGTAGGCATCTTGTCTTCGGACGAGTTCAGTTGCCCTCCTCCGTCAAAAGGGGGGGGAGTGGGGTATGTATACTCGTATACTCCCATTTTTAATCAAGCTCTTCGCTTCAACTTTTACATCTTCTATGGATTATTCGAAGCCTCTTTTGAGCAAGTTCAATCCACTGTCGTTGTTGTTGGCCACAACAACAATGTGTGAACCTGGACACATTGACATCCACCGTCGGATCCTAAGCGCGCTATATAAGTTATAACGATCAGTGTCAGGGCTTTTGACTCTGGCTGATTATGATGTTTGGTTCTTGGCCTTTATGGCCACGAACGTTCATTCAAAAACCCAACAGCACCGTTGGTAAAAAGCAGCTGCCAATGATTACTTAGGTTTATACACCGAATAATCATTCAGAAAACCCAACAACGCGTTGGTCAAAGTCAAAAGGCGTGATCATTTCCGGACAAACGTGTTCGGAAAGCACCGCCATTCTTGAAAACCCGACAACAACGTTGGTCAAAACCGATGAGCATCACTGCAGCGGGTACTCAAACCCTCGGCGAAAACAGTCCCTTTAAGGCAATGTCGATACTCACCTCGGCCAAACTGGGACCAATCTAGCTTTTAAGGTTAAACATCAGGAGATCACTTGACCAAAGGATTACAAGCTGAAACCATTCCGCGGAGAATCGAGGATATAAAGGTCTAAATTATAAACGAAAAGATAACACATCATAAAAGTCTCATACATAGATCGTTTTATATCAAAACACGAGGCAAGGAAAGACGCACATAAACTAAAACAGAAGCAAAGACATTGCCACAAGGGCAGTTTTTAGGGAAAGGAAAGCAAAGCTAAAAACCGAAAGAAACTAGAGACAACTCATCCTGCGAAACCCTAGTCGCCGATGTTGACGTACTCATCATCATCATGATTCACTCCAAGCTCATCCGTCATCGATCCATCAAAAGCCCGGACGCCTACATCCGCGGCCAAAGTCTCAAGTGACACATTGTCCTGAGCAGCACCTGATGAGTCGGAAGACATTAGCGATATGACCAGGTCGGAGTCTAATCCAGCAAAAAGACTGTCAAACTCCACATCACCACCAGCAACTTTTGGCAGCCAAGCCTCAACTTTGGCTGCCTCGGCGTCAAAAGAGTCAAGAGCCTCGCGTAGGATTCTAGCAAATTCAATATTTGCCTCGACTTGAGCAAGCTGCACTAACTTCTTCTTTGGATTCCCGCCAAGGGCTTTGATCTTTTCTTTGGCACGGTCTTTTTTACCTTGAAACTTGGTGGCAAAAGTGCGAATCGCAGCCTTAGTCGTACGCTTGATCCTGGAAGTTATGCCGGTCTTTTCCTCGGTTAATTGCCGCTGGAGCGTCGATGCCTTAGCACTTTCCACAATGGCACGTTCTTCCGCTTCGACGCACCTCCGCTGATACGCCTGCAATTCGGACTCCACACTCTTCCTATGATGCATTTCGGTTCTAAGTCGAGTCTGAGCATCTGAGCACGATTTCCTGGAAAGTTCTCCACGATCGTAAAGCTTCCGGGCTAACCTGTTTGGGGCGGCAAAGTGCTGAGGAACCAAGGAGAAAGGCTTTAAACACTTAGAAAAATTTCCTTAGAAGATTCCTAAAAATGATAAGGAGAAAGAGTGTTACGGGCATACTCTGGATCCATGGCGAGACATCAGCCCAAAGTCAGGATCTGCGACTAGCTCGGCGGGAAGAGGTCCATCGTGACCATGATATTGGATGTTCGCAAACCACGTGGCCGTCTTCGAGTCATCGATCACACTCTCCGAAATCCCATCGGTGAGGACCACACGAACTGGACTCAGAACCCGGCCAACGCTCGAACTCCGACGTGATCTCTTTTTCTTTCGCCAACTGCTATGAGACTCCTCGTCTTGCTCAAGAGCAGTGCCTGAAGCGGAAGCCCCTGCCTCAGAGGAGAGGATAACTCCGTCGGAAACAGGGACCCTTGGGGGTTTCTTTGAGCGCATACTTTTCTTCAGTTTCCCCTGGGGAATTTCGGAAATCTCAGCGCTAACGATCGGCTGATCCTGAACTCCACCTCCTTGCCCTCCAGCAGGGTCCATTTCAACATTGGCCGTCATATCCTCAGCCTGTGCACGCTCTTGAGCTGCCATCTCCTCGCGAAAAGACAAGTATCCCATTGCTCGTTTGACTCTTTGAAAATGAAAAGTTCTTTCCCAAAAACAAAGATGCCGCTCAAATCTAACCGTAGAAAGGAAATCAGTGAACAAACCGTCTGGGCAGGGTGGAAACCCGGACGGACCTGCACGAAACATAAACAAAGATCAAGGTTGGGATTCAAGTGTTTCCTAAAAACAATGACACCTATCAGGAGGAAAGTCCTAGACTAAGACGGAAAAACAACTAGCTACCGCGATATCTGCATCGCGTAACTACTTTCTCAAGCGATTGATCACCCAGAGACGCTTCGGAAATCTTGACATAGAAGAAGTAGTTGATCCAATGCCTGTCCTTGGTAGGATGATCATCGACAACCAGAAAACCAACCTGAGCTCCGATGGCAACGATCATATCATTCCCAACCATGCCCCTGCTACCAATCTTCAATAGATTCACATAATGGTAGATAGTGACTTATTGGCGACATTCTCTGCCCCGAACCAGTATTCCTACCAAGTGTCGAATACCTCGAGGGGTCGCTTGAGCGAGAGCTATCTTGTGTCTCCAAAAATAGTCAAGGATCACCGGTGGGATAGGGAAAGCGAGGAAGCATTCCTCGATAGAATTCTCATACATAGTAAAATAGCCAGGGGGAGGATCGTCAGCTCAATCGGAGGACCTTGGGAGACTAAACTCAACTTCATTGGGAACTTTGAACTCGGTCCTGAGTTTGTCTAAAGATTCTGCTGAGCATAAGTTGGAACCTGGGGGATCGGGATTCCCTCACTTCTTATACTTCATTCCTCTCGAGGAAAACCTCCTCGGCCAAAATTTTCGACCGGTTTGGCCAAAATCCCTCGAGGAAAACCTCCTCGGCCAAAATTTTTGACCGGTTCGGCCAAAACGCAAGGGACCGGTTCGGCCAAAATCTCTCGAGGAAAACCTCTTCGGCCAAAATTTTCGACCGGTTTGGCCAAAACGCAAGGGACCGGTTCGGCCAAAATACCTCGAGGAATTCTCCACGGCCAAAAATCCGCTTCGGCCAAACTCCGGTTTTGGAACCGGTTTGGCGAATTTTCCTCCAAACCCTCTTCGGCCAAACTCCGATTTTGGGACCGGTTCGACGAATTCTTCTCCAAGTCCTCTTCGGCCAAACTTCGATTTTGGAACCGGTTCGGCGAATTTTTCTCCAAGTCCTCTTCGGCAAAACCGGTTTGAAATCCCCCTCGGCGAAAACTGGTTTGAAATCCCCCTCGGCGAAAACCGGTTTGAAATCCCCCTCGGCAAAAACCGGTTTGAAATCTCCCTTCGGTGAAAACTCTCGGTTTTTCCGCCTCGGCCAAATTTGTCCCGTTGATCCTCCTTCGAGATCTCCCTCCGGCGAAAAAGATTCTAATGCTCGGCCTTGGCTCGGCAAAACTGCCCAATCGGCCAAATTCCGATCGGTTCGGCATATCAGCTCGGCAAAAATTTGGCCTCGGCCAAAGCCCTCTTCCGCATGGCTCGGCGAAAATTCGTCTCTCTAGCTCGGCGAAACCAAACGCGTCTTTTTCTCTCTCGGCAAAAAACAGCTCAAAACAACTGGCTTGGCGAAATCTTACCGTGCGACCTCTTCGGCAAAATCGAACTGACTTTTATCGATCTAATCGTTCTTCTGCGAAACCGGTCCGATCGCCCCTTGACAAAAGTAATCCTCGGTGAAATCTTTCCCAAACCAGAACCCAGACTCTCCTAACAAGATGGGCGTTCGGCGAAACAAGGAACAAAAAAAAAACAAAAAAAAACTAAGAGAGAGAAAGAAAGGAGAGAGAGTACCTTCTAGAGAGAGAGTAGGGAAGTGAGTGATGAGGTGAAAATGAGGTGAAAACTTGGCTTCATAAGAGAAAACCATTTTACCTCAGGAAACGTGAAAGGCAGTACATTTCAGGAAAGTCAGTGTCTTTTATCTTCAGGAACAGTGGAAATTTTCATCAGACAAAATGGTACCCGATCAGAACATCACATCGGTCTCTTTGAATTTTTTACTCTAGTAAAACTTTTTTGACTATTGCTCTCTTCACTTGAAGAAGTTACCGCCCTGCTACTATTACCATACTAACAGGCTAGGGGGCTAACTGTTGGGGTCGGAAGTCCCTCCCCCGAGAACAACAGTCGGTAACGACAAAAGCGCTGTGATATGGTTGATTCCGTTAGCCAAGCAGCCAAGTACGATGTCGCTCCCAAATTTGAGGAGTTAGGCCAAATTTGGCCTAGCCGGACCAAGTTGGCCGAACCGCTGAGACAGGTTTGGCCGAACCGCTCAGACGGGTTTGGCCGAACCGCTCAATCTAGTTTGGCCGAGCTACCCAGACCAGTTTGGCCGAGCCGCACGGTTCAGTTTGGCCGAACCGCTCAGACGGGTTTGGTCGAACGGCCTAGCCAGGGTTTAACCGAACCGCTCAGACGGGTTTGGCCGAACGACCCAGCCAAGTTTGGCCGAACTACACGGTTCAGTTTGGCCGAGCAAGCAGAACTGCTTAGGCAAAATCTGCCAGTCAAACCGCCTAGGCGAAATCTGCGAGCTAAACCGCCTAGGCAAAATCTGCATATTTCTAGTTAAACGGGATCGACTATATTTCGCCGAGGAGAGGTTTTTCTGAAGAGCAGGTTAGTCGCTAAGCGTGGCAAGTCTATCGGGCCGACGAGTCCAGAACAAGTCTAGCCCATCAGGAGAAGCCCACAAGGGAAGCCGCCTTCAGAAGGAGAGATCATCGGCGAAATAAGGGAACTTCCGTTTTCTTCAAGAAGATCAACTCAATAAGGAAAGAGGATCAAGGTGAATCCCGAAGAATTAGGATAATTTCTTTTATCTCGTTGTAACCCTAAACCGACCTAGTCGAGTATATATATCGATGTACATCCTTTGAAAAAGGGATCCGCAACTTTATTCACAAAAGCAATACAAAGCAATTACAAACCCTATTTTTCTTTGCTCATCGTTTTCTATTTCGTAGCTTAACTCAGAAATCTCTGCTTCCTCTCGAAACCCTTACAAATCTAATTGTGCGATTTCCGGCATCCACAGCAGCTCATTTTCGGATGGGTTCAGTTGTCCCCTCCTTCCAAAAAAGGGGGGGGAGTGGGGTACGTATACTCGTATACTCCCACCTCTCTTTGTAGCAAACCTTTATGAGAATAAACACCTGCTACAAAAACTTGTCAAAACGACTATCTCTATTACATCCTTTACGGATAATTCAGGGTCTCACTTAAACGACCATCTCACCTTCGACCGCCGCTGCTGGCCACAGCGACGACCTTTCGGAAACATTTCTGCAGATCTTTACGATAACATCCACCATTGGACAAACGCGCTATATAAATAACAATGGTTCATTATAAGAGCAGGTGTCTTTAGAAAGAAGCACAATTGTAACCCAAGTGACCATTCAAAAAATCCAACAACATCGTTGGTCGAAACCAATGGTTCATTATAAGAGCAGGTGTGTTTAGAGAGAAGCACACTTGTAACCCAAGTGACCATTCAAAAAACCCAAACAACATCGTTGGTCGAAACCAATGGTTCATTATAGGAGCATGTGTGTTTAGAGAGAAGCACACTTGTAAACCCAAATGACCATTCAAAAAACCTAACAACCTCGTTGGTCAAAACTAATGATCGTTATAGGGGCGATCATGCTCAAAGAGTGATACGGTCGTAAACCAAAACGATCATTCGAAAAACCCAGCAAACCTTAACGCTGGTTGCAACAACGTAACATGCTCACCTCTGAAGTTGGGTGGTCAACGACGACCTAACTCCAACAACGAGGACGAGCACCAGAATACGGCAACAACGCCATCCATCTTGACGATGGTTCATCTGGATTTTTAAACAAAGTCATTTGAGCTAGACTAACTACGCATCCTAGAAACGAATTCAACAAGGATACAATTCATCACAATTAGTTGCTTTTCTAAAAGTCTAAGTCAAGAAAGCTAGATATATCAGAAAAACAGAAACAAATTAAAAGTTGCATTCATTATCATCTTTTATAACACAAGCCATATAGGCGCAAAATCAAAGTTAAGTCTAAAACTTAAGCGCTAACAGGGGCGCAAAGTAACTAAGGGACAATCCCCTCATCATCAACGACCCCCGCAGGAGTAGTCACGGTAGTCGGCCTTGCTGCCTCCTCGGTCCTGGTCTTCTCAAAGACTCGTCATGCCTGCTTTCCTCAAAGACCTCGTCGATCGTTTTCTTCTCAAAGACTCCTTGTTCTGGTCTCTTTGAAGACCTCGTCAGTCTTTGTCCTCTCAAGACTCGCCAGTCCTTGTCTCTTCGACTACCTCGTCGGTCTTGGTCTCCTTAAAGACCTCGTCGGTCTTCGTCTTTTTGAAGACTCGTTGGTCCTAGTGTCCTCAATGATATCCACAATCCTAGTCATGGTCACCTCGGCCCTATCTTCGCCACCAATAGAGAACTACCCAACTTCGCTCACCATTAGCAGTGGTAGTCGGCGCAGTAATGGGCACAGTTAAAGCAGGTGAAGTAGTGGTCGCAGTAGAAACTGCAGTAGTCGGCGCAGCTAGAGCAGGTGCAGTAGTGGACGCAGCTAGAGAAGGTGCAGTAGTGGGCGCAGCTAGAGCAGGTGCAGTAGTGGGCACAGCTAAAATATGCGCAGTAGTGGGCGCAGCTAGAGCAGGCGTAGTAGTGGGCGCAACTAAAGCATATGCAGCAGTCAGCATTTTCTCTGAGAAATACGAGTATCAACGACTTAATCATCAATAAGAGATGGATTCTGTGCGTTCACTACATCATTCACATCTGAGACCAGGACTCAAGTCATATCTCTGTCCTTATAAGGACGAAGCGAAGAGCTAGACTCCATATCAGAACAGTTTATTTCGAAGCTCGGTCCTAGGCTCTCCAAACTAGTGGTCCTTAGCTTCGAAATGGATTCCAGAAACCTTCCGAGAGAGGACGTCGAGTTTGTCATGATAACAACTTTGGAATTTCTCTAAGTGTCAAAACGTCTTTGAAACACTTTAACCTCGTCCGACGACTGTCGCCTCGTTATAATATCGACTACCGCAAAAGACGACCTCTCAGGTAGGCCCCACCAATCCGAACACTATCAAAGTCACGAGTCTAACCACGGCCTCAGGTGCTCCGTTCGACGAAGCTAGCTTTCAGTTTTGATGTCGAGTTCGGAACGATGAGTAAAGCTTAGTTTGTTTTCCTCGACAAATCACGTCGTGGACAACGTATCAACGAGTATAGACACGATAAAATGACGATGAGCTTAGCAGCTCCACCTCCGGCGAAATCTCTCCAAACCGATGCCGACCATTGCTCCGTAACCACGACGCAATTTAATCTCCAAATTCAGACACGTTGACTCCGGTACAAGAACAAAACCAGAACGTAATTTCGAGGTTGGTTCGTAACGCAATTGAAGTCTAAGACATCACGAAATCACCAAGTAATGGTCAGTTTATTTGTAACGACGATCCTCCTTCCACAAAATCAAACAAGGAGCCGAGTCCTCTCTAGTTGAAATCACAACAGCAACAAAGACACGATGTGGGTCAAACGGAGATGGAAGCTCTCATGGTCGGTTTCTTTCGGTAACGCCGTCGACGACGAGCTCTATTTCTGGCAAAGTCTCCTTAGATCAAAGCCGAGTCGAAACGAAAGTCCTCTAGGATCGATAGCAAGGCTTGCGGATCCAGAATCAATGGAGAGTTCTCGTCGATCCGGAAACAATGGCGAAGTCCTCGTCGGAGAAGACAGGATAGCCGGCGGAGCAGTGACGACGAACAGAAGCCGAACGTGTTAACAGAAGCAGAACTCTGTTAGTGACGTACGTATCAACCTCAAACAAAGCTTCCCGGAATGAAAACAGAAGCTCTTGAGCTCGATCTCTTCTGATATATAGTCGACGGCGGGCTCAAATGAGGCCGACGGTTCAAATCACCTCTGAACGGAGTCGATCTCGAACGAAGCAGGCAAATACGGCAGCAGTAGAGGACTCGTCGGCGCAAAGAAATGCAGGTATGAGAGCTCGCCGGAAAACAGAGACAAGCCGACGACCACCCATCCAGAAACTGAAACGGAACAAGGACGACAAGGATCCAGAGACCACTAGCCTTCACCGGAGGAAGAAGAACAGAGAGGACGACGTAGAACTAGAAACAGCTAGAGCTCGCCGCAGAAAGATCTTGACGACGACGGTAGAGAATTGGCGGCGGCAGCGTGAGAAGAAGAAAAAATAATAATAATATATATCCAAAACCCTAGCAAAAAGTAAAGAGAGCAGAGAGAAAGTGAATCTTTCCTTTCTTTTGGTGGAGTGAAGTTGAGGAGAAAAGAAAAGGGAAAAGAGTATTTATAGCCTCACTGTCAAAACCCTGGAATCGCACGTTTCAGTAGTCAGCGGGAAAAATTCCGATTTCTGAAATGAATCAAATTTCTCATTTCCAGCGGGAATTAACAATTCTGGTTTCTAAAAGGAATCTAAATTTTAATTTCCAGCGGGAATTAACAATTCTAATTTATAACGGAAATTTAAATTTCCAATTTTCAGCGGGAGTTAAATTTTCAGCTTCCGGGAAAAACTGTATCTTTACTAAGTCCGGAAAGCAACTAAACAGAAACATGACGCCCATCTTAACATTAACATGAACATGTAAGAGTTGGGCAAGACAAATAAGTTTTACGAGCTTTAATGAGAACAAGCTCTACAAACTTTACAGGCCTAGTTCCTCCAAACTTTATAACACAAATTTGGAAACACAAGTCTATTGAAAATCCTAACTGGGCTATGCGTTAAACATGAACACGAAAGCTTAGTAACGTCGGCAGGTCCTCAGAACAAGATTTCATAATCTCGTCTCGTCAGACGCAGGCCAAGCAGTACGTTTTCTTGAAAACCTCACTACACCTCTTTTACCTCGGCATCATTAGAACTGATACTACCGAGTTTGGGGTCTAACTGTTGGGGTCAGATCTCACTCTGGTAGAGATCGTCAAGAAAATGACTAAGTACCAGAGGTAGGCGCGCAGTTATCTGGACCTTATAACTTTAGGCGTAGATCTAGGCCGACTTAGACTTGTATAAATAGACCTTGTACACCTTGAAAGAGGGGATCGATATTTTTACACAGAAACCACTTGTAACCTTTGCAAACAGATTACTAACATACTCTTTTGAGATTTTCGCTAGGTGTTTCTCATATCAGAGCTTTCAGACCTATACCCATTGACTATTTCAACTGTGCAGGATTCCACCACCACAGTCGGCTGGTGCTTCTCCTCCGACCCGAGAGAGGTGTTGTGTGGCTGGCCGAGATTCCCTGCTCGAGCATTGACTACCCCTTGCTGCTTGCTCCTCCGCCGGTTCCTCCTTCACCTGGATCCACAGTTTGTTGCCTTCGACCCTGACGACTCTGGCTGGCATCGTGGAGCTCTTTAGTATTTTTGTTATGAGAAGCGGAGAATGAGAAGTGAATGAGAAAAGAGGAGACTCCTTCTCCTCTTTATATAGCGTCGGATTTCCCTCTCCGCCAAGCAGGAAATATTCACTTTCCTTTTTGGATAATCACAAAATATTACGTGATAATTATGAGTTTCCATTACTGATAATTACGCTTTCCTTTTTCCCAAATTTTCCCCTTAATGGGCGAATAATCTCTTCCCATTTTCTTGTGGATAATCTCGAAAGATTTTGTGGTATTTATCAGTTTCCATTACTGATAATTACACTTTCCTTTTTCCCCATTATTCCTTAATGGCCGAAAATCCACTTCCCATATTTGGATAATCACAAAATATTCTCTTCCATTTTTTTTAGAATATTCTTGCCTTGATGCTTACTCTCCTCCTTCCTTAATAAGCATTCGGCGGCCCCCACGACTCCCTTCTCCTTAGCCGCAGGTCCCTAGAGTTTTAGTGGAGCCTTGTTAGGGTTCCAGGAATTTAGAGTTTTAGGCAAGGCTTCCCAAAGGCCCGCCTAAGTGCAAAGGCCCGTCAACCCCAAAAACTTGCTTTACTATAGCTATATATATATAAATAAAACGGTGGAACCATTCTGGTTCCAAAGGTAAATAGAAATTTCTATTTTCCTTAAGTGTTATCCGGGACCGCGTACCTGGTGTACTTGGCTCTTATCAGTCTCATATGAGGCATTGAGTTCCGCAGCGAGGCAACTGGACTTTCCTTTGGCCTAGTCCCAAGAGATCTTTTTTTTGAAGTTGTCCTCCAGGTCAGAACTGGAGTGACAGCCGAGCTCTGATACCAAATCTGTAACACCCGTATCTTAGATTGTGAATCCAGACCCAAGTGTTAGTCAAAATTGGTATCTTCATTACTCTAAAATTTCTCGGTTATATTGTACGGTAAATTACAACATATGTGTACTAGAATCACAACGCCTTAGGAAAGTCTTCCTCCATAGCCTGCTGCTCCCTCCTGCCTTGCCGTCCTATGGTCCACCTGACCGGATGTCCTATCCTGTACACTGGTAAGGGGGTGAGTATTGAATACTCAGTAAGACGGACTACTCCGTCTCACCACCTAACACTACATAGCTCTTCTAAACCTTATAACCCCACACAACACCCTTAGCACTACTTGCCAAGTACTGTGTCTCACGGCCAACCCTTTGGCGGTGATACAAAACTTCTCAACATCATGCCTGGCCTCACTGGCAGCCAATACTTAACACCAGTAAACTGGTATGCTCGGCCTCGCTAGCAGCCAATACTAAACACCAGTAAATTGGTATGCCCGGCCTCGCTGGCAGCCATAGTCGGCCCGTCGGCAGACTTTCCGAGTTAAGGCACTCCTGACCTTTCTAGCGAGCAGCAGAACGCTAGGTCTTCGTGCCATCCTTTCAGGCCAAACACAAATGATAACACAGGTTTTAACCCAAATTAACTACTGCAAGTGCACAGCAAATGTTGTAGTAATACAGGGATCGAATCCACAAGAACCAAGTCTACACTTCAAACTGTATGAATCAAAATTAAGCTAAAATGAATTAAAAGATGATTGTTTGCAAAAAAGGTAAATGAGAGAAGTAAGTAAAACGATGTGAACTATGAATTAAAAGCATTGGGCATTAGGGAATTCGCAGGGATTCAGGGATTTAGAAATCGATAAATTGTCAAGGAAAACATCATGAATCGTTCTAGAACTCAAATCACGAAATCAAATTAATCTACTGTCGTAGCATCAATTACTGTGTCTAACAACCTAAGATCCTAAACTGTCGTTTGAATTCAAGAGGTTAAACATGCATTAGAATCAAGTTTGATATGTTCACAAAACACCCTAACATCAGCTTTTGTTGGCTAGGGATGTTTTGCTCATATAGGTTCTTTCAGGCATTTAAACAAACACTTTTGATGCGTTAAACAACCTTAGATCAGAAACTGGGTAGCTAATCAAGTTCCAGCAATAAGAACAACCTATATGAAGAAACTAAGTTATCAGTCCCTAAATCAACATCAATTTAATCAAACCCTGAAATCCCTTTGAAACCCTAAAACCCAATAAGAAAACTACTCAAACATGATAGAAATCAAATCACAAGAAGAATTCATAGAAAACATGATGAAATTAATAAATAGCTAAAAGGGTTTAGAAATCTTCTCCAAATTGTCAATAAGATTCAGAGATCTTCTCCCAAAAGCTTAGAAACTAAAACTATGAATAGAAAATAATGTCTTCCCTAAAAAATGGCTAAAAACTTGAATAAATAGGTCTAACCACGTTTCTGGTCGAAATCTCTCACAAAACCAAGTCAAAATAGGAAAAACTGCAATTTCCTTATTTTCCAGTGAACTTGTCGGTTTATGCAGATTCACATGTCTTCACTAAAACTTCAATAACTTTTGATCGCACCGTTGGAATATCTTCATATCACTTCCACATGAACGATAACTCAATGTTATATCTTGTGTCAAAATTTCAGCTCGATCCATCGGTGGAAAGTGCCTCAACAAGTGCCAAACTTCTGGCCTTTCTGCACATTTTCTCCAATTCCTTACTCTTTTGTCTTAGACTCCATCCAAACGTATTCTATCCTGAAAAGACTCTACACACATAGAAAAGACTCGAAAATCCATTGAAAACATTGGTTACAATGCGTCAAAAATGCAATACATCAACTCCCCCAGACTTAGCCTTTTGCTTGCCCTCAAGCAAAATAGAAGTCTAAACCTGTGAAAGAGGTTTGAAAACACGGAAACCCAGCTTCTTGTTTGAAACGTTTAATGAACTCTAAATTCGTAATCCACATACAGCAAAACAATCCCTAACGAACCACCATGTAGTTCTCCTTAGACTTTTCCAGCTTCCCAAATTCATTCGTTCATTTCGCAGCATTTTCCACAATTCATCATTGCTAGCTTCATCAGAAATTTCAGTGCCAAGAACCTTCTAGATTCATTCCCATACAATCCCATGACAAATCACCCAATCAACCTTTGGTACTCTTTCTCTCCCCCAGATTTAATCTGTTCAATACCCTTTTTTATAAGTCCTCATAACAGCGCTCACTACTGTTGTTCCTTGTGAGGAGACAGGGTTGTAAGCTCACTACTGTTGTTCCTTGTGAGGAGACAGGCTCGTTTTCCGTCGTATATATATACAAATATATATATTTTAGAACATCGCATCACTAGTGTTGTTCCTTGTGAGGAGACAGGGTCATGCGGACTTTTGCACTACTCTTAAGGGAGATTAAAGGGGAAGAGGAGTACCATCACTTTTCACCAAAGGTGCATTTGTCAAGTTCGAACGAGGGATCTATGGACACCAATCATTCCAATGAGAGTGCAATTAGCTCAGTTTAGTGGACTTTACTGGAAACGAGGAACATCTCTAGTTAACTAGTAAACCTTTGGATTTTCCATTAGTCGGAAAGCGAACTCACTCTGCAGCAATGGTCACTAAAAATAGGAAGTCAATTAAACAAAGAAATATATTACATCATAGTTTCCTGACCATAATACTCTTGACTCAATAAAACGACTTGGACTAACTTAAGAAAAACATCAAAATGACTCAAGAGAAACAAAACAAAGAAAAATTGTGTTAGTAAACGATGAAAACCCTCCCCTAGACTTACTTCACACCGTCTCGCTGTGAAAATAAATCAAGAGAAAGGCATAAACAGACTCAAAAGAAAAGAAAATAATTTTGTTTTTTTTTTTTTTTTCGTAAAAAAAAAAATTTCAGAAAACTTACCTGTGCAGATCGATCCTCACATAGTCCGCCAGTTTAGGGTTTTTTTTTTTTTTTTTTTTGAAACACCAAAAATTAAAATTAGTTAGTAATAAAATAACACTGAAATCAAATTTATGTACACTTACCAGTGGGTTGCCTCCCACTAAGCGCTTATTTTAAGTCATTAGCTTGACTTCAACATTATGGATTAGTCAGGAAGATGAGCATGAGAACTTGCTCCACAACAAGCTCCCCAATCAGTAAACTTCAGCTTCAAAACCTTTCTCAACATTCCTTTCATAACTTCTTCACCTTTCTCTTTCAACTCAGAAGTGATAATAGCTTTAACCTTGGCGAAAGGATTCGAAGTTCCATTGCACTTCACCTTATACTCGATTGTGTCTCCAACACATCTCTGAGGTACCAATGTCATATGAAAATCACCCTTGATCCCTTTGCTCTGTATCTTCTCTTTGCCCTTGTTCTTTTGACTAGTCTTTTTTGTAGTGATAGGAGGGTCTCCATCTAAGACTTCCTTAACCTCAAGCTTATCATCAGGTTCTCTCTTTGTCTTGACTGACAGCTTCTCCTCATTGATAATGGCAGCACAAGACGCTAGCCTAGCTGCTTCATTAGTGGGTATAGCTTTGTAGAAGACTTTCTCGTCAATATAAGAGAACGAAACTCTTTCACTAGGCAAATCTACAACTGCACCCACTGTCGCCATAAATGGTCTTCCAAGAATCAATGGCATATCAGGATCTTTGCTCATCTCCACAACCTGAAAATCAGTTGGAACAAGACAATTTCCTACTTGAACAGGTAATTCATGAATGGTGCCTTGTGGAATCTTGATGGAAGAGTCTGCAAACTTGAGAGATATCCGAGCAGGTTTCATATCAATCCCAAGCTTCTCTGCAATAGCCTTGGACATGAGGTTTATGGAAGACCCATAATCACAGAGAGATTCTTTAAATTCGACTCCTGAAATAGAGCATGAAACAACAAACTTCCCAGGGTCTTCTACCTTGCGTAATATCTTTATATAAGATGATATTTTCCTTGCTTCAATAAAGAGAGCCTTAACAACTCTGAGATCTTTATTGGTATCTCTAGAAAACTCGCGATATGCAGGATCAGCTCTATATGCATCTTCAAACGAGATATCAGGAGAAAGCTCTTTCACCATCTTATTGAACTCAATCAGCTTATTTTCATCAACCTCATATTTCAGTCTTTGAGGATATGGGATTGTAGGGATGTATGGTAGTGATTCTGCAACTTCCTCTACTTTCTCTTCTGTAAGCGGTGCTGGGATAATCTCCATCTCCATCTCACTCTCACTCTGCACTAATATCACATTACACTCTCTAGGATTTGTCTCAACTCGCTTGGAGGCTTCTGAGATTTGAGCTACATGAGTGTCAAGCTTCTTCACATGAGTAGAGAGAGCTTCAATCTTACCATGCAGATCATTATACATACTATCCACCTTGACATTTATCTCACTAGAAGTTTTCTGTTGGTTGAGTAAGAGTTGATGCATAAGAATCTCCAGCTTGGTTTCTTGAGAGGGATGAGTTGTTGGCTGAAAGTTATTGAATGGATGATTCTGCTGAAATCCACCCTGAAACCCGTTCTGACCCGGATTTTGCACGAACTGTTTCTAAAAACCTTGTGAAAAATTATTCACTCCCGGATTTTGCACAGATGAAAAATTATGGACGCCCTGATTTTGCACGAACGGTTTCTGTTGAAAACTCTGTGAAAAGTTTTTCTGAAAACCCGGATTTTGCACGAAACCATGTCCATTCACATAGTTGACCTCTTGTTGCTCATCAGTCCCTTCTTCACAAAAGTGTATACTCTTTTAACTCTGCTTCAGCAACTGATTGTACTCTCGTTGAGCTCATCATACTTCCGAGACTCCACGCTGCTAACACGCTTTGACCTGTTATACTCAGAAGAGTAGTTGTTAGAACTTGCAGCCATGTTCTCAAACAACTCGTATGCTGATTTCTCACTCCTAGTCATGAAGTTTCCATTGCTTGCAGCATTGAGTTGGTCCCTTGAGTCTTTGTCAACTCCATCAAAGAAGATACTAATACTCCTTGAATCTCTCAAAAGCTTCACCAAATGAATCTCCTAAAAGCTGCTGGAAAGAGACGATCTTGTTCCTCAGGGAGGTTGTCTTAGACTTGGTGTAGAAATTATCCAAGAATGCATCTCTGCATTGATCCCAAGTTGTCAGAGATGCAGGAGGTACAGATTTAAGCCATCTAGAGGCTTTTTCCACCAGAGAGAAAGAAAATAGCTTGCATTTGATCCAGTCCTCAGGAACTCCATTTGCCCTAGTAGTGCTGCAAATCTCCTCAAAGTTCTCTATATGGTCCATTGGGTTTTCAGCAGGTAACCCATGGAATGTGTAGTTCTTCACCAATCCGATCATTTGTGGATGCAGGTGATAATCGTTTCTATCGAGAGCAGGTGGACATATCGCAGAGCGATTCTGTAAGAAAGTGTGAGGCGCGTCAGCATCGCCCATACCAGGTTGAACCTGCTGCAATTGTTGCAACTGTTCTTGCAGCCTCTCAAAATCAGCTCTAGTAACCGGTGGATTGTCGACTATATCACCCATTGTGACTTGTTTCGACTTGTTCGCTCGGTTTATTCGTTCTACTCTTCCTAGTGCCTGGTTGTCAAAGTAAAGCAGGTTATCAGAGCCTTCACTTCTCCTCTGCATAGACCTGAAACACACTAAAACAAGCAAAAATAGAACTTATTAGTAATCTTAGACTAAACTTCAACCCAAAATTCGAAGGTAAAGCAATTGGTCCTCGGCAACGGCGCCAAAAACTTGATAACACAGGTTTTAACCCAAATTAACTATTGCAAGTGCACAGCAAATGTTGTAGTAATACAGGGATCGAATCCAAAAGAACCAAGTCTACACTTCAAACTATATGAATCAAAATTAAGCTAAGATGAATTAAAAGATGATTGTTTGCAAAAAAAGTAAATGAGAGAAGTAAATAAAACGATGTGAACTATGAATTAAAAGCATTGGGCATTAGGGAATTCGCAGGGATTCAAGGATTTAGAAATAGATAAATTGTCAAGGAAAACATTATGAATCGTTCTAGAACTCAAATCACGAAATCAAATTAATCTACAGTCATAGCATCAATTACTGTGTCTAACAACCTAAGATCCTAAACTGTCGTTTGAATTCAAGAGGTTAAACATGCATTAGAATCAAGTTTGATATGTTCACAAAACACCCTAACATCAACTTTCGTTGGCTAGGGATGTTTTGCTCATATAGGTTCTTTCAGGCATTTAAACAAACACTTTTGATGCGTTAAACAACCTTAGATCAGAAACTGGGTAGCTAATCAAGTTCCAACAATAAGAACAACCTATATGAAGAAACTAAGGTATCAGTCCCTAAATCAACATCAATTCAATCAAACCCTGAAATCCCTTTGAAACCCTAAAACCCAATAAGAAAACTACTCAAACATGATAGAAATCAAATCACAAGAAGAATTCATAGAAAACATGATGAAATTAATAAATAGGTAAAAAGGTTTAGAAATCTTCTCCAAATTGTCGATAGGGTTCAAAGATCTTCTCCCAAAAGGTTAGAAACTAAAAGTATGAATAGAAAATAATGTCTTCCCTAAAAAATGGCTAAAAACTAGAATAAATAGGTCTAATCACGTTTCTGGTCGAAATCTCTCACAAAACCAAGTCACAATAGGAAAAACTGCAATTTCCTTATTTTCAGTGAACCGGTCGGTTTATGCAGATTCACATGTCTTCACTAAAACTTCAATAACTTTTGATCGCACCTTTGGAATATCTTCATATCACTTCCAAATGAACGATAACTCAATGTTATATCTTATGTCAAAATTTCAGCTCGATCCATCGGTGGAAAGTGCCTCAACAAGTGCCAAACTTCTGGCCTTTCTGCACATTTGCTCCAATTCCTTACTCTTTTGCCTTAGACTCCATCCAAACGTATTCTATCCTGAAAAGACTCTAAACACATAGAAAAGACTCGAAAATCCATTGAAAACATTGGTTACAATGCGTCAAAAACGCAATACATCAACTCCCCCAGACTTAGCCTTTTGCTTGCCCTCAAGCAAAATAGAAGTCTAAACCTGTGAAAGAGGTTTGAAAACGCGGAAACCCAGCTTCTCTTTTGAAACGTTTAATGAACTCTACATTCGTAATCCACATACAGCAAAACAATCCCTAACGAACCACCATGTAGTTCTCCTTAGAATTTTCCAGCTTCCCAAATTCATTCGTTCATTTCGCAGCATTTTCCACAATTCATCATTGCTAGCTTCATCAGAAATTTCAGTGCCAAGAACCTTCTAGATTCATTCCCGTACAATACCATGACAAATCACCCAATCAACCTTTGGTACTCTTTCTCTCCCCAGATTTAATCTGTTCAATACCCTTTTTTATAAGTCCTCATAACGGCGCTCACTACTGTTATTCCTTGTGAGGAGACAGGGATGTAAGCTCACTACTGTTGTTCCTTGTGAGGAGACAGGCTCGTTTTCCGTCGTATATATATACAAATATATATTTTAGAACATCGCATCACTAGTGTTGTTCCTTGTGAGGAGACAGGGTCATGCGGACTTTTGCACTACTCTTAAGGGAGATTAAAGGGGAAGAGGAGTACCATCACTTTTCACCAAAGGTGCATTTGTCAAGTTCGAACGAGGGATCTATGGACACCAATCATTCCAATGAGAGTGCAATTAGCTCAGTTTAGTGGACTTTACTGGAAACGAGGAACATCTCTAGTTAACTAGTAAACCTTTGGATTTTCCATTAGTCGGAAAGCGAACTCACTCTGCAGCAATGGTCACTAAAAATAGGAAGTCAATTAAACAAACAAATATATTACATCATAGTTTCCTGACCATAATACTCTTGACTCAATAAAACGACTTGGACTAACTCAAGAAAAACATCAAAATGACTCAAGAGAAACAAAACAAAGAAAAATTGTGTTAGTAAACGATGAAAACCCTCCCCCAGACTTACTTCACACCGTCTCGGTGTGAAAATAAATCAAGAGAAAGGCATAAACAGACTCAAAAGAAAAGAAAATAATTTTGTTTTGTTTTTTTTTTTTTCATAAAAAAAAAAATTTCAGAAAACTTACCTGTGCACATCGATCCTCACATAGTCCGCCAGTTTAGGTTTTTTTTTTTTTTTTTTTTTTTGAAACACCAAAAATTAAAATTAGTTAGTAATAAAATAACACTGAAATCAAATTTATGTACACTTACCAGTGGGTTGTCTCCCACTAAGCGCTTATTTTAAGTCATTAGCTTGACTTCAGCATTATGGATTAGTCAGGAAGATGAGCATGAGAACTTGCTCCACAACAAGCTCCCCAATCAGTAAACTTCAGCTTCAAAACCTTTCTCAACATTCCTTTCATAACTTCTTCACCTTTCTCTTTCAACTCAGAAGTGATAATAGCTTTAACCTTGGCGAAAGGATTCGAAGTTCCATTGCACTTCACCTTATACTCGATTGTGTCTCCAACACATCTCTGAGGTACCAATGTCATATGAGAATCACCCTTGATCCCTTTGCTCTGTATCTTCTCTTTGCCCTTGTTCTTTTGACTAGTCTTTTTTGTAGTGATAGGAGGGTCTCCATCTAAGACTTCCTTAACCTCAAGCTTATCATCAGGTTCTCTCTTTGTCTTGACTGACAGCTTCTCCTCATTGATAATGGCAACACAAGACGCTAGCCTAGCTGCTTCATTAGTGGGTATAGCTTTGTAGAAGACTTTCCCGTCAATATAAGAGAACGAAACTCTTTCACTAGGCAAATCTACAACTGCACCCACTATCGCCATAAATGGTCTTCCAATAATCAATGGCATATCAGGATCTTTGCTCATCTCCACAACCTGAAAATCAGTTGGAACAAGACAATTTCCTACTTGAACAGGTAAATCATGAATGGTGCCTTGTGGAATCTTGATGGAAGAGTCTGCAAACTTGAGAGATATTCGAGCAGGTTTCATATCAATCCCAAGCTTCTCTGCAATAGCCTTGGACATGAGGTTTATGGAAGACCCATAATCACAGAGAGATTCTTTAAATTCGACTCCTGAAATAGAGCATGAAACAACAAACTTCCCAGGGTCTTCTACCTTGCGTAATATCTTTATATAAGATGATATTTTCCTTGCTTCAATAAAGAGAGCCTTAACAACTCTGAGATCTTTATTGGTATCTCTAGAAAACTCGCGATATGCAGGATCAGCTCTATATGCATCTTCAAACGAGATATCAGGAGAAAGCTCTTTCACCATCTTATTGAACTCAATCAGCTTATTTTCATCAACCTCATATTTCAGTCTTTGAGGATATGGGATTGTAGGGATGTATGGTAGTGATTCTGCAACTTCCTCTACTTTCTCTTCTGTAAGCGGTGCTGGGATAATCTCCATCTCCATCTCACTCTCACTCTGCACTAATATCACATTACACTCTCTAGGATTTGTCTCAACTCGCTTGGAGGCTTCTGAGATTTGAGCTACATGAGTGTCAAGCTTCTTCACATGAGTAGAGAGAGCTTCAATCTTACCATGCAGATCATTATACATACTATCCACCTTGACATTTATCTCACTAGAAGTTTTCTGTTGGTTGAGTAAGAGTTGATGCATAAGAATCTCCAGCTTGGTTTCTTGAGAGGGATGAGTTGTTGGCTGAAAGTTATTGAATGGCTGATTCTGCTGAAATCCACCCTGAAACCCGTTCTGACCCGGATTTTGCACGAACTGTTTCTAAAAACCTTGTGAAAAATTATTCACGCCCGGATTTTGCACAGATGAAAAATCTGGATGCCCTGATTTTGCACGAACGGTTTCTGTTGAAAACTCTGTGAAGAGTTTTTCTGAAAACCCGGATTTTGCACGAAACCCTGTCCATTCACATAGTTGACCTCTTGTTGCTCATCAGTCCCTTCTTCACAAAAGTGTATACTCTTTTAACTCTGCTTCAGCAACTGATTGTACTCTCGTTGAGCTCATCATACTTCCGAGACTCAACGCTGCTAACACGCTTTGACCTGTTATACTCAGAAGAGTAGTTGTTAGAACTTGCAGCCATGTTCTCAAACAACTCGTATGCTGATTTCTCACTCCTAGTCATGAAGTTTCCATTGCTTGCAGCATTGAGTTGGTCCCATGAGTCTTTGTCAACTCCATCAAAGAAGATACTAATACTCCTTGAATCTCTCAAAAGCTTCACCAAATGAATCTCCTAAAAGCTGCTGGAAAGAGACGATCTTGTTCCTCAGGGAGGTTGTCTTAGACTTGGTTTAGAAATTATCCAAGAATGCATCTCTGCATTGATCCCAAGTTGTCAGAGATGCAGGAGGTACAGATTTAAGCCATCTAGAGGCTTTATCCACCAGAGAGAAAGAAAATAGCTTGCATTTGATCCAGTCCTCAGGAACTCCATTTGCCCTAGTAGTGCTGCAAATCTCCTCAAAGTTCTCTATATGGTCCATTGGGTTTTCAGCAGGTAACCCATGGAATGTGTAGTTCTTCACCAATCCGATCATTTGTGGATGCAGGTGATAATCGTTTCTATCGAGAGCAGGTGGACATATCGCAGAGCGATTCTGTAAGAAAGTGTGAGGCGCGTCAGCATCGCCCATACCAGGTTGAACCTGCTGCAATTGTTGCAACTGTTCCTGCAGCCTCTCAAAATCAGCTCTAGTAACCGGTGGATTGTCGACTATATCACCCATTGTGACTTGTTTCGACTTGTTCGCTCGGTTTATTCGTTCTACTCTTCCTAGTGCCTGGTTGTCAAAGTAAAGCAGGTTATCAGAGCCTTCACTTCTCCTCTGCATAGACCTGAAACACACTAAAACAAGCAAAAATAGAACTTATTAGTAATCTTAGACTAAACTTCAACCCAAAATTCGAAGGTAAAGCAATTGGTCCTCGGCAACGGCGCCAAAAACTTGATAACACAGGTTTTAACCCAAATTAACTATTGCAAGTGCACAGCAAATGTTGTAGTAATACAGGGATCGAATCCACAAGAACCAAGTCTACACTTCAAACTATATGAATCAAAATTAAGCTAAGATGAATTAAAAGATGATTGTTTGCAAAAAAAGTAAATGAGAGAAGTAAATAAAACGATGTGAACTATGAATTAAAAGCATTGGGCATTAGGGAATTCGCAGGGATTCAAGGATTTAGAAATAGATAAATTGTCAAGGAAAACATTATGAATCGTTCTAGAACTCAAATCACGAAATCAAATTAATCTACAGTCATAGCATCAATTACTGTGTCTAACAACCTAAGATCCTAAACTGTCGTTTGAATTCAAGAGGTTAAACATGCATTAGAATCAAGTTTGATATGTTCACAAAACACCCTAACATCAACTTTCGTTGGCTAGGGATGTTTTGCTCATATAGGTTCTTTCAGGCATTTAAACAAACACTTTTGATGCGTTAAACAACCTTAGATCAGAAACTGGGTAGCTAATCAAGTTCCAACAATAAGAACAACCTATATGAAGAAACTAAGGTATCAGTCCCTAAATCAACATCAATTCAATCAAACCCTGAAATCCCTTTGAAACCCTAAAACCCAATAAGAAAACTACTCAAACATGATAGAAATCAAATCACAAGAAGAATTCATAGAAAACATGATGAAATTAATAAATAGGTAAAAAGGTTTAGAAATCTTCTCCAAATTGTCGATAGGGTTCAAAGATCTTCTCCCAAAAGGTTAGAAACTAAAAGTATGAATAGAAAATAATGTCTTCCCTAAAAAATGGCTAAAAACTAGAATAAATAGGTCTAATCACGTTTCTGGTCGAAATCTCTCACAAAACCAAGTCACAATAGGAAAAACTGCAATTTCCTTATTTTCAGTGAACCGGTCGGTTTATGCAGATTCACATGTCTTCACTAAAACTTCAATAACTTTTGATCGCACCTTTGGAATATCTTCATATCACTTCCAAATGAACGATAACTCAATGTTATATCTTATGTCAAAATTTCAGCTAGATCCATCGGTGGAAAGTGCCTCAACAAGTGCCAAACTTCTGGCCTTTCTGCACATTTGCTCCAATTCCTTACTCTTTTGCCTTAGACTCCATCCAAACGTATTCTATCCTGAAAAGACTCTAAACACATAGAAAAGACTCGAAAATCCATTGAAAACATTGGTTACAATGCGTCAAAAACGCAATACATCAACTCCCCCAGACTTAGCCTTTTGCTTGCCCTCAAGCAAAATAGAAGTCTAAACCTGTGAAAGAGGTTTGAAAACGCGGAAACCCAGCTTCTCTTTTGAAACGTTTAATGAACTCTACATTCGTAATCCACATACAGCAAAACAATCCCTAACGAACCACCATGTAGTTCTCCTTAGAATTTTCCAGCTTCCCAAATTCATTCGTTCATTTCGCAGCATTTTCCACAATTCATCATTGCTAGCTTCATCAGAAATTTCAGTGCCAAGAACCTTCTAGATTCATTCCCGTACAATACCATGACAAATCACCCAATCAACCTTTGGTACTCTTTCTCTCCCAGATTTAATCTGTTCGATACCCTTTTTTATAAGTCCTCATAACGGCGCTCACTACTGTTATTCCTTGTGAGGAGACAGGGATGTAAGCTCACTACTGTTGTTCCTTGTGAGGAGACAGGCTCGTTTTCCGTCGTATATATATACAAATATATATTTTAGAACATCGCATCACTAGCGTTGACCTACTATCCTACCGGTTTAACATGCTTTTGACTACTATACTATCCTAAGGTTCACAACCAAGCTATCTACTCTGGTTAATCCTAATTTGTTATACCTCTACGTTCTCAAGTAAAAGTCGAAGCATTTCAATTAATACCTTTTGCCCCGTATGGTCGGCCCCAGGTAAGCATGGCTACCCCAATACGTTACCCATGACACATCTATGGCCATACAGTGACCGTCCCTACAGAAATACAAACATGAAACTAACCATTAATTGTGGGAGACTCGCGGTCCGGCCTTGCCCATTACTGGCCTCAGCGTTCCCGCGGCCTTGCCTCTAACCCTGGAGTCGTATGCGGCCGTACGAGTTTGCTAAGCCTCCTTAGCGCTTCTCTTGTTGGCCTACACCGTCTAGACTTCCTACTAGGTTGACTAAGGCATACCCGGACAACTATCGAGTTGGCCGGTCACTACCTGTCCGGCCTACGACATTCTCTAATAGCCTGCCGAGTCCAACAAGCAAGCGAACCATCGAGTATCCTCACGGCCTTGCGGTGGTAACTCTATAGCTCTATTTTGCTTTTCAATGATCAGTTAGTATCAGACATTTCAGTCTGCCACGCTAATCCTCACATTTGGCCCACTGGCTCCCTTTTCAGAGTATAGCCGGCCTACGCATTATCTACTTTCCTAAACTACATGCGGTGCGAGTCGGAGCTAGCATGATCCTGCCATGACTAGCCTCTAGTCCGCCAAACAACGAGTCACTCTTGGGCCGGCTTATGCCGAGCCAAGTTTCCTCGAGATACAAGGCTGAGTCTCACGGCGGGATCTCCTTCGACCGTGCACCCTCGCCAAGATCCATTTTGATAGCCGAGTTACTTAACAAGCTATGTTAGCCTTGCCATGCTCCTCTACTGCCTCACCTACGAGTCCATAGCCAGATCGCCATGATCTGACTGGATGCTCTGCCACGATCGGTAAGCCAAGCATGCTTTTGCTTACCGGGCGTGATTCTGAACCGAGACCGTATCGATCACTATCGAGGCCTTACCGGTCCGCGGTACAGTGGTTGGCACTGCCCGTCTAGCTCTCTCTCCGATCATCGATGCCTTCACCGATGATTACCGGTTTGTTCATCGCGGACGAACAAGGTATCGTACTGATACACCGACATCTACTCGAGGCTCATCGATGCCAGTCAGCGATCACATCCCGGACTGCCCTTGTGGACTGCTCGGTTATCCTCGATGGCCAGTGGTAGATCGATCGTAAGCCTCCCCGAGGGCCTATCGACGTGTCCCCATGGTCCGACCGCGGATACTACCTGATAGCCACTATTGGCACTGTCGGATCGTCGAGTGTCCGTACCGATTTCTCATCGATACGTCCATCGTGGTACGATCCGAGGCTCACTCGTCCTGATCATCGATCAGCCTTACTACTCACGGTGCCTGGTCAAGGCATCACCGACTCTGTTGAGGCGCCACCAATGCCTCGCACTGATGCCCTCTCGAGGCAGCACCGATGCCCTATCGAGGCTCACTTGTCCTGATCATCGATCAATCCTACTACTCGCGGTGCCTGGTCAAGGCGTCACCGGCCCTGGTGAGGCGCCACCAATGCCTCGCACTGAGGCCCTCTCGAGGCAGTACCGATGCCCTATCGAGGCGTCCTCAACTTAACTCTAGGACACTCGGTACCCAGTCATGTTGGCATCGAGGTACCCCACTGATGCCAACCCTTGGCGCTACCGAGGCCTAACGTTGGTACCCAGTCGGGTTGTCATCGAGGCACTCCGAGGCCATACCGATGCCAACCCTTGGCGCTACCAACACTACCGGCCGTGTAAGGATCACCATCCGCACAAGACCACTACTACTATACTACTACTCTACCCTAACCCGTTGTAGGGGTCGGATTTCACCCATATGAGATCGATATAACGACAAGATCAATTCGATTCAAAGCGACATAATCGAAGCAAGCCTAGAAAGGCCCAGTTGAAATCTAGGTCCAAAATGACATTAAACCCATGTGTAAAATGGGCTTAATAAGAATATGGGCCTAAATTTAATATATTGCTTAACGGGCCTGGCCCATTCTATTAGTTGACCTAGGTTACTTATGAAGACTATATATAGCTCATTGTGTTCACCCAGAAGGGGGATCACAACTTTTAACAGAGAAACTCTCTTGTAATAACGCTTAAGCCATAACAGCAATAAAGAGAACTCTTTTTATACATCTGTCTTGTGCTAAGTGTTTTCTGAGAACTTTCTTTATAATTTGTTGTGTTCTAGGTGACTCCGCTTACTAGAGATCTTCGCCTCTTCAACAACCATTGACAAATCTAACTGTGCAGGTTCACGCCCCCACAGTTTGGCGCCGACTAAGGGGGAGGAGAATTCTCTGACACTTAGGAATCACTACACGCATCATACCCAACGCAATGACTAGCAGCAACAAGAGCTCCTCAGCATCGCACCCTGACATGGACACCGCCACAACAGCTTCAACAGACATGGCTGAGGTGAAGAACATGCTGAATACGCTCCTCGAGAAGACTGCAAAGCAGGACAAGCTGAACACTACCTTCAAGGGCAAGCTAAAGGTTCTCACGACGGCACGCAAGAAGGGAGGACCACGAGGATCGATCAAACGGTTCCAGCCACAAGCCCTCAGCTTCTCGACACCGCGCACAGCACGAAGAGTCAGAAATGACCTACCACCACCCCCGCAGACAATGGATGCCGCTCCAGAACAAGTTGACGATGCAACGCATGTCAACCCACTAACTTCAGGACCAACGCAAGTCAACCTTCACGGGACTCGCACTGAAAACCGCAACCTACCTATAGGTAAGAGAAGCATGCAGACTCAGCAAAGCGGCGCAAACGTAAGACGTACACAAGACCTCGCCAACGAGGAAGAAGATCCTTATTGGATCGAGCATGACAGACTCGAGCAGGAGCGTAGAGCACAACACCAGGCTCAACAGGAAGAGATGAAAAAGCTACGAGCACAGATGGAACGAGCCGCCTCTGACTTAAAAATGGTGTAATCCCAAGTACACCGCGTCACCAGTAGGGCCCCAGAAATCGATCGTGTGCTCGAAGAGGCGCAAAACACTCCCTTTACTGAACGGATCTCTAAGACAAAATTTACTGACCCTGGAAAGATCAAGATCCAGCCTTGCGAAGGAAAAACCGACCCAAAGGATCACCTCCTGTCATTCAAAGTAACATTGGACAGAGCTAACTTCAATGAGGAAGAAAGAGAGGTCGGATACTGTAAGTTGTTTGTCGAACACCTCAAGGGACCTGCCCTCCAATGGTTCTACAGATTAGAAAAGAACTCAATTGATAACTTCAGACAACTCTCTGGCATGTTCGTGCAACACTACGGAATATTCTTGGAGCGAAAGATCTTCGACGGAGATCTATGGAATATTCGACAGGAAGAAAACGAAAGTCTGCGAAACTTCATGGAAAAGTTCAAAACAGTACTTTCCAAAGTGGAAGGAATTAGCAATGCCTCTGCATTGGATGCTTTGAGAAGAGCTTTGTTATGCCCCTCTCCCTTTCGACAAGAAATGACCGTGAACGCCCCATCAACCATCATAGATGCTCTTCATCGCTCTACCGACTTCGCCAAGAACGAGGACGAGATACGAGCATCGCAAAAAAGGGTAAAATCCAAGCCAACAAATAACCCACCGCCGACCGCTAACCTTCATACTGCAAAAAAGAACAACACTAGCTCCGGCTTCGCCCATCACGAAGGCGACTTCGAAGGAGCTCACAACTACCAAGTAGAGCTGGAAAGCTACAACCCGTGTACCGGAGGACAAAGCACCTACGATGAAAAATCTTATTGTGAATACCACCGTACCTCCGGACATTCCACAGCAAACTGCCCTACCTTGGGACACAAACTTGTTTCCAAGCTCGTAGTCGGAACACTCAAAGGTGACTTTAGTCTCGAAGATTTTGAGATAGAGGAAATCTCAAAGTAACTCTAGCTCCACAAAAACATGAACTACGAGGCGACTTGATCCCTGCAATGGGTACGTAGGCAGCTCATCTCCGGATGAGTTCAGTTGTCCTCCTCCGTAAAAAGGGGGGGAGTGGGTACGTATACTCATATACTCCCATTTTTTGTAACAAACTCTGCGATTAATTAAGATCAAAGATTTGTTCATATTTCTCTTACATCCTTCACGGATTACTCAAGTCAAAAACAAAAAAGACTTGACGTCACTGCTGGCCACAGTGATGAAACCAAATCTGACTATTACACCCACTGCGGTAAACAGCGCGCTATATAAATAAATGAATGATCATTATCGAGCGGAGGTGTTCAAAGAGTAATGCCTGCGTCATCCGAAATGATCATTCTAAACCCAGTTAATCACAACACTGGTACCATCGCAAAGTGTTCATTATAGGAGCGGCTGCGTTATTGAATACAAAGTCGTAAACCAAAACGTTCACTAAAAAAAACCCAACTACGCTTAATCGTTGGTCATTACGCGATAAGATGGTCATTATTGGAGCGGACATGTCGATAAAGACTTATCCGTAAACCAAGATGATCATTAGAAAACCCAGTTAACTCAACACTGGTCTTAAACAACATAACATGTTCACTCTTGGAGCGGGCGTGTTAATGCGAACTTGCCCGTAAACAGAGAAGATCATCAAAAAATCCAGTTAACTCAACACTGGTCTCAACCAACATACAATGATCACTCTTGGCAACATGGACTCGTCCAGAAGCCAAGAGGATCATCAGCGAACGCAGCTAACGCATCGCTGGTCGCAACGACATAACATATTCGTCTTTAGGAGGGAAACAATCAACAACGATAGTCTCGCAAACTAGGACGACCGTTGTTAAACTCTAAAGTAAGAACATAGTTCAAGCAAGCTTGCCATAATATGTGAGAACTCAGTAAAGACAATCTGGTCGCAACACCTCTTGAGTAAAACACAAGACACACGTCGTCTCCAACACATCAACGTCGGGTTAAGGCATAACCAAGAATCCAAAGAGTCATTCTCTACCACATTGGTGGTCAAGCTTTACTTCAGTCAAGCATCAAATCAATCTCACCAAGTCAAACTTTGAGACCCCATCTCACCAAAATGACTTTGCTCACGCATGCAAGGCTTCACTCGATCCTGACAAGGCTTCACTCGATCATGACAAGGCTTCCCCAAGAGAACTTTACTCGCGCATGCACGGCTTCACTCGATCGTGATAAGGCTTCAGTAAAACGACCTCATTCATGCTTTTGTATCAGGATCTCTTCTCCAAAGTTTCGCCTCATCATGGAGTCATCTCTTCTCCAAAGTTTCGCCTCATCATGGAGTCACCGGCCTTGAAACTGTATCTCACCTCACCATAGAAGATATCCTCGTTTGTGCTTCACAATTGATAGAGATTCAGCGCATCACTATGTACAACGAAGCAGAGCTCTCTGAGTCTTCTTCACCACCACGATCTTTTCTCCAACAATACCTCATCTGCTACAACCAAAGTACTGCAAGAAGCCGGTCTCGTCGAACTAACTCTGAAGAAAGAATCATTCTCCATGCGAAGAGTGAAGGGTCAGCAGTCATCTCTCCAAAATTGTCCAAGTCTGAAACAGTTTCTGAACCATCCTCGTCTTGCTTGCATTCGAGCCACAAATCCGCGGAGTTAGAAGACATTCACTTTGGTTCACTTTTTCCGCTGCGATGAGAATTCAAGACTTAGTCAAACTCGTGGTAAAATTCAGTCCCAGTCAACTCCGCCACTCAAACCTGGTCAAACCAGTCAAACTAGATCAGACCAGTCAAACCGGATCAGACCAGGCCAAACCGGATCATACCGGTCAAACCCGAGTTGACCCGGTTCATCTCGGTTGACCGAGTTGACTCGGTTCAACAGAGTTGACCGAGTTGACTCGGTTCAACAGAGTTGACCGAGTTGACTCGGTTCAACAGAGTTGACCGAGTTGACTCGGTCCAACTCGGATCCAACCGATTTTTACTGCCGTCCGATCATCTCCACTCCGTTTTCACCGTTCGATCTGATCTACTCACTCGCTGGGCCGCCACATCACGAACTCAACTCACACGGCTTCACCACGAACGGCTTTACCACGAACAAATCGTTGAACACGAACGGATCCGACCACGAAGAGGAGTGGCAGCGGTGAATCGAAAAAGAAGAGCTTTATATCATCACCGAAGAAACGGTCGTGTGGCTCAGAGGTGGCGCGTGAAGACGGAGGCACGAGGTGGAGATGGCACATGGAGGTGAAAAAAAAAAAAAAAAAAAAAAAAAAAAATCAAGAAACGCAAGAAAGAAAAGAGAGAGCAGAAATTTTACCTTTTGCTTTGGGGAAGAGACGTGAATTGGTGAAAATCAATGGGAAAGAAGCAGTTTATTTATACCCGGAGGATTTCCTAAAATTAAACAGGTGTTTGGGAAAAGTTCCAAAAACTAAACATGTGTTTGGGAAAAGTTCCAAAAACTAAACAGGTGTTTTGGAAAAGTTCCAAAAGAACTTCTTAGCAGGCCTCAAGCCTATTAACCAAAGAGAGCCATCAACTCCATCAGAGTCCACTAAGTGAAAAGAAAGAAAACAATAACACACACACAAGTCCAAGAAAACGCGGAGACATTACCTCAACATGGGACAACTGAAACTTCCCGAGTATGGTGACAAAACGTTCACTCCTGGCAAATGCGCAGTCCATCATATCAATCTCAGCCTTCAGCAGCGATTACCTTGGCATCATCATCACTCGATACTACCAAGCTGGGGAGCTAACTGTAGGGGTCGGATTTCACCCCTATGAGATCGATATAACGACAAGATCAATTCGATTCAAAGCGACATAATCGAAGCAAGCCTAGAAAGGCCCAGTTGAAATCTAGGTCCAAAATGACATTAAACCCATGTGTAAAATGGGCTTAATAAGAATATGGGCCGAAATTTAATATATTGCTTAACGGGCCTGGCCCATTCTATTAGTTGACCTAGGTTACTTATGAAGACTATATATAGCTCATTGTATTCACCCAGAAGGGGGATCACAACTTTTAACAGAGAAACTCTCTTGTAATAACGCTTAAGCCATAACAGCAATAAAGAGAACTCTTCTTATACATATGTCTTGTGCTAAGTGTTTTCTGAGAACTTTCTTTATAATCTGTTGTGTTCTAGGTGACTCCGCTTACTAGAGATCTTCGCCTCTTCAACAACCCTTGACAAATCTAACTGTGCAGGTTCACGCCCCCACACCCGTACTACTAAGACTACTGCATGAAAGCTATAAAGGAAAAGAATAGAAAGGGAGTATTAGGTACGGATCGCACCTTACCTTATACCGCTGCGCCTTAGGGTGGGGTGCCGAGTTCCTTCTCGAGCTCCTCCTTCTCTCTTCCTCTTAAGCGTGTATATTTGGCTGTAGAGAGAAGAGAAATGTTTTGGTGTGTAAATAATGAGCTCCCTAGCTCTCTATTTATACTACACCAAAAACCCTAAGTAGAATATTCACTTTCCTTATTTTTTCCGCTTTCCTTATTTTTCTCCACCTCCTTACTACATGGGCCGGAAGCCCATCTCTCCTCCTTTCTTTCCATTCCTAACTCTCCCTTTTGCCTCGCGTGCCTTAGTTACCATTCCTAAGGTCTGCGTCACTCGTTTTCCTTCTAAGTTTTCCCCCAAGTGTCACCTCTCCGGTTTGGGTTGTTACATAAAACCCCGCGTCCAAAAGCCCAAATGTTTTGTATTTTGGGCCAAATATTTTAAACCCGCACCAAAATATTTCATTATACATTACTAATTAGACAGAAGTTAGTCACACTTTGTGACTAACCTAATATAGAAACAAATCTATTCCCTAAACCCTAAACATTTACAGCTCCAAAATAGAATTTTAGAAGTAAGTATCACTCATTTACAAGTTTTAGAGCATAATTTAAGTATATATGCTAAATAAGTGTTAAATGCTAAAAAATTAAAGAATCAAACACTTACACTAAATTTATAAGATAAGCATATAGTTTATGATGTTATACATTTGAGGTTTTGATTGAAAAAATGTTTTCATCTAATTCCCAATTATTTTCGATTACTTTTTGTTATTTATGTATGAAGACTTAGTGGAACCTACTAAAAACCATCTTTAAACAATGAAAAAGTTAAGATTTGTTCAAAAACATTAGGCACAGTTGGTAAACAGTTACAAGTCAGTGACAAATTGTGACTACTTTCCCACTAATACTATTAAACCTACATGTTTAGAACTCCATCGTCGAATATTTGTAATATAGATTATAAAACTTACATTTTGAGATGTACATGATACAATTTACAATTTTTTGTAGTCACACATTGGTCACATTTGCGACTGATTTACGACTTCATGAATGTACCTATACCCCAAGCCCTAAACATTTACAACTCCAAAGTAGAATTTTAGAAGTAAGTATCACTCATTTACAAGTTTTAGAGCATAAGTTTAAGTATATATGCTAAATAAGTTTGAAGTGCTAAAAATTTAAATAATCAAACACTTACACTAAATTTATAACATAAATGTTATACATTTGAGGTTTTGATTAATTCCAAATTATTTTCGTTTACATTTTGTTATTTAGGTATGAAGACTTAGTGGAACCTACTAAAAACCATCTTTAAACAATGAAAAACTTAAGATTTGTTCAAAAACATTAAGCACAGTTGGTAAACAGTTACAAGTCAATGACAAACTGTGACTACTTTCCCACTAATATTATTAAACCTACACGTTTAGAAATCCATCGTCGAATATTTGTAATACAGATTATAAAACTTACATTTTGAGATGTACATGATACAATTTACAATTAAGTGTAGTCACACATTAGTCACATTTGCGACTGATTTACGACTTTATGAATGTACATATACCCCAAACCCTAAACATTTACAACTCTAAATTATAATTTTAGAAGTAAGTATCACTTATTAACAAGTTTAAGAGCATAAGTTTAAGTATATATGCTAAATAAGTGTGAAGTGCTAAAATAAAGAATCAATAGGCAAAATTGGGTTATCACAAATTGGTCACATGTGTGACTGATTTGCCAACGTACTGTAATAGGTTTAAAAATTTAATTATTGGGTATTCGAACCATCGACTTCCAACTTATTGTCAGTAGTGTAACTCCATTGTAATAGTGTATTTAATCGTTTAATTGGTGGAATAAATGTTATATATTCTCATATAGAGTAACATGTGTTACAAATTAGTCACATGTGTGACTGATATGCAACGCCTGATTTAATAGGTTACAAAATTTGATTTTTTGGTACTCGAACCATCGACCCCCAACTTATTGTCAGTAGTGTAACTCCATTGTACCAGTGTATTGAATCGTTTAATTGGTGGAATAAATTTTATTTATTCTCATATAGAGTAACATGTGTTACAAATTAGTCACATGTGTGACTGATATGCAACGCCTGATTTAATAGGTTACAAAATTTAATTTTTGGCTACTCGAACCATCGACCCCCAACTCATTGTCAGTAGTGTAATTCCATTGTACCAGTGTATTTAATCGTTTAATTGGTGGAATAAATTTTATTTATTCTCATATAGAGTAACATGTGTTACAAATTAGTCACATGTGTGACTGATATGCAACGCCTGATTTAATAGGTTACAAAATTTGATTTTTGGGTACTCGAACCATCGACCCCCAACTTATTGTCAGTAGTGTAACTCCATTGTACTAGTGTATTTAATTGTTTAATTGGTGGAATAAATGTTATATATTCTCATATAGAGTAACATGTGTTACAAATTAGTCACATGTGTGACTGATATGCAACGCCTGATTTAATAGATTACAAAATTTGATTTTTGGGTACTCGAACCATCGACCCCCAACTTATTGTCAGTAATGTAACTCCATTGTACCAGTGTATTTAATCGTTTAATTGGTGGAATAAATTTTATTTATTCTCATATAGAGTAACATGTGTTACAAATTAGTCACATGTGTGACTGATATGCAACGCCTGATTTAATAGGTTACAAAAAATAATTTTTGGCTACTCGAACCATCGACCGCCAACTCATTGTCAGTAGTGGAATTCCATTGTACCAGTGTATTTAATCGTTTAATTGGTGGAATAAATGTTATATATTCTCATATACAGTAACATGTGTTACAAATTAGTCACATGTGTGACTGATATGCAACGCCTGATTTACTAGGTTACAAAAATTGATTTTTGGCTACTCGAACCATCGACTCCCAACTCATTGTCAGTAGTGTAATTCCATTGTCACAGTGTATTTAACTGTTTAAGTGGTGGGATAAATTTTATATATTCTCATATAGAGTAACATGTGTTACAAATTAGTAACATGTGTGAGTGATGCAACGCCTGATTTAATAGGTTACAAAATTTGATTTTTGGCTACTCGAACCATCGACCCCCAACTCATTGTCAGTAGTGTATTTCCATTGTCACAGTGTATTGAACCGTTTAAGTGGTGGGATAAATTTTATATTTCGTTATACAGAGTAGGTCACAAATGAGTCATATGTGTGACTGATTTGCAAATAGGTGCTTTTATAGCCTAAAAACAAGCGTTTTTGGATACTCGAACCATCGACCTTGTACTCAATGTCCGTTGTGTAAGTCCATTGTTCTAGTGTGTTTAATTGGTACCAATGTGTTACAAATTATATATATCTTTGATTTTTATTTTGGAGATTATATTAGTCATATGCATTAATTCAATCTAAAATAACATAAATTTGTTGGATATTTTACAAAAATAAATTTAATTTTATACATATTTTTGAATATATTGGAAACATCTATTTAGCAAGCCGGACATATTATTTAAAGTTCATCTTCGTCTTCATATTCCTCTTCGTCTTCTTCCTCTGAAGATGATAAATTACAAAGAAATTCATCTTCGGGTTCACCATCTTCTATTTCATAATCAATTTCTTCTCCTTGTTGGTTCCCATCGACCAAACGATCCACCTAAATTTCGTCAACTGTTTCTTCCATTCTATCATCGTTTGTTTGCTGCAAAATTATTAATTCTTTCCTGACATAATTTCCTTGAACATGACTTCTAGGATTCACTTTCAGAACTGCATTCCAAAGTTTAGGTTGGCGCTTAGTAGATGGATATGGAAGACAACAAACTTGATCAGCTTGAGATCATGTCATTAATAATAATAATTCAATCAAAGTTTATATATATATATAGTAGAAGTTAAATAAATGAAATGGTCATGCCTAAAATAAAAGGGTCGTAATTCTGGTAAAAGCGATTGACTAGCACGTCAACAACGCCTCATTCGCTTTTCCGAGTGCTTTTTCTAATTGTGGGGTCATACCATTTACATTTGAATAGTATGATCTTTAAATTCACAGCTCCAACATATTTGAGCTCCATGACAGTTTCTACAGCCCCATAGTAATCGTCCTCTAATGTTTCGCCTCGGACACATACACCATAATTCATAGTTTTTTTCCCTTCTTCGTGTTGACTTGTGTGAAACACATATCCTCTTGTAAAATACCTGGGCCATGATCTAACTTTATGTTCAAGACCTTCCACAATATCAAGAACCCATGGTGAAAAATATTCTTCTCGTTCATGGAAATGCACCTGATTAAAATGTATAAAATAATGTTATATATATTTAAAATAAAATATCATAGTTAACCACACTTAGCGCAAAATTACGTACATATTGACGAATCCAATTAGGAAAGTTTGCATCTCTTTTTGCCGTGAGCTCAGCAGGATCTAGTCCTGGATGTTCAGATAGAATTTGTGATTCCAACAATCTGTGTTGCGAGTACAAAACTAAATATAAATAACGTTAATTAATTACATATAATTTACGAAATTATGAAAGTAGAATTACGTACATTTCGAACCACCTAAAATAGCCACAATTGCGTAAAACGTATGAATGTGCGCAATCATGTTCTTTCTTGGGATTCCAAAGTTCACTGCATTTGCCACTTGGACGACTTACAACCGTAAATATATCTGGTACTTGTACCGGATATATGGGAACTTCACCTTCATCATACCGTTTTTTCCTGCAAAATTTATCATGTAAGAACTAAAGTAGAAACCAATATAAAGATACAAATGATGAAGTTATTTCACGTTCTTCTCTTAGATGTCGAAATGTGTTCCGGAAAGTAGTGTTCTGAGAAATAAGATATTTCATCATTTATGTATGATTGAACAATTGATCCTGCTGGATATATTTTGTTCTTTGCTTTGCCTTTCAAACGTTTAAAGAACCTTTCGAACGGATACATCCACCTATATTGCACGGGACCACCGAGTTCTGCTTCGTATGGCAGGTGGATTGGTACATGCTCCATCACATCAAAGAAAGACGGTGGAAAGATTTTTTCTAAATTACACAAAGTCATTACAATGTTTTCCTTTAGTATTAGGACACGGCTTAGATCCAATGTTCTACTGCTGATGTCACGGAAAAACGCTCCAATCCCTATCAAAACAACTTTAGTTATATATTATATATGAAAAAAGTTTAGAATTTGTGATTAACACTTGTTTTGATATATATACCTGACAATGCCTTGTGAACGTTTTTCGGGAGAAGTTCGGCAAAAATAAATGGAAGCAATCGTTCCATAAAAACATGGGAGTCGTGACTTTTCATTCCTGAAAACTTTCCACCATTGATGTCTGCACAGCTAGCTAAATCTGCAACATAGCCGTCTGGAAATTTAACATCATTCTTCACCCATTGTAGTAAGGCTTCTTTTGCTTTTGAAGTCAATCTCCATATGGGAAATTGTGCATTTCCATGACCATCAACATGCAATTCTTTCCGAGCACAGAATCTTACAATATCTAATCTTGACTTCATATTGTCTTTCGATCTGTCTTTAACATTCATAATAAAATACATGATGTTATCGAAAAAGTTTTTCTCAATATGCATCAGATCAAGATAGTGTCGTAGAGTCAAATCAATCCAGTACGGTAGCTCCCAAAAAATGATTTGTTTATGCCAATTATGCCAATCCCCATACCCTTTTGGGTTTTTTTCATGTCCATTTCCACCACAATCAGATGTTTTTGACGCTTCAACAAATCGCATCTGTTGTAGTACTTGTGCAGTAGTCAACATTTCTGGGGGGTAGTCATGCACAACGTTCTTTCCCTTCAAAAAATTTACTTTATTCTTCCGTAACGGATGATTGCTGGGTAAAAATATGGCAGTCAAACCAACATGGTTTCCTACCAGCCGGCAGTTCGAATGCATTTGTATCACTCATACAAATTGGACATGATAATCTTGCATGTGTCGTCCATCCCGACAACATATTATACGCCGGAAAATCACTTATTGTCCACAACAGAACAGCTCTAAGATTAAAGTTTTGCTTTAATGAAACATCATAAGCCTCAACTCCGCTGTTCCATAAGTCCTTTAACTCCTCGATCCGTGGTTGGAGGAAAACATCAAGACTCCCTCGTGGATGATTTGGTCCCGAATTCAAAATCGTCAAAAACAAATACTCATACTTCATGCACATGTCGGGGGGTAGGTTGTAGGGCGTCATGATCACAGGCCACAACGAATGGTTTTTTGACATCCCGAAAGGATTAAACCCATCAATACATAATCCAAGATAAACGTGACGTGTTTCCTCTGAAAAGCTTGGATGCTTTTGATTGAAGTTTTTCCACTCTGCCGCATCAGATGAATGACACATTACTCTGTCTTCTGAGTAATGCTCAGCATACCATCTCATCAATGATGCGGTGCTCTCTGATAAGTACATCCTCTTCAATCTATCAGTGAAAGGTAAATACCACATACGACTAAATGGTATTTTTTTTCTTCCTTTGCTAGCCTTATATATTGCTTTTCCACAAAATCTACAATGCTCCAACTCCGCATCTTCTTTCCAGAAGAGCATACAATTATCTACACATACATCAAATGTATGTTACGACAATCCTAGTTTTCGCATCAGCGTTTCCGTCTCGTACAGTGAACTAGTAGCTTCACTAGGCTGGGGTAAATACTCCGTAAATAATTCCGCCCAATCATCCATGCAAACTTCAGATAAATTGTGGTTTGCCTTATTGTTCATGAAACGGGCAGCTAATGATAACTGCGAATGACCTTCTTGACAACCATCATACAATGGATTTTTTGCAGCATCTAACATCTCGAAGAACCATCTCGTCTCTTGGGTAGGTTCTTCATAAACATGATCATTTCCAATTTGATCATGATCATTTCCAGTTTGACCATGTTCACTAAATGGTATATAACCACTTTGATCACGATTATGATCATGATAATCATTTAATGGTATGGAACCATAAAATGCATCATGAACCATCTCAGCATAAACGTTCCCGCCATCATAATTATTTGGTTTATTATCACTAATAAAATCATGATTATAATTATGACTACTACTTCTTTCTCCCATTACATCATAGTCTTCACCATGATAAGACCATACATAATAATGGGGCATAAATCCTTAACTTAGTAAATGCTTTTTCACTCTTTGAGCTCCCTTTAATGTACCCAAATTTTTACATGTAGCACATGGACAGTATAACTTACCGTTACTGCTAATGGCTAAGGGCTGGTTACATGCGAAATTGATGAATTGCTCCACCCCCTCCAAAAATTCGTCGCATAGATTATTTGTTTTTGGATCGGTCCTCTCATACATCCAATCTCGAGCTAAATTCCACATTTTTTCTCTCTCAATTTTGGCTTTTTCTTTTCTTATTCGTTTTTTTTTTTGTAGTTGGTGTCTGAAAATGGGGTGAGGGTTCATTGCTTTTATAGACAAGATTTAACCTCACTGATTTGTGACTACATAAAATCAGTCACTGATTTGCGACTGATTTGCCATTTTTTTGTCACAACTCAGAAAAGTAGGTGGACTACCTAACAACCGTATTTATCACATTTTCAATTTCTCAATCAGTTCACCGACATAATCAATAGGCTGCCATAAACAGTTGGCCGACACTTTTGTCATTTTCCCAATTTTTAAAAGAGTGGCAAAGTAGTAGCAAATTTGCGACTACGTTTGCTGGAGTGTTCTGGGAGTCCCGGTACCGATCGGGTTATCAGGTCGGTATATGGGGTCGGTATCAGGCAGCTTCAGCTCCTGGGCAGTTTGACATGTCTTCAGTATTTTGGGTATAACTCTCTCTACACAATTCCAAATGATGCGAATCCAAATCCATTGAAAAGATGACTCAAAGGGCTATCTTCTCTCCAAGTTTCATCCAATTCCAAATCCATTTGGTCCTCCGTTCATTGCTAAATGTCTGGCGTATGTAATCTGTCCAACTTGGTAGAATGTGTAACCTTGGGAATTCCTTGGCTCCAATGGGTTCTTTGGCTCGCGTGAGTTGTTGTAGCTTGAGTTTTACCTCATTATGCTCATTTTGATCCTTTTTGATTGATTTCCCTAATAAAGACTCTAAAACTACAAATACGAGAAAACTACCTTTATAGGCGTAAAACCTTATTTAAATGCTTAGAAAGTATATGGAAATAGATAGTAAAAGTGGTAAAATATGAGGTCTATCAACTCCCCCAGACTTAGCATTTGCTTGTCCTCAAGCAAACAAAAGGTCAAGACTAGAAAAGAGGTTTGAAAACACGGGAACTCACATATCCTTTGGATCCATTGTCTCAAAATCTAAACATGTAATCCACATGAAACAAGATTAGTTCGCAAACTCTCCCCTCATATCCCATCATGACTTTGCAGGCCCGTCCTAAATATCCTCCCTACAGGCATCTCAACTTCTACTCAATTGACTCTTTATACTCCACCAGGTTATTGAAAACGCTCATCAAGGCTAACATTCAAGGAATATGGGCTAGGTGTATAAGGGAAGGCTGATTTTAGTGTGAGGTTAAAAGTGTTTAGGGTTACCATAATCTCTGGGTGCGAGACATTATGCAAAATCGCAAGAGAGAATGGACCTATTGATGTCCACAATTCCCCAATCACTTTGTTGTTGCTCTTCTTCCCCCAGACTTAGATTTTTCACCAGGAATCACTGAAAATCTCCTCTACTCTCCTCTTCTTGTTGATCACGTCCTTCCTTGTGATATTCTATGGCCATATAATCCACTTGAGCAATCGTTTTCTTTCCCCTTAGCTTTTCTTATTATTGTTTTTTTTTTATATATATATTTTTGTTTAAGGGCGAAACGATTCTCTTTGGAACATTGAATCATAGCACGAAATTGATACCTTGTTTAGACGCCCACTGAGAGACCAAGCTCTTTGAATTTTACTCTTTGTACTCCTCCTCTCTTTAACTCAATGATACATCTCTTAGTGATTAGAAAATTGCGTCGACCCTATTCTATCCGACGTTTTTACACATATCTGAAAATATGAAACGAAAAGAAAGAAGGCATGGGGTCTGAAGGAAGGTTAAAGGGTTTAAGGTGGGGAACCAACTAAAGATGAGCTGGCCATTCATGACAACAAGAGGGTGGTAAAAAGGGGATAAGATGTCATGAATGTGATTCGTTTCCTTGATCTAATATCCTTGACTAGAGATAATAAAAACTGATGTATTACGTTTTTGACGCATTCTAACTAATGTTTTTAATGGATTTTCGAGTCTTTTCTATGTGTTTAGAGTCTTTTCAGGTTAAAACACGTTTGAATGGAGTTTAAGGCAAAAAAGTAAGGAATTGAAGCAAATGTGCAGACAGGTCAGAAGTTTGGTATTCGTTGAGAAACTTTCCACCGATGGATCGAGCTGAAATTTTGACACAAGATATAACATTGAGTTATTGTTCATTTGGAAGTGATATGAAGACATTCCAACGGTGCGATCAAAGGTTATTGAAGTTTTAGTGAAGACATGTAAATCTGCCTAAACCGACCGGTTTGCTGGAAAATAATGAAATTGCAGTTTTTTCTATTTTGACTTGGTTTTGTGAGAGATTTCGACCAGAAACGTGATTAGACATATTTATTCTAGTTTTTAGCCATTGTTTAAGGAACACTTTATTTTCTATTCATACTTTTGCTTTTGGAGTTTTGTAAGCTTTGGGGGAGACAAATCTTTGACTCTACTACATCTTTGAGAAGATTTCTGAACCCCTTTGGATTTCTTATTATATGATCATGAGTTTTTCTTTATCTCCTTTTTGTTTCTTTATCTCCATGTTTGAGTAGATCCATAGTTAGGTTTTAGGGTTTCAAGGGATTTCATGAATCGCAAGAACTAAATATAAATAGGGATTTGTAATTGTCTTCATCTATCGTTGTTCTTATTGCTTGAATTAGACTGATCACCTAGTTCCGGATGTTAGGTTGTTTAACACATCAAAAGTGTTTGTTTAAAAGCCTGAACTAACATAGATGAGCAAATCGTCCTTAGCCAACGAAAGCTGATGTTAAGGCGATTTGGGAACATATCAAACCAATTCGTTAATGCTTGTCTTCAATTCTAAATTCAAACGACAGTTTAGAATCTTAGGTTGTTAGATAAAGTCTCTGGTGCCATGACAGTGGATTAGTTATACCTTTCTGTTTGAGTTCTAGATTGAGCTGAGTTGTTTCCTGAATAATTATCTGGTTCGCGATCTCTGATTTCCTGCGAAAATCCTTAAATCCTAACGCCTTTTAATCCATAGTTTACATCGTTTAATTGCTTTATCATTTACATTATTGCATACAACAACCTTTCATACCATCTTAGCTTAATTTCTATTCATATAGTTTGAAGTGTAAACTTGGTTCTCGTGGATTCGATCCCTGAAATACTACAACCATTTGCTGTGCACTTACAGTAGTTAAATAGGGTTAAAATCTGTGTTATCAAGTTTTTGGCGCCGTTGTCGGGGACCAATTGCTTTGCCTTCGAATTTTGAATTGAAATTTAGTCTAAGATACTAAATTTTATTTTATTTACTTTTTATAGGTTTTATAGGTTATGGCCATCGATTACAATGATTGGCCACAAGAGGAGGAATACACATTCGAAGACGAGCCTTATGTGGAGCTACCATTTGATGAAAGCGTGCTTACACCAGAACAACACGTGGAGTTGGAAAGGCTTTACCAAGAAAATCCAATCTTGACAAGGAGAGACTTAGCAGCTATGATCTGAATCAATCTCATCTCACACCGGGCATCACTTGAAGGAAGAGAGCTCACATTTGATGAGATCATGGTAGCCAATTCACTTGAAGAGGTGATATATTGGGTTCCACCATGCCAACTAAAAGGTACATATGATTCATCCTTTGAATTTTATGATAATGAGGATACTCACGTGCTTTGTCGTGATGATGTAGCTTCTAGTTTACCCACTCTCATGCTCATTGATGAATGTTATGATTTAATATGTGAAACTCAAAGACTAGATACTCTAAGAGTAGAAAAGCTTGCTAGAGACTATCATGAAGTATCTTTTGATATCAACTATTTGTATGCTTCAAGTATTCATGATCTCAAGTTTAAGTTTTCAATGCTAGAGGAATCTGAATTGTTTCTTGAAAAATCTTACTTAGAGGATGTGGTTAATATAGATAATCTCTTAACTGAAATAGAAGACCCTGAAGTAAAGATGAATTCTAGGAATGAGAACATTGTGTTTTACATGATTGATGGGGAATAAGTTAACTATTTTGTGATGAACTCGTTTAGACCTGAAGTTGACTTTATCATTCCATCTAATGCATTTGATTGTCATGAGCATCTAACCAAGGAGGATTTGAAGATATATGCTACATCTGTAGTAAGATCCCTTGATAAGAGTTGGATGTGTCCTCTTGCATATTTTGTTCATTGTCTTAACAGGAGAAGGAGAAGAACCAAAGGTGCATTGGCCCAACCATTTGATTCTCATGATTAACATGTGTTCATAAGTCAAGCTAAAGACTTAAAACAAGCGCTTTGTGGGAGGTAACCCACAGGTAAGTGTATATATTTTCGTTTTTTATTTTATTACCAACTCTAGTTTTAGTTTTGGTGTTTAAAATAAAAATAAAAAATTCAGAGACCAAGGCACGTTTTCACTCGGGTGGGAGTACCGGTCTACGAACACTCACACCTGCACCCGGTACTAAACTCGCAGGTTATCACTCGGGTGCGAAGACCGGTCTGCAAACACTCACACCTGCACCCGAGTGAAAAACTACTACAAGTAAAAAAAAAATATATATATTTTCTTTCTTTTGAGTCTGTTTATGCCTTTCTCTTGATTTATTTTGACACCCAGACGGTGTGAAGTAAGTCTGGATGAGGGTTTTCATCGTTTACTAACACTATTTTTCTTTGTTTTGTTTCTCTTGAGTTATTTGGTGTTTTTCTTGAGTCAGTCCAAGTTGTTTTATTGAGTCAAATATGTTTGATGTTGTAGGTTTTTCTGGGCACTAACCATAACGCGCTTACACTCAAAGAACCATTGCCATAGAAGTTTGATTTTATATAGGATGGATAGCTGTAAGTGGATCAGTTTGACAAGGACGGTCTGAGCTTCTGGAGGATTCAAAAAATCTATTGGTAACCCTTCACTTACTCCTACTTCTCATCTTGGGGCTTGGTATTCATCGGATTTGATTCCCCTTTCAGCATCATAAATTAGGATATTTTACCTTTTATCACCCTTACAAATCAGAATTTACCATCTGAGCTTGATAACCGTCTCACGACTATGTCTCCTCACAAGGAAAAATAGTAGTGATCACGACCCTGTCTCCTAACAAGGAACAACAGTAGTGGAGCGTTGTTCTAAATGAATAGCGTTGGATGGTTCTGAAACGGGAAATCATGAGCCTGTCTCCTCACAAGGAACAATAGTAATGAGCTCGCGAGCGTGTCTCCTTACAAGGAACAATCGTAGCGAGCACCGTTTTGAATAAAAGGGGAGAAATGATAAGGGAAAGGTGCGTAAGGAAGGGAAATAATCTAGAATATCCTTTTATCGATATCCCCTCTATGAGACATCATTGAACTATCATGGGTTAACAATAGAGAGTCTGGATTTCTCTAAGGAGTTTGGGTTTTACTTGGAAGATTACTAAGCTTGCAGTAAGAACATCAAGTTACTAGTGTGCTATGGTATGTGGATTCAAGAGTGTTGGTTCAACGTGGCAATCCCAAGATAAGCCGAAAGTTTCTGTTTTCAAACCTCGATTTCATTCTTAATCTTTAGTTTGCTTAAGCGCAAGCAAATGGCTAAGTCTGGGGGAGTTGATGTATTACGATTTTGACGCATTCAAACTAATGTTTTCAATGGATTTTCGTGTCTTTTCTATGTGTTTAGAGTCTTTTCAGGTTAAAACACGTTTGGATGGAGTTTAAGGCAAAAGAGTAAGGAATTGAAGTAAATGTGCAGAAATGTCAGAAGTTTGGCATTCGTTGAGGAACTTTCCACCGATGGATCGAGCTCAAAGTTTGACACAAGATATAACATTGAGTTATTGTTCATTTGGAAGTGATATGAAGACATTACAACGGTGCGATCAAAAGTTATTGAAGTTTTAGTGAAGACATGTGAATCTGCCTAAACCGACCGGTTCGCTGGAAAATAAGGAAATTGCAGTTTTTTCTATTTTGACTTGGTTTTGTGAGAGATTTCGATTAGAAACGTGATTAGACATATTTATTCTAGTTTTTAGCCATTGTTTAAAGAACACTTTATTTTCTATTCATACTTTTTCTTTTGGAGTTTTGTAAGCTTTGGGGGAGACAAATCTTTGACTCTACTATATCTTTGAGAAGATTTCTGAACCCCTTTGGATTTCTTATTATATGATCATGAGTTTTTCTTCATCTCCTTTTTTTTCTTTATCTCCATGTTTGAGTAGATCCATAGTTAGGTTTTAGGGTTTCAAGGGATTTCATGAATCGCAAGAACTAGATATAAATAGGGATTTGTAATTATCTTCATCTATCGTTGTTCTTATTGCTTGAATTAGACTGATCACCTAGTTCCTGATGTTAGGTTGTTTAACGCATCAAAAGTGTTTGTTTAAAATTCTGAACTAACATAAATGAGCAAATCGTCCTTAGCCAACGAACGCTAATGTTAAGGCGATTTGTGAATATATCAAACCAATTCGTTCATGCTTGTCTTCAATTCTAAATTCAAACGACAGTTTAGAATCTTAGGTTGTTAGATAAAGTCTCTGGTGCCACGATAGTGGATTAGTTATACCTTTATGTTTGAGTTCTAGATTGAGCTGAGTTATTCCCTGAATAATTATCTGGTTCGCGATCTCTGATTTGCTGCGAAAATCCCTAAATCCTAACGCCTTTTAATCCATAGTTTACATCGTTTAATTGCTTTCTCATTTACATTATTGCATACAACAACCTTTCATACCATCTTAGCTTAATTTCCATTCATGTAGTTTGAAGTGTAAACTTGGTTCTCGTGGATTCGATCCCTGAAATACTACAACCATTTGTTGTGCACTTGTAGTAGTTAAATAGGGTTAAAACCTGTGTTATCAAAAACCTATGTTAGTAATCCAAATATAGAGTCAAAATTGTATCCATTAAAACTTCGCCAGTATAATTTCTAGGCGGGGAGTCATCTTGAGGTATCTGAATCGATTGTCCTTGAACTCTCCTCGCAACAATGGTCACTTGGTCTTTGAAATCAAAACGCTAGTTCCTAGGAAAGTGTCATCATTCCCAACTTATTTTGACTCAATAAAACTTTTTTTTTTTGAAAAATCCTTTTAAAACAAAAAACCAAACACAAAACAAACGTGTTAGTAAACAACAATCCCCCAGACTTAACTTACACCGTCCCCGGTGTAAAATTATATCATTTTAAGGGAGTATTGCAAGAAAATAACATTGAATTGAAGAATGGAAAAGATAGAGAATAGAACGATGTTACCGCATTAGACAAAAAGTCTTGAAGTTCGATATACGTCCCAAAATTGGTTCCATAAGGCATCGCTAAACTCAGTTGTGTCCAGTTTTGAATTAGCACTCTAAAATGGTTCCTTATGTCCTTAGAAACACTTGTTCTCAACGGTCCGACGGCTGATTCCCTATGGTTTGAAAATTGGTCCACGGTATAGTGATTTTAGTCACCGGATAAGGCTCATGAGTTATCTCTCGAACCATGACAATTTTCTCGAACCATTTATGAAAATTCACTGAGTAATAAGGAATTTGGAAGCTCCTGGTGAAGTTTCAAACCATTCCACCGAACAGTTTTGCGATTGGTCCACGGATAAGGCGATTTGATTCACCGGAAGGTATGCATCAAGCCATCGTCAAAACAGTAGCAAATTTCTCGAGCCATCTTCAAAATCTATCACAAAAGATACCTTTGTGGGTTTGTTGATGAAGTTTTAGGGCATTTGCTTGAGTGGTTTGGTAGTTGTCCCATAAAAAGTGCTCGGTTCGATCCGTTTGCGAGCTAGAATGTGAAATCCAGCAATTGGCTTGGGCAAACTGGGTTTTTATTTGAGCTATACCATATTCAGTCCCTTATAGATCATGACCAGGCTTGGTGCTTCTTGTTTCTTCTCTTTGGTACACATCTCTTTGAAAATATTTAGATCATGAATAAGACGATTCGAAGTGTGCGCACCACAACAAATAGTCTTGATACAATTCCTATTAAGAGCAAAATACCCTTGCAAAAACACTTGAAATCACTTGTTAGATCATCTTGGAGCTAAGTCCTCAATACATGTGTATTGAATTCTAAGTCCAAAGAATAAAAATATAACATAAAAGAAAATAAATCCAAGAATGAATTCAATATTCTAATGATTGCTAACCTAAGTGAAATCCATGAGAGGATACTTATCAAGATGTGTTATTTTTGTTCAAAACTAAATTAATCTAACCACATGATTAAATTAAAATCTAACTAAGAATAAATAAAAAAAAAGATTGTTTTTTGTTTTTTTTTTATCAGTTGGGGGCCGCGGTCAGGTGGGTGGTCCGGTGGCTCGTACCGGCTGGTTCGTGTGGTCTGGGACGCGGTAAGGACTGGACTGGGCGGGTCTGGGCATGTTTAGGACTGGGTAGGGACGCAGGACAGCGGGTTGGTGGGTCGTGGGTCGCGGTACATGGGACGTAGGACGCGGTACCGATCGGCATCAGTACCTAGTATGGGTGTCCGGTACTGGGATCAGTACGCGGCCGTGGTACAGGTCCCGTCCGTGACCCGGTACTGCGGGTCAGTACCTCAGCTTTTTTTTTTTTTTTGGTTTGTTTTTTTGATTTTTGATAAAAAAGCTGTATCTGACCTTGTTCTTCATCCGTGATTTTCTTTTTCTTTACACCTCGGATTTAAGATCCAAAAGATGTTCTGAAATCTTGAGATTTGGAGCTTTCTAACAGTATGTATATTGCCCCCTGGTTCGTCGTGGTTCCTCGTGAAACGAAGTTTGAAGTTGGCTCTTTGTAACTCGCATCCTTCTTCTTTGGTCTTAGAAGATTAGCCATAACTTTCGAACCATAATAGATAATCACGTTCTGATTTTTTCTGTAGATCCGTATGACTCTCTTCTATTTGGAAACTAAAAATCAGATTTTTCTGGGTTTAGTTGATTCTCCTTTGGTGCTTTGAATAGGAACACGTCGTGTTCTATCTCCTTCTCTTCTTTCTTCTCCAAAACACATTTTTTTGTATTTTTATGTATTTTTGTAAAAGCCTGAAAAATTCATGATTAGAAAATCAAAACAAAGACTCTAAAATAAAACCAAATATGGGTTGCCTCCCATAAAGCGCTTGTTTTAAGTCTTTTAGGTCGACTCCTTTCTTTTTAAGTGTAGGATGGATCCACTAAAGGAATTGGGTTTCCTTTAGCTTCTCTACACTCTGGTCCCGATGGTTTCAGGCTCCATCTCTTAGCATCTTGGTGTTCTTTATGAAGAACAATTGCACCGGGAAAAAGTCTCATCGTATTGTTGACTTTTCTGGGATGAAATCTCTACCTTTCTCCTTCGAATTTGGGGTGATAATGGTTGTGAACTTGGAGAAACGTTTTGATGACCTTTTGAGCTCCACTTTGGCATGAACCACAACTTCTTTGGATTCCTTAGGTGGCAACATCGATTTTACAACACTTGGAGTCTTTTTGCACAACTTTGTCGATTTGGCAACTTCCTTAGGTATGGTTGGAGGGGCTGGATTTTTGACATCTTGGAGCTCCTTAATGGTATCACCTTGTTCGATTTGAAGCCTCTCATAAGTAGATATAGCCATAAAAAAAGAACTCTGACCTTGTAAGGGAGGATAGAACACTCCTTTGTTGAGTTGGGAGAAAGAGATTTAGTGATTTGTTGAATCAACAAATGCTCCAACGGTTTAAAGGAATGGTGAACCAATAATCAAAGGCTTGTGAGGGTCATCCTTCATCTCCAAAACATGGAAGCTTGTCCTAATATCATAGTCTCTAAGTTGCACTACTATATTTGGGATGAAACCATGTGAGATCGTAGAAGAAGCATCTCCAAGCGATATTGGACATTTGCAAGGCTTTAACTCATTAATGCCCAACTTCTTTGCAATTCCTCAAGACATGATGTTGACATCAACTCCTCCATCGCATAAAGTGTCTTTGAACTCAATCCAATTGATGGAACAAGGTGCAACAAACTTTCCGAGTTTGTTGATTTTCTAAAGTGGTTTTTATTAATCTCTTCCTTGTACTCTTTCTTTGATTCTTTTGAGTAAGGGTCTTATTCTTGATTGATAATGGAGTTGACAACCTCTTGGAGTAGTTTAGAGATAGGCACGACCTTGCTTTCATGGGTAGACAAAACGTTGCAAAAGGTTTTTACTTGAGCGTCGGCTTGTTTCTTCACTGGTTCACTTGCTCGAGTAACTTCAACATGTAGCTTGTTCACAGGTTCTCTGCTAAAATCATTAGGGATGGTAGGCTTGGAAGATACCTTGTGATTGAACTCCTTATTGATTTTCCCTTGGCCTTCTAGAAATTGTTGATGTCGAGCTTTAGCCATACGTTCTTGTTGATCCCTTGATTCCATAGTTTGAGACTCTTGTCGAGTCATGAATTGTTGCTCTAGCTGGAATTTAGGTCCTTCATGATAGCCTTGAGACACATCTTCTTGAGGATAGAATTGGTCTTCAAAGTTCCCAACATCTTGACTAAACCTTCCTTGACCAAAAATCTGATTTTTCCCATCAATGTAGTATATCTTCCTTTGTCTCTTGGATATAATTTCGTCCATGAACTCTTGACTAGGATAATCTCCATGGCTAGGCACGTCCTCACAAAGATTCATACTCGTCTTGTTGCTCATGAGAAACTCATGAACAAGCTCCTTCAACTCTAAACTTTTAGACATCGGATTTGTGTTGAATGCTTGGATTGTCTCTTCAAAGTTTGGGTGATTATTGCTATCACTAGCAGCAAAGTTCTCTATCAACGTCCTTGAGCTAATGATCTTGTCATGAAGTTCCCATTGCTCGATGCATCAAGATAAAGCTTGTACTCACGCCTTACGCCTTCATAGAACATGTTCTATAATCTACATTCTTTGAAACCATGGTATGGACAGTTTCTTGTATACTCTTTGAATCGGTCTAAGGCTTCAAAGAATTGTTCATTGACACCTTGTTGAAAGTTATAGATTTTGTCCCTAAGTTGTTTCACCCTCTCCTTAGTGAAAAACATCTCAAGAAAAACTTCCTTGAATTTCGTCCAAGAGGTGATGGAATGAGGAGGAAGTGACTTCTTCCATCTAAGTTCTTTGTCCGCCAATGAGAAAGTGAATAGCTTGCATCTTATGTAGTCCTCATCAACTCCGATAATGAGGCTGCTAAGTTCTTGAAAGTCATCTACATGATCCAAAGGATTCTCTTAAGGAAGACCATGGAACTGATTTTGCTTAAGCAAAGCTATAGTTGAAGGCTTTAACTCAAAACTCATAAGTCGTGGTGGTGGAGGGCAAATTGGATCTTGGCTCATGAGTAGTGTAGAAGTCTCCAATGGTCTCATGGTTGAGTGCTACACGTTTTCTCTCAAGATTGTGTTGCTGAATTTCGTCTAGGTTTCGCCTTAACCCAAATGGTTGATTGTTGTCTCCTTCACGAGCTTCCGGTTCAAATTGGCGTGCTCCTAAGGGTTGAGGGAGACGTGGTGGTGGCTGGTCGTCGTCACACGGTGCCATCCTTGAAGTGATTTTATCATTTCTCAAGTATAAACCTGAAACACACAAAGATAAAACCAAAGAAAAAAGAAATTAAATAAAACGAAAAACAAATCCTAGACTTAATCTTTATCAAAAACTCGTAGGTAACAAATTCAGTCCCCGTCAACGGCGCCAAAAACTTGATGGGGGTTATATTATCAAGCCTTAAATTTATAACCCAAAGATTCCTGCAAGTGCACATGCAAACGCAGTAGTACTTAGGGGTCGATCCGCATGGACTGGAAAGATGACATGCTACGAATTTAGAGATGCAAATTAAGCTAAGACAAAATATGAAGTGGAGTTTTTTTGTGAATGAAAACGTGATGAGTGAGCGGGAATGCAAACAAGGATGTGAAATCAATATGAGGAAAGAGTCAGGTGCTAGGCAATTCACAGAAACTCATTAAACACATAAAAGCTATCGATGGGGTTTTAGATTCTAGAACTCAAACCACGGCTATAGAATCTTTCCACTGTCATGGCTCTGATTCCCTATGTCTTATTCCATAATAGACTCAGTTGTCGCATGGTTATTAAAAGGTTAAAACACGCAGTGTAGATCAAGGTTCAATTGTTCACTAAACTCCTTAACTAATTGGTAAGATTGTTAAGACGCATTGCTCATCAAATACTAGTTCAGGAGGTATTAAGAACACTTCCGTGGATAAACCAACCTAAGATCAATCGCATGGTTAATTACTCCAGCTAAGGCTTTGCGCACAAATAAAGATGAAGAACCTATATGATAAACCCTATAAAGTTCGATAATCAATTATGCATTAACATGGAATCTATAAATGCCTAAAACCTAACAAGCAAACTACTTAGACATGGCTGAGGGGACAACGCAGCAAGATTAGAAAGCACGAAATATGTTGAATTGAAAGAGTTAAGGATAAAAAATATTCTCTATGTCGAAGAACAAGGGAGATCTCCTCTTTGAAGCTCTTAGAATCCAAATCAATGAAGAACAAAGGTAAAAACATGTTTATTGGTTATGGTGGTGTTAGACGGCTGCCCTAAGGCTCCTCTCAACGTGGATTTTTTTGTTCTTAAAACTTACAAAGGCTAAAAGCAGGTATATATAGGTATAGGGTCTTCTAGGGTTAAGTTCTATGGGTAAAAACGTCAAAAAACTCAAAACTGCTCCATATTAGGTATGGCACCGATCGTGGGTCTTGGGTCGGTATGGGGAGCTTATGGCCTCTTCCTGGATTATGTTGGAGTGTTCAGGGAGTCCCGGTACCGATCGGGTTACCAGGTCGGTATGGGGGGTCGGTATCGGGCAGCTTCATCTCCTGGGCAGTTTGACATGTCTTCAGTATTGCGGGTCTAACTCTGTCAACTTAATTCCAAATGTGCGAATCCAACTCCATTGGAAAGCTGACTCAAAGGGCTATCTTCTCTCCAAGTTTCATCTAATTCCAAATCCATTTGGTCCTTCGTTCATTGCTAAACGTCTAGCGTATGTAATCTGTCCAACTTGGTAGAATGTGTAAACTTGGGAATTCCTTGGCTCGAATGGGTTCTTTGGCTCGCGTGAGTTGTTGTAGCTTTAGTTATACCTCATTATGCTCATTTTGATCCTTTTTGATTGATTTCCCTAATAAAGACTCTAAAACTACAAATACGAGAAAACTACCTTGATCGGCGTAAAACCTTATTAAAATGCTTACAAAGTATATGAAAATAGATAGTAAAAGTGGTAAAATATGAGGTCTATAAAGAACATCGCGCCATGCTCACATCCAAAGTAGTCAGGATCCATCTCCATAGGTTCACCATCGAAATCTTGCATAGAGGAATGGATACCAAAGTAGAGTTGCTTGAGGTCTTCGTTTCTTGGGAAATCGTCATTTCCTCTTGCATTGAAGGTATTAGCCAATAGATGGAGAACGTATTGAATCGTGGGATTCTTGACCCTTGTAATGCGATCGGAGGCGGCCGTGTAGCTCTCCTCGAGTGCTATGTTGCGCCATAATAGAGTTTCCATGTTGAACTCCGTGTTATCTCCGAACTTCCTGGTGGAAATCCATATATATCGCAAAAATACCTAAATGGGACCATATACCTCAATCGATCTATCTTAAAGCAAATGAGATAAGTCCCAAGACGATCATCGAACTTGCATTCCAACGTGGCTAAGAATTGCTTGGTGAGCTCGGGATAAGTAGCGTAACTGATTTGAGCTAAACCATTCAAGTGCATTCTTCCCAAGAGCTCATTGACCTTGTTTTTAAGAGCGCTTCTAGCCAAGAACAATGGACAAGCGAATCTCGTGGCTTCATATGTCGCTTGGTTCAAGATACCCAGTCGAATCTCATCAACGTGTGACACGAGCTTGTCAATTCGGGTGGTCATAGTTGCTAGATTGATCCTACAAAGAAATGTTTCCAAATTAGAACAATTTTTCAATCAAAACACAATTTGTCTAGCCAATTGTTAAAGATTCATCGACAATTGGTACATATAAGGCTAGGCAAGGGATCAGTCAATGCAACAAGTAATATTCAATGAACAATCTACTCATTTTTAAACATATTCTAACTTTTCCATTCTCTAATAGACCCATTTACCGAAGCTCAAATCTTGAACTTGATAAATTTTCAAAATTCTAGTGAATACTAGGTACCAACAAGGTTTAATTGCAATAAATGATTAGCAAAACTCATAAAAGAAACTCAATTTCATCTAAAGATTCCAATTTTAAAACATTTTCAGCATCAAGAACTCCAAAGTAAAGAGAATCTCAAACTCAACCATCAGTGTTCCAAATTTGCAAATGAAATCAACTACCCAAACAATTGTAACTCATATCAAACATAAAGCAACTCAATTCATAACCCAATGATAGTGAATTCCACAAGATTTCCATGTATGCATCCATGAGTTTCAAGAGTAATTGAAATGGGTAAAGGAAAGAGAGTATACCTTGTGATAATCATAGATTATGGTAGAGAAGATCCAAAAGAAATGGGGAAATTCAAAGTTCTTTCAAAGTTTTAGAGAGAAAGAAGATCTTGATTTTGAAAGGTTTGATTTCTTTAGAGAAAGAGTAAAGTAAGAGAGAGAGAGTTGCTAAAGATTCTTTAAAAATTTCCAAATAATTTGAAAATGAGAGAGAAGGGTTTTAAAAATATTATTGGGCAATTTCCAAAAATACCACTTTTTTAAGTTTTTTTCCAAAAATACCACCTTGAAGTTTTTTTTCCAAAAATACCACATTTTTTCTAAAGTTCCAAAAATACCACTTTTTTAAAATTCATTTTTTAACATTCAAAACTAAACCCTAAACCCCAAACCCAAACCCTACCCCATAAAATTATACCCTAATTTTGGAATAGTTAACCCAAACGCAAAAAATTTAAATTATAAACCATAAAAATCAACTATTAAAAAAGTGGTATTTTTGGAACTTTAGAAAAAATGTGGTATTTTTGGAAAAAAAACTTTAAGGGGTGCTATTATAGGGAATTTCTCAATATTTATTATTAGGGACTAAACCAGCCAAAATTGATTGAAAACACTTGAAATAAACCGGTTTAGACCAAAATTGGACCAAGTCAATGCGCAGAAACTGAAAGTCAAACCTGGCAGTTGGAGAAGGCTTTTGGCCCGACCACCAGCCCGCGTTATTGGTCGGGCCAGTGACCACCAGAAACTTTTTGAAGTTCAGCTTCACTTCTGGCCCGACCAAGCGCTCGACTTATGGTCGGGCGCGAGGCTGAATGTAGTCTTTTGGCTTGTTTTTTCACCTCTCAAACATGTCCTAAGTCTTCTCGAATCTTCTCCTAGATTCCTATATCAAACTCACTCTCCAAAAAAATACTAAACATAGAAAAAAAAACATAAGAATATATACAAAGGATACCATGGGAATGCCTCCTAAGTGCGCTTGTTTTACGTCTCTAAGCGTGACGGTTGGTGGAGGCACTAGTTGGAGATCAATGGAGAACCATCGATCTTTCTTGGTCTCCAATCCTCCAAATCAACACTAAAGGCTTCTTTCATAGCCAGCTTGGACTTATCCATCTCTTCTAGGTTCATACCGGTGGGAAAAACGATCTTAGCCTTATAGAAAAGTCGAACATCACCATTCCAAATGGCTCTACACTCAAGTCCTTCTTTAACCTTATTGATAGGCTCTAGCATGAGCTTGTTCTTGACCTTTTCTTTGGACATCTCAGAGCTCTTACCATTGGCTCCCTTAGGCTCATTAGCTATAGCCAAATCGTCTCATCAATCGTTTCAAACATCAAACCAATACCACCGCCATCAAACATGTCCAAGCTCTCCTTGTAATCATCTATATTGGGTGCTTCTTTCTCAACCTCAATGACCTCTCCACTAGTCTGTTGATATGCTCAAATTTACCCTGAGCTACTCTCTCAAATTAGGAGGTCAATTGTAGTAGGGGTCGAATCACTGGGAGTCAAATCAAACGATAGGAATATTGACTTCGAATTTAGCTAAGTAAAATAATGTAAAATAAAAGACAAAAGCAATTGGTAACACGCAAGATTGTTGATTTAAAATTTAATTAAACAAAGAGCTAGGCTTTTGGGTAATTTTCAGGATGAATCAGAATTGTAGTTCTAACAAAGTCAGGATTTAATTAATAACCGTTTTAGAACTTGGAACACTAAAATATAATTAACCAACTGTCGTTGCGAAAACTAACTATGCTTAGACCCTAGAAAACCAAATTTCTTTGTGAATTCAATCAATTTAAACAAGCTTTAAATTCAAGTCCAATTTGTTCACAAAATCTCTAAACCAAATTTCTTTGCGAATAAGTAATTTTGCTCACCTAAGATCTAGTTCTGGCTAATCAATTACACTTTCGTGTCAATCTATCAACCTAAGATATCCAAATTTAGGGTCGCGAATCCTAAACCAGAGTTAAAGCAATCTAGTTGAAGAACCTAACAGATAATCCTAACAAGTGAGTTTACCCTAACAATTCATCATCATTCCATTCGAATCACCCTAAACCTAACAAGCAAACTACTCAGACATGGCAGCAAAGCAAATCATAACTGAATAATAATGCATAAAGAAAGAGAATAAGAATAAGTATAATAGGGTTCGAAGAATCTCAAAGTATAAAGTAAACTTGTCTCCCTAAAAACCCTAAAAATCTCTCTCTAAACTTTGTTAAGTAAAATCTAAAAGTTATGATCTAAAAACCTAAAATAAACTATTTATAGAGGTAAAACTCGTGGTGGGCTTTTATGACGGTCTATTGGTAACTTCTTGCCCGAAAAGGAACAATTTTCTTTCTTTAAAACGTATTAGGTTGGCTTCTGCGAGTACCTGTTGATCGATCGACAATGTGTCTGTCGATTGACAGGCTGTAACGTAGCTGTCGATCGATCGGCTGTGACGTAGCTGTCGATCGACAGGCCAATCTGACGGCAATTGAAAATCCGTCCTGCGACACCAGCTCCTCTTTCTACAATGCTCCAAAATGCTCCATAATCACCAATAAAGCTCCACACGTACACTAACCTGCAAAGACTCTAAAACACCCCAAAAACACCGAAAAGACTCGATAAAACCGGGTTAAATCATGATCAAAAACGAGTAAAAACCATGATATATCATCTCTAGACTCATCATTTCTTCATTATCATCTTCACTAGATACCATACCACAAATATCAACTCCAATGGGTTCAACGTCATAATAAGTGTAAGGGTCCACATTCATCAATAGAGCTTTCATGTGGAGAAAATCCAAGCTAGCTCTGGTGGGAGCGACTTGCCATCTCAATTTCCATAACCATGAGATTCGTCGGTATAACGCAATTACCGATCTTTAGAGGATAGTCTTCAATGACTCCAAGTGGTTGCTTACATGTTGCATCTCCAAAGATGAGAGTGCAAGGGCTCTTCTTGAGCTTCTTAATCCATAGATGGTCCATCATTTCACGAGAAATTACGTTAACAGTAGACCCAGAGTCACACAACGCATCGTTAATCTCCAAGTCTCCAAGTGTGCAAGAAATCGTAAACTTTCCGGGGTTGAGCTTCTTCTCAAGGGTTCTTGATTTATCCCTTTCCCCTTTAGCTTGATACTTCTTCATAACCTCTCTAACCCTTCCTTGGTTAGCTAACACATCCATAATAAGATCTCGCTCTTTAGCTATTCGCTTGTAGTCATCTTCCTTTGAAACTTAATACCTATATCCTCTATATCCTTTTTGTAACTAGTTAAGATCTTCTTGACCGCCTTAGTAAAGTCTGGTCTTGGAAGGTCTAACTTAGGCTTGTGTAGCCTTTCTTCGTAGGTTGGAGTCTCCATAGCTATTTTTCTAACCAATTCAATCCTCCTTGAGTGCTCTTTCTTCACAATAACATTCATTTCTTGTGGAGGCTTCAATAGTTTAACCAATTCCTCCAAGTAAAGCTCATCTTCTTCATAATCTTCCTTAGTCAAAGGTCCATACCTTGAATGCCATCCTTTATCTTCTTCTAGGATCACCATGTTGCAAATGTTGCTTCTAGGATTAGACTCGGGTTTACCCGGTAGAACACCACTTGGTGCCTTTGAGCTAGAAGCGAATTGTCCTAGTTGCACATGAATAGTCTTCACATGAGAAGCTAGGATTGTAATATTTCCATCCAATTCTTGATACATCCCATCAATCCTAGAGTTAACCTCATGGAACCTCTTTGCGATATCCGCATTACTCTTTATTTGTCCATCTAAAACCCGTTGAACCAACGCCTTGAGCTCTTGGTCTTGAGAAGCGGGTTGAGTAGAGGTAGTAGCTTGATTCGTGGGAGCAACTTGATTGGAAAAGTATTGTTGCCTAAGAACAAAAGCTTGTTAAGGAACAAATCCTTGAACTTGTTGGGGAATGAAGGCTTGTTGTTTAGGTGGATAGACTTGGTCTTGGGGATTCTCCACATTAGTGCTTCTATAGGACAAGTTGGGATGAGACCTATAGTTAGGGTTCAATCCCATTTGATAGTACCCTTGACCTTGAATGTAGCTTATCTCTTCTTGTCCTTCTTGGACTCCTTCAACAACCATCTCTTTGTTTCCATCAAAATCTCCAACATAGTGGACTTGCTTCATACTAGCTAAAATAAGCTTGTCTAGCTTATCACTCATCTCCTTGATCCTTTGATCTTCACTCTTGAGCTCATTCTTAGGTTCCTTGTATGATCTATCATACTCCCTATGGTAGCTTTGATTGCTTTGAGCTAGATTCTCAATGAGCTCTTCTCCTTTTTCTATAGTTAACCTTCAAAGTCTCCATTACTAGCTATGTTCAAAGCTAAGTAATACTTTTCTTCAATCCCTCTATGAAAGATTCCAAGTAGAGCTTCCATAGGAACGCCATGGTGAGGACATGATCTAGTGTAACCCTTCAATCTTTCCCAAGCTTCATAGAGAGCTTCGTTGGGGCCTTGTTTGAAGCTCGTGATATCATTCCTAATCCGTGCGGTGCGTTTATTGGAGAAGAATTTGGCCAAAAACCGCTCTTTACACTCTTCCCAAGTAGTGATTGAAGATGTAACTACACTCTTCTCTCATTTACTAGCCTTGTCTCCCAAAGAGAATGGAAACAAGGTAAGCTTCACAACATCTTCGGAAACGCCATTCATTTTCACCGTTCCGCATAATCTATCGAAGTTGTCAAGATGCTCAATTGGGTGTTCCAAGGGTAGACCAAAGAAGCGATTATTTTGTACCATATTGATCAAGCTCGATTTGATATCCCAATTGTTGTTAGCAGAAGGTGGTGGGCGAATACCGGTTATAGTCCCATTACTGAGCGGTTCATCGAAATCTCCAATCCTCCTTTCTTCTCTAGGAGCATGAACGGGTACTCTATTACCACTACCATCCACATTTCTAGCAACTTCATTAACTTGGCGATTACCGCCATTACCATTACCGACGTTAGCTTCCATTGCTATACGTTCTCTTTCCTTTCTTGCTAATCTAGCTTGCTTCTTAACTTGGCTAATATCAATGTATAGATCAAAGTTGTCTAAACTCTTGCTTCTTGTTATCATGCACCTACAAACCAAGCAAAAACAAGAGACAAAAAAGATAGATTGAATACTAAACAAAAATAAAACCTAGTCTACAAAAGATTCCAAATCCAAATACTAAACCGAAAATCAACTCAATCCCAGGCAACGGCGCCAAAAACTTGTTGCACACAAAAGGTGAACAATACAATTGTTCAAGATGTGCTATGAGTTCTAAAACCTTAATTAACTAACCACAGGTGCATGGTGCAATCAATGTATTAATCAAGGGTTATTCTTACACAGGGATTTAGTGATTCTTAAACAATTGGAATGCAAGAAACTAATGAAGCTAAGTGAATCCAATTTCAAAGTGTGATTTCGATTTTACTAAGTGTAAATGACAATATGAATGATGCAATAAGTAAAATGAAATAGCTTAAACAATTTAAAATACTAAAGTAAAGAAAAGCAACGCATAAATGAAAGTAAACTAGCTAAAAATGCAATTTAAGAAAAGTCAACGAAAGTCAACAAAAAATCAACAAAAATCAAACTTGATGATCAATAAGATTAAAGCATGGATCTTGAGTAAAGGTGATTGATTTAGGTTGAAACAAGTTAAGATAGTGATGCAGGACAACTAAAGATAGCTAATTTCAAAACATGAATCTGTTTAATCTAAATTAACCCACTTCCATGGTACTAATCCATTTCTTAATCAAAATCTAACACAAACTTCCATCTTGTTAAAGATTAATCAAAATTCATTAATGAACATGTTCATAAAAGCTTACTAAACCCCTTAGACATCAACTTTCATTAGCTAAGATGAGTAAAACATGATTAAAGTTCTTCTAGACATTTTCACAAACACCTTCCAGGCTAGAAAAGACCATGATCTAAATTTGGGGTAATTTGTAACATCCCAAACCGGAGAGGGGACCTTGTGGGAAAAACTTAGAAGGAAAACAAGAGGCGCGGACCTTATGAATGGTAACTAAGGCACGCAGGACGTTCGAAGGAGCTAGAAATGGAAGGAAAGGAAGAGAAATGGGCTTTCGGCCCATGTAGTAAGGAGGTGGAGAAAAATAAGGAAAGTGGATATTCTCCTTAGGGTTTTCGGTGTAGTATAAATAGAGAGCTAGGGAGCTCATTATTTACACACACCAAAATACTTCTCTCCTCTCTAGAGCCAAATATACACGCTTAAGAGAGAGAGAAGAGGAGGAGCTCGAGAAGGAACTCGGCATCCCACCTAAGGAGAAGCGGTATAAGGTAAGACGCGATCCGTACCTAATACTCCCTTTCTATTCTCTTCCTTATAGCTTTCCTGCAGTAGTCTTAGTAGTACGGGTTAGGGTAGTAGTAGTAGTAGTAGTAGTAGTAGTCGTGTACGGATCAGATATCCGTCCACGGCCCGGTAGTAGTAGCATCCGTGTATGGATCGAGGATTCATACATGGACCGGCTGGCATCGGTAACGCCTAGTGCTGCCATAGGTACGGCCTCGGGGTGCCTCGATGACAGTACGCCAGGGTACCGAAGGTAGGTCTCGGTGGTGCCTCAAGAAGACATCGGTGACGCCTCGACAAGGGCGTTGGTACGAGGTACTAGTGACGCCTCTAGAGGGCATGATGACGCTTCGACAGGGCCCGAGTAACCTAGTAAGCTATGACGCCTCGATAGGGCATCGGTGAGCCTCGAGAGGGCATCAATGCGAGGCATTGGTGGCGCCTCGACAGGGCCGGTGACGCCTTGACCAGGCACCGTAAGTAGTAAGGCTAATCGATGATCAAGACAAGGGAGCCTCGGATTGTACCACGAGGGACGTATCGATGAGCAATCGGTACGGACGCTCAACGGTCCGACGGTGCCATAGTGGCTATCAGGTAGTATCAGCGGTTGGACCATGGGGACGCGTCGATAGGCCCTCGGGGAGGCCTACGATCGATCTACCACTGGCCATCGAGGATAACTGAACAGTCCTCAAGGGCAGGCCACGACGTAGTCGCAGCCTGGCATCGGTAAGCCTCGTGTAGGCATCAGTGTATCAGCACGATACCTTGCTAGTCCGCGATGAACAAACCGGTAATCATCGGTGAAGGCATCGATGATCGGAGAGAAAGCTAGGCGGCCAGTGCTAACCATTGTGCCGTGAATCGGTAAGGCCTCGATAGATATCGATGCGGCCTCGGTTCGGAATCACGCCTAGTAAGCAAAAGCGTGCTTGGCTTACCAACAGTGGCAGAGCATCCGGTCAGATCATGGCGATCAGGCTATGGACTCGAAGGTGAGACAGTAGAGGAGCATGGCAAGGCTAACACAGCTTGCCAAGTGAATCAGCTATCACAATGGAACTTGGTGAGGGTACACGTACCTAGGCAGTACCGGTCGTGGGACTCAACCTTGTATCTCGAGGAAACTTGGCTCGGCATAAGCCGGCCCAAGAGTGACTCGTTTTTTGGCGGACTGGAAACTAGGCATGGCAGGATCATGTCTAGTTCCGACTCGCACCGCATGTAGTTTAGGAAGTAGATAATGCATAGGCCGTCTGTACTCTCAAAGGAGAGCCAGCGGGCCAAATGTGAGGATTAGCATGGCGGAATGAAAGGTCTGATACTAACCAATCATTAAACCGCAAAATAGAGCTATGGTAGCATTACAGCCGCAAGGCCGTGAGGTTACTCGATGGTTGTACGGCTACACCTTAGTCAACCTGGTAGGAAGTCTAGACGGTGTAGGCCAACAAGAGAAGCGCTAAGGAGGCTTAGCAAACTCGTACGGCCGCATACGACTCCAGGGTTAGAGGCAAGGCCGCGGGAATGTCTAGGCCGGTGCGGCCAAGGCTGGACCGCGAGTCTTCCACAATTAATAGATAGTTTTCTGTGTGTATTTCTGCAGGAGCGGCCACCGTATGGCCATAGATGTGTCATGGGTAACGTATTGGGATAGCCATGCTTACCTGGGGCCGACCATACGGGGCAAAAGGTATTGCTTGAAATGCTTCGGCTATTGCTTGAGAACGTAGATGTATAATTGACTAGGATAAACCGGAGTAGATAACTTGATTGTGAACCTTAGGATAGATTAGTAGAGCATGACAAAACCGGTAGGATAGTAGGTTCACAATGCCACCATTTAAATATTGCATAGGGACGTATGTATGGGCATGCGTTCCGCCTTGTTTGTGTTTGGCCTGAAAGATGGCACGAAGACCTAGCGTTCTAGCGGAGCGCTAGAAGGGTTTGAAGTTCCAAAACTTCGTAAAGTCCACCGACGGGCCGACTGTAGTAGCCAAACATTTCCAGTGTTACTGGATCAGTTACCAGCTTGCTGGTGTAGCATGTAAAGGAGCTGCCAGCGTGCCCGACATGAGTTGAGTAGCTTTGTTCGTATCACCACCAAAGGGTTGGCCGTGAGACGCAGTACCTGGCAAGTAGTGCTAAGGGTACTGTTTGGGGTTGTAGGTTTAGAATAGCTAGGTAGTGTTAGGTGGTGAGACGGAATAGACCGTCTTACTGAGTATTCAATACTCACCCCCTTACCAATGCGCAGGATAGGACATCCGGTCAGGTGGACCATAGGACGGCAAGGTAGGAGGGAGCGGCGGGCAACGAAGGAAGACTTTCCCAAGGCGTAGTGAATCTAGTACCCTATGTTGTAATTTACCGAACAATGTAACTGAGAAATTTTAGAGCAATGAAAATATCACTTTTGGCTAACACTTGGGTCTGGATTCATAGTCCGAGATGAGGGTGTTACAAATTTGGTATCAGAGCTCGGCTGTCACTCCGGTTCTGACCTGGAGGACGACTTCAAAAGATCTCTTGGGACTAGGCCAAAGGAAAGATCCCGTTGTTTCGCTGTGGAACTCAACGCTTCCTATGAGACTGATAAGAACCAAGTACCCCAGGTACGCGGTCCCGGATAACATTTAAGGTAAAAAGAGCAATCTCTAACTACCTTCGGAACCAGAACGGTTCCACCATTTTCCTTAAGTATATGTAGCTATAAATAAAGCAAGTTTTTGGGATGGACGGGCCTACAACTACGCGGGCTATGGGGAAGTCTTGCATAGAGCCCTAGATCCCTGGAACCCTAATAAGGTTTTACAAAAAAAAAAAACCCTAGGAGCCCGCGGTTTGGGAGAAGGGAGCCGCGTGGATAGGCGAGTGGCAAGGCAGGAATATTCTCAGGGATCAGACAGAATATGGCGTGCTCGCCAAGTACGGAAGGAGGATATTCGCTCATTAAGGAGAAGACGGAAGAATAAGGAAAGCGTGGCTATCAGGAATGGAAACTGGTAGTTATCACGCAATATTGCGTGAATATCCAAGAAGGGAAGTGAATCTTTCTTGCTTGGAGGAGAGGGAAATCCGACACTATAAAAGAGGAGAAGGAGTTTCCTCTTTTCTCATTCTCATTTTTTATTCTCCACCTCTCTTATCAAAACGTTAAAGAGCTCCACGATGTCTGCCAGAGTCGAAGGTAACAAGTTGTGGATCCGAGTGAAGAAAGAGGTCGCGGTGGAACAAGCCACGAAGGAAAGTCCGTGCTCAAGCAAGGAGTCTCGGACGGCCACGCAGCATCTCCCTCAGGCCGAAGAAGGGGCACCGGCCAACATTCCGATGGACCAAGATCCACACCCCCGGATCTTCAAGATGGCCCCGCAACCGGCGGAGAGAACTCAGGTGAGTCAGCTGGAAAACCCACGGGCACAAGTCAAGAGGCGGGCTGGCTTCCCAGTTCACCGAGATTGGCCGGAAGGGTTCACGTCGGAGCCGCGGACCCCCAAGGAGGAACCACAGCCACTCCGGACAACGGAGCCGGCCCCGATCACCTTTCACCACGTGGAAAGGGTCTTAGCGAATTGGCAGCACCGGTTCGACACCATCACTCAAAACGACAAAACCGTGGAGGAATATTTTGTGGAGTTCATGCTACTGAAGAAGGCTACCAGGTGCACTGAAGACCCGGACGCGGTCCTACTTCGGTTTTGGAAGGGCCTACGGACGGAGTTCCATGTGGCTTTGGGTGGAAGCACTAACCTCACCGCGGCCCACTTGGCGGATGACGCCGCCCGACTCGAAAAGATGGGAAGAGACAAGGAACCAGGGGCATTCGGTGGGCTAGGAGATCCTGTACCAGCCCCACCAGCGGAAGCGGCACCAACGGATCCGGGTAACTCAAGACCAGCAGAATGGCCATACTTCCTAAATGCATACCGGACCCATGCCGATCTGCGCATTAACCCGAGTGAGGAGGTGGGCAGAGGAACAAACGGGTGGCTGGAGGAGTCGGATGACGAGTCCGACATATGGGGCGAAGTCAGACCTGAATGGAATCGTTACTGGGACAGCCCGCCGTCAGCAACAACCCCCGTCGGGACTCCGAGCGGCTGAATGAGGAAGATCTAGTTGAAGTAGGTTAGGATAGTCGTTTGTGTTGGTTTTTGTTTCGATTCTAATTTTTGCTTGTTCCAATTATTCTCAACTAGCTTAAAAGCATTTGTCTTTCCCTATTTTACTCAATAAAGAATTCGATATTTATTCTAGACTAAGTTTAGGATAAGCATTGAAGTGAGTAAAATACTAGAAAGAGAATACTTAGCTAGGCCCCCGTTGAGGATCGGCAAGGCCGATACTCGTCTTGGATCCGAGGACGGCTCCATTTCAAGGGGGGGGAGAATTTGTAACATCCCAAACCGGAGAGGGGACCTTGTGGGAAAAACTTAGAAGGAAAACAAGAGGCGCGGACCTTAGGAATGGTAACTAAGGCACGCAGGACGTTCGAAGGAGCTAGAAATGGAAGGAAAGGAAGAGAAATGGGCTTTCGGCCCATGTAGTAAGGAGGTGGAGAAAAATAAGGAAAGTGGATATTCTCCTTAGGGTTTTCGGTGTAGTATAAATAGAGAGCTAGGGAGCTCATTATTTACACACACCAAAATACTTCTCCTCTCTAGAGCCAAAGATACACGCTTAAGAGAGAGAGAAGAGGAGGAGCTCGAGAAGGAACTCGGCACCCCTCCTAAGGAGAAGCGGTATAAGGTAAGGCGCGATCCGTACCTAATACTCCCTTTCTATTCTCTTCCTTATAGCTTTCATGCAGTAGTCTTAGTAGTACGGGTTAGGGTAGTAGTAGTAGTAGTAGTAGTAGTAGTAGTAGTAGTAGTAGTAGTCGTGTACGGATCAGATATCCGTCCACGGCCCGGTAGTAGTAGCATCCGTGTATGGATCGAGGATTCATACATGGACCGGCTGGCATCGGTAAAGCCTAGTGCTGCCATCGGTATGGCCTCGGGGTGCCTCGATGACAGTACGCCAGGGTACCGAAGGTAGGTCTCGGTGGCGCCTCAAGAAGGCATCGGTGACGCCTCGACAAGGGCGCTGGTACGAGGTACCAGTGACGCCTCTAGAGGGCACGATGACGCTTCGACAGGGCCCGAGTAACCTCATAAGCTATGACGCCTCGATAGGGCATCGGTGAGCCTCGAGAGGGCATCAATGCGAGACATTCGTGGCGCCTCGACAGGGCCGGTGACGCCTTGACCAGGCACCGTAAGTAGTAAGGCTAATCGATGATCAGGACAAGGGAGCCTCAGATTGTACCACGAGGGACGTATCGATAAGCAATCGGTACGGACGCTCAACGGTCCGACGGTGCCATAGTGGCTATCAGGTAGTATCAGCGGTTGGACCATGGGGACGCGTCGATAGGCCCTCGGGGAGGCCTACGATCGATCTACCACTGGCCATCGAGGATAACTGAGCAGTCCTCAAGGGCAGGCCTCGACGTAGTCGACTTGTGGGCCACGGCAGACTACTAGAGAATGTCATAGGCCGGACAGGTTGTGGTCGGCCAACTCGATAGTTGTACGGCTACGCCTTAGTCAACCTGGTAGGAAGTCTAGACGGTGTAGGCCAACAAGAGAAGCGCTAAGGAGGCTTAGCAAACTCGTACGACCGCATACGACTCCAGGGTTAGAGGCAAGGCCGCGGGAATGTCTAGGCCGGTGCAGCCAAGGCTGGACCGCGAGTCTTCCACAATTAATAGATAGTTTTCTGTGTGTATTTCTGCAGGGACGGCCACCGTATGGCCATAGATGTGTCATGGGTAACGTATTGGGATAGCCATGCTTACCTGGGGCCGACCATACGGGGCAAAAGGTATTGCTTGAAATGCTTCGGCTATTGCTTGAGAACGTAGATGTATAATTGACTAGGATAAACCGGAGTAGATAACTTGATTGTGAACCTTAGGATAGATTAGTAGAGCATGACAAAACCGGTAGGATAGTAGGTTCACAATGCCACCATTTAAATATTGCATAGGGACGTATGTATGGGCATGCGTTCCGCCTTGTTTGTGTTTGGCCTGAAAGATGGCACGAAGACCTAGCGTTCTAGCGGAGCGCTAGAAGGGTTTGAAGTTCCAGAACTTCGTAAAGTCCGCCGACGGGCCGACTGTAGTAGCCAAGCATTTCTAGTGTTACTGGATCAGTTACCAGCTTGCTGGCAGCGTGCCCGGCATGAGTTGAGTAGCTTTGTTCGTATCACCGCCAAAGGGTTGGCATGTAATGGGGCAGCCAGCGTGCCCGGCATGTAAAGGGGCTGCCAGCGTGCCCGGCATGAGTTGAGTAGCTTTGTTCGTATCACCGCCAAAGGGTTGGCCGTGAGACGCAGTACCTGGCAAGTAGTGCTAAGGGTACTGTGTGGGGTTGTAGGTTTAGAATAGCTAGGTAGTGTTAGGTGGTGAGACGGAATAGACCATCTTACTGAGTATTCAATACTCACCCCCTTACCAATGCGCAGGATAGGACATCCGGTCAGGTGGACCATAGGACGGCAAGGCAGGAGGGAGCGGCGGGCAACGGAGGAAGACTTTCCCAAGGCGTAGTGAATCTAGTACCCTATGTTGTAATTTACCGAACAATGTAACTGAGAAATTTTAGAGCAATGAAAATATCACTTTTGGCTAACACTTGGGTCTGGATTCATAGTCCGAGATGCGGGTGTTACAAAATTACTTCTTAATCTAACATTAAGAGCTCTTTAATCAATGAAATATGAAAGACTAACAACCTAGCATCACTAATATAACATGAATCAACTTTAATCTTCCCTACTCAAGATTCATTAATGAAACTACTCACTAATCATATCTAAAACACATAAAGCATGATTAATAAGATGCATAATGAAAAGACTTAAAGAAATAAACAAGAAAACTTTGCTAAAACATAAAAAGTGAAGACTTTTCACCTCAAATCATTCAAAAACTCATTAGGTTTAGTGTTTACACAAAGGATAAAGAGATGAGGCAAAAAGCTTAGGATTTTAATGAGAAAACAAGAATTTCTAGGAAAAGGGAAAGTGTACCCGGGTCAACTCGAGGATAGGGCTGGAAAATCGATCGAGCAAAACTTGGCTTCTGGCCCGACCATCCGGCCGGGGTTGAGTTCGGGCTGGAAGTTTTCCGCAACTCATGTTTCTTGTTCTTCATCTACTTGCTTGATTCCTTCTCCCTTTGGTTCAAGATGTGCTATGAATCTAAAACCTCAATTAACTAACCACAAGTGCATGGTGCAATCAGTGTAGTAATCGAGGGTCATTCTTCCACAAGGATTTAGTGATTCTTAAACAATTGGAATGCAAGAAACTAATGAAGCTAAGTGAATCCAATTTCAAAGTGTGATTTCGATTTTACTAAGTGTAAATGACAATATGAATGATGCAATAAGTAAAATGTAATATAAAATACTAAAGTAAAGAAAAGCAACGCATAAATGAAAGTAAACTAGCTAAAAATGCAATTTAAGAACAGTCAATAAAAGTCAACGAAAGTCGACAAAAAATAAACAAAAATCAAACTTGATGATCAATAAGATTAAAGCATGGATCTTGAGTAAAGGTGATTGATTTAGGTTGAAACAAGTTAAGATAGTGATGCATAACAACTAAAGATAGCTAATTTCAAAACATGAATCCGTTTAATCTAGATTAACCCACTTCCATGGTACTAATCCATTCCTTAATCAAAATCTTAACACAAACTTCCATCTTGTTAAAGATTAATCAAAAATCATTAATGAACATGTTAATAAAAGCTTACTAAACCCCTTAGACATCAACTTCCATGGGCTAAGATGAGTAAAACATGATTAAAGTTCTTCTAGACATTTTCATAAACACCTTTCTGGCATGAAAAGACCATGATCTAGATTTGGGGTAATTACTTCCTAAATTAGCATTAAGAGCTCTTTAATCAAATAAATATGAAAGACTAACAACCTAGCATCACTAATATAACATGAATCAACCTTAATCTTCCCTACTCAAGATTCATTAATAAAACTACTCACTAATCATATCTAAAACACATAAAGCATGATTAATAAGATGCATAATGAAAAGACTTAAAGAAATAAACAAGAAAACTTTGCTAAAACATAAAAAGTGAAGACTTTTCACCTCAAATCATTCAAGAACACATTAGGTTTAGTGTTTACACAAAGGATAAAGAGATGAGGCAAAAAGCTTAGGGTTTTAATGAGAAAACAAGAATTTCTAGGAAAAGGGAAAGGGTACCCGGGTCAACTCGAGTCAAACGGGTCATATATGGATAAGGCTAGAAAATCGACGCAGGAGACGCCTTCTGGCCCGACCACCAGCCCGAGTTGTGGTCGGCCCGACGACCACCAGAAACTTTCTCGAGCAGCGCTTGGCTTCTGGCCCGACCATCCGCCCGAGTTGAGGTCGGGCTGGAAGTTTTCCGCAACTCATGTTTCTTGTTCTTCATCTACTTGCTTGATTCCCTCTCCCGTTGGTTCCACCATTGATCCAAGACTCCTTTTTTTAGCTAAAATGCAATAAATATGCATGCAAATGCAAGAAAATAAGAACTTGGACTCTAAATTCAATCTATACTAAAAGGAACCGAAAAGGGAAAGAAAACGGATAAGACCTAAGCTAAATGTCTCAAAATACTACTAAAATGCATGCTAAGAAAGGGCAATTTATGCACTTATCATGTAGCTCAACTTTTCTTTCTTTGGCTTCTTTTTATTTCAACTCAACACTCTTTCCTTTGCTCACCAAAACACTCACCAAACCTAACCCATAAGAACAACAAATCCTAAGCTAATACTAGTCTTAAAACGAGACTAGCTCTAAATGAAATCACTTATTTGTCGTTCCTATCTTTCAAGATTTTACTTGTGTATGCATTTTCAAACATGAGGCCTCACTCAAGAAAGTACATGTAGGTTTCAAAGAAGGGTAAGGGTTATGCAAGGTAAGGGAAACCATCCTCATTCACATTAGATGTTGTGGATCGGGAAGACCATTTGGACTAGCATAGAGTGGTAAAAAAGGTAAAAGATAGTCCAAATGTGTATATGGTTACTTTGAACAAGCATATCAAGTCTCTAAGCAAGAAATTAAAGTCAATATTAGGTTCAAATTGATAGAGTTGGTTTGAATATGCTTCAACCTAATCACGAGTTTCGAGCGAAGAGATCAAGATGCAAAGAAGAGATTTCTATAATTCACTTTGCAATATCTAGCATTATCCTAAGGATCATATTGAATGCTAAGTCATCAATCTTAAAAACGAATTAAAACATGCAAAATGCAACCTAAATCATCATACAAATGTACGAAATGCAACTATATGACAAAGGAAAATCTTTTTGGCTTTTCCGAAAATTTTAAATATTTTAGTATTTTTCCTCATATGTATAATGCAATGGAATGTATGAGACTCAAAGGATCGGAAATATAAAACAAAATAACTAAAATAAGCATTAGCAAGCGCCTCCCACGGACTTACTTCTCAGCGTCTCGATGAGAAAGCAAAACCGAAGGAAAGTTCAAAAAGTTAACTATCTGAAAAAGTCAACGCACAGAAGAAAAGTCAAAACAAGCACCTGGAGAGCTCTAATGGATCGACCTGCTGGTCGGTCAAAACCCCACTTTTATGGCAGTGGGATTTGGCACTTCGAGCCCTCCTACAGATCCACTAGGCGATCAACCTGCTGGTCCTTCATTCTAGTTTTTCCTTCCAAACTTGATTCTAGACCACTCTAACCTTCCCTCTCAATCCCTACACCAAAATCAATCTCCAAAAATATACTAAACATAGATAAAAAAAATCTTAAGAAATATATACGAAGGATACCATGGGAATGCCTCCTAAGTGCGCTTGTTTAACGTCTCTAAGCTTGACGGTTGGTGAAGGCGCTAGTTGGGAGACAAAGTGAGAACCATCCATCTTTATCGGTCCCCAATCCTCTAAATCAACATCAAAGGCTTCTTTAATAACCATCTTGGACATATCCATCTCATATTGATTCATAGCAGTAGGAAGAATGATCTTAACCTTAGAAAAACGTCGAAACCCACCATTCCAAATGGGCTTGCACTCAAGTGCTCCTTCAACTTTTTTGATAGGTGATAGAGTGAGCTTGTTCTTGACTTTCTCCCTTGGCTTGCCCTTAGTCATCATGGACATGGTAGAGCTCTTACCATTGGCTCCTTTAGGCTCATTAGCCAAGGTCTCAACCATCTCATCTTCCAATTCCAACATTGAACCGATACCACTACCATCAAACATATCTAGACTATCCTTATAGGCTTCAACGTGGAGATTCTCCTTCATGTCTTGAGTGAGCACTTCATTAGTCTCAACACCCATTATTTCTTCATCTCCATTCTCACAAGAGACAACTCCACAAACAGTAGCTTCGATAGGCTCAATGGAGTAATAAGTGTAGGGATCCACTTCAACAAGTAAATCTTTCATGTGGAGGAAATCTAAGCTAGCTCCGGTTGTGGCTAAGAAAGGCGTACAAAGGATTAGCGGTATCTCTCTAGATGAATCCATCTTCATAACCATGAAGTCCGTCGGTACAACACAATTCCCTATCTTCAAAGGGAAGTTCCCTAGGACTCCAAGTGGGCGGTTAGAAGTAGCATCTCCAAATGTAATAGTGCAAGGGCTTTCCTCAGGCTTCTTGATCATGAGAAGCTTCACCAAGTCATAAGAAATCATGTTCACACTTGACCTGGAATCACACAATACGTCTTTGAATTCCAAATCACCAAGAGTGCATGTAATCGATATTTTTCCCGGGTTAAGCATCTTCACAATGGTCGTTGGTCTATTCATTTCTCCTTTAGCTTGGTACTTCATCTTAACTTCTCTAACCTTTCCTTGCTTAGCTAGCACATCCATTATGAGGTCTCGCTCTTTAACAATCCTCTTGTAATCATCTTCCTTTTGAAACTTAATCCCAATGTCTTCCATATCCTTCTTGTAACTAGCCAAGATCTTCTTGATCACTTTAGTTAAGTCCAACCTTGGTAGATCTATCTTAGGCTTGTGTTGCCTTTCTTCATAAGTTGGAGCTTCAGTCACATGCTTCTTGGTTGTGACAACCTCCTTTGGCAACTCATCTCCTTTGACAATGTTTTCAACATGTGGAAGAGTTTGTTCTTGGATTAGAGCTTATCTCTTGTCAACTTTTGTAGCTATTTCCTCCTTAACCTTAGATGACATTCACATCTCTGTAGCCAATTTATCCACTTTCTCAAGAGTAGAATAAACAATAAGTATAGCTAACTCTTCCACATCTTTTTCATGTTGTGGCTTAGCATTTGGTTCCTGAGGAGCTCCTAGGACCTTCTTCTCATTAAAGATAACCACACCACAAAAGGATGTTTTTTGCATTTGTAGTTTTCCAATGAAGTACTCAATAGACTCTTGGAACTAGAAGCTACTTGTGAAGCTACTCTATGGTCTTCACTTGAGAAGCTAAGCTTGTGATCTTACTATCCAACTCCTGGTACATAGCATCAATCCTCTTGTCAACCGCAAAGAACCTCTCTTTAATATACTCTTAACCTTTGATTTTGCCTTCTATAACTTTTTGAACCAAAGCTTTGAGTTCTTGATCTTGTGACATGTCTAGAATTGAGGTAGTAGCTTGATCTTCTACCATGTGTATGCCATTTAGACTCAATTGGATGGCCTTATCCAATCTATCCTCTAGCCTTTTCACATCAATCTATCTTGGATCTCTTTGATGTTTGGTCTTGAGTTCCACCATATCTACCATTAGTTTGAGCAAGATTCTCAACAAGTTCCTCTTCTTTCTCCGTGGTCAAGCTAGCAAAATCTCTGTTCCTCACCGCGTTCAAAGCAATGTAATACTTCTCTAGTAATCCACAGTGGAAAATCCCAAGCAAAGCTTCCATGGGTATTCCGTGATGAGGGCATGCTCTAGTATAACCCATCATGCGTTCCCAAGCTTCATACAAGCTTTCACCATCTCTTTGCTCAAACCTTGCAATCTCATTTATAAACCTTGAAGTTCTTTGAAGAGAGAAGAACTTTGAGAAAAGGCATTTCTTACATTCATCCCAAGTGGATATCGAAGAAGACTTGATGCTCCTTTCCCATTGTGATGCTCTATCTCCAAGTGAGAAAGGGAAAAGAGTAAGCTTAACCACATCTTCGGAGACTCCTCTTCTCTTAATAGTTAAACACAATCTATCAAAGAAGTTGATGTGCTCAATAGGATTCTCCTCCGGCAATCCCAAGAACCTATGGACAAGAACTAAACTTATCAAACTAGGGTTGATCTCGAAATCTTCATTGTTGGGGTCGGAAATCCCTTCCCCGAGAACAACAGTCGGTAATGACAAAAGCGCTGTGACATGGTCGAGTTGTCGAGCAGGCGAACTAGCCAAACAGCCAAATACACTATCGCCGCCAAATTTAAGAGTTAGGCCAAATTTGGCCTAGCCGGGAAAAGTTTGGCCAAACCAGGAAAACTGGCCGAACCGCCCAGACAGGTTTGGCCGAACCGCCTAGGCAGTTTTGGCCGAACCGCCCAGACAGGTTTGGCCGAACCGCCCAGACAGGTTTGGCCGAACCGCCCAGACAGGTTTGGCCGAACCGCCCAGACAGGTTTGGCCGAACCGCCCAGACAGGTTTGGCCGAACCGCCTAGGCAGTTTTGGCCGAGCCCGTCCAGGCAGTTTTTGGCCGAACCGCTCAGGCAGTTTGGCCGAGCTGCCTGGTTCAGTTTTGGCCGAGCTGGTTCAGTTTTGGTCGAGCTCTCTGGTTCAGTTCGGCCGAGCAAGCCAGACCGCTTAGGCGAAATCTGCCAACCAAACCGCTTAGGCGAAATCTGCCAACCAAACCGCTTAGGCGAAACCTGCTAAACGAAAGGCCTTGCATATTTCTGGTTAAACGGGATCAACTACATTTCGCCGAGGAGAGTCTCTTCTGAAGAGATGGTTAGTCGCTAAGAGTGGCAAGCCTATCGGGCCGACGAGTTCTGAACAAGTCTAGCCCATCAGGAGAAGCCCACGAGGGAAGCCGCCTTTAGAAGAAGAGGTCATCGGCGAAATAAGGAAAACTTCCTTTTTCTTCGAGAAGATAGACTCAATAAGGAAAGAGGGTCGAGACGAGTCCCGAAGAATGAGGATAATTTCCTTTATCTTGTTGTAACCCTAAACCGACCTAGTCGAGTATATATTTCGATGTACATCCTTTGAGAAAGGGATCCGCAACTTTATTCATAAAAGCAATACAAAGCAATAACAAACCCTAGTTTTTCTTTGCTCATCGTTTTCTATTTCGTAGCTTAACGCAGAAATCTCAACTTCCTCTCGAAACCCTTACAAATCTAATTGTGCGAATTCCGGCATCCACAATTTGGCGCCGGCTAAGGGGAACTAGAGAATTTCTTACACCAAAAAGCTACGTAACAACTCAAAGATGGTGAGTGGCGAATAGAACACGTCCCGCGGAGACAACCGGGAAAGAGAACCTTCGATCGAGGCTACTGCTGCCAAAAATCCTGCTGATGGTGACCTCATCGAGGTGAAGAAGATGCTAGCAGACTTCCTCACCGAGCAGAAGAAGCAAGCCAAGATAATCGAGCAAAACTCGAAGGAACTGAAAGCCGTTTCGCGAAGAAAACGCGAAAGACCCAACACGGCGAGACTCAGAGCGCGCGTCGACCCTCAGCGACTCGACTTCTCGGCGCCTCGCACTACTCGGGGAAACCCAGAGGATCTACCACCACCGCCTCCGCGTCGAGAGACAGACAAGTCCCCCGAACGCGTCGTGGACGTCTCCGACGCAGAGGAACCAGCTCCCGCAAAGCGTACACGGGCGGAAGGTCCAGAAGGAAACCGACAAGAACCACGCGCCCCTGACACTCGAAGCGCGTCAAGCTCTTCCAAGACAGAGATTGTGGGGGACACCGCGGAATACTCCAACGACTCTAGCGAAGAGAGGTACAAGAAGGAGCAGGAGCGCAGAGCATTCAAACGTTCTTACGCTGCAGAGCTCGCTGCAGTTAAAGCTCAGATGGATCGGGTGACCTCAGACCTAAAGTACACCCAATCGCAGATGCATCAGGGAACGGGAAAGGCTCCTGCCATCGCCCAGGTTCTAGAAAAGGCGAGGAATACACCTTTCGACGAACGAATCGCGAAAACGAAAATCTCCGATCCTGGAAGGATCAAGTTACCCATCAACGAAGGAACCACTGACCCTTCGGATCATATGATGGAATTCGAAGTTGCCTTGGGGAGAGCGAACTTCAAGGAAACGGAAAAAGACATCGTCTACTGCAAGCTGTTTGTGGAAAGTCTCAAGGGGCCTGCGCTACAATGGTTCTACAAGCTGGAGAAGAACTCAGTTCACACCTTTCTTCAGCTTTCCGAGTTGTTCGTTCAACATTACAAGCAAGGAATAACAAGCAAGGCGAGACCGATAGTCTTCGATCTTTCATGACAAGGTTCAAAAACACACTTTCAAAGGTCGAAGGTATCAGCAACAAGTCAGCCTTGGAAGCCCTGCGAGGGGCGCTTCGGTGCCCGTCTCCATTCTGGCAAGAGATGAGCCTCAACACGCCGATAACAATTCAAGACGCTCTCCACCGTGCAGCCGACTTCGCTCGAACCGAAGAGGAAGTCCAAGCCAGGAAAGGCGGAAAGACCAAACAAGCAAGCGAACCAGCCAAAGTCGCCGCACCTAAGAAAAACAATCCTACCTACGTCGAATACGAAGGAGGATCCGGAGGGGCTCACAACTATCAAGTAGAGTCATCCGGTCGCGGACGCGGAAGAGGCCGTGGGCGCGGTCGCGGCAGAGGAACCTGGAACAACACCTGGACCAGAGAGTCGAAGGACTATGACGAGAAGTTGTATTGTGATTTCCACAAATCTAGTGGACACTCAACCGCAAGGTGCCGAGAGTTAGGGCGACAGCTCATAGCCAAACTCACAGAAGGCACCTTAAAAAACAACAACAGCTTGTCAGACTTCAAGCTAGTGGAGAAAGCTCCTACCGAGGCCGAACAACAAGTGGACACTCCCCGACGCCACCGTCGCAATGATGGCGTAGAAAACAGAGAACAACGCGAGGTTATCAACATGATAATGGGAGGATCACAATACTGTGCTGAGGACGAGACCGCGATCGAAGCTTATCAACTTCGCGCTGATGTCTGCGCAAACATATCAGCACCCGGAAAGCCAAGGCTTTCCAGCGACTCAATCACTTTCGACGAGAAAGACACTGAAGGCCTCAACCAACCACATAATGATCCCTTGGTAATCAACCTAACCATCTACGATTTCAACATCGCTCGCGTTCTTATCGATACAGGGAGTTCAGTGGACGTCATCTTCAGGAAAACGCTTGAGCGAATGAAGATTGATCTATCCACAATCAAAGGAAGGCCTAAGCCCATCACGGGCTTCTCTGGCGAAACAACCATGACGATGGGAACAATTCGCCTTCCTGTCCAAGCTGGCAACGTTAAACAGATGGTCGACTTCACTGTCTCCGATCATCCAGCGATCTACAACGTGATCATGGGAACTCCTTGGCTCAACCTGATGAGAGTCGTGCCTTCAACGTACCACTTATGCCTCAAATTTCCAACTCCCATCGGCATAAAGACAATATGGGGAAATCAGAGGGATTCCCGTACCTGTTTTCTGGCCGAGCATAAGATGCAAAACATCGAGAAGAAGAAGGACCCCCCTGAGCCTCAGAAATCACGAAAAAGAGCAAGAACTAGCCCCGAACAGGTGAAGAACCTGACTAACCTCTTATAGCAATTACAGAATGCAGAAGGTCGCGTAGAAGAAGAACGACCCACCTGCGAACCTGTGATATCCGTATGCATCGACGAACAACACTCCGAGAGATGCGTAGAGATCGGGGCCACCCTTGATGAAGATCTTAAGAAGAAGCTCGTGGCTTTCCTCCGGAAAAACATCAATACTTTCGCCTGGGCAGCAGAAGACATGCCAAGGATAGACATCAACGTCACCAGCCACGAACTCAACGTCGATCCGACGTTCAAACCAATAAAACAGAAAAGGAGGAAGCTCGGCCCCGAACGAGCAAAAGCTGTAAACGACGAAGTCGAAAGGCTATTACGCGTCGGATCTATCATTGAAGTCAAATACCCCGATTGGCTCGCCAACCCAGTCGTGGTAAAAAAGAAGAACGGTAAGTGGCGTGTCTGCGTTGATTTCACGGATCTAAACAAGGCGTGTCCTAAAGACAGTTTCCCTCTGCCTCACATCGATCGCTTAGTGGAAGCAACAGCAGGGAACAAACTATTGACATTCATGGACGCCTTCTCGGGCTATAACCAGATCCTAATGCATCCCGAAGACAGAGAAAAGACCGCCTTCATAACCGACCGCGGGTGCTACTGTTACAAGGTTATACCTTTCGGCCTGAAAAACGCTGGAGCAACATACCAAAGACTCGTCAACAAGATGTTTCAAGACCAACTAGGCAAAACAATGGAGGTGTATATAGACGATATGCTCGTGAAGTCCCTTGAGGAAAAGGATCACATCTCGCACCTGGAAGCATGCTTCAACCAGCTCAATCTTTACGACATGAAACTAAACCCGACGAAATGCAGATTTGCAGTTACGTCTGGAGAATTCCTAGGATACTTGGTCACTCACCGCGGCATCGAAGCAAATCTAAAGCAGAATGACGCGCTAATCCAAATGGCATCTCCGAGAAACAAACGTGAAGTACAGAGATTAACCGGACGAGTAGCTGCACTCAACCGATTTATCTCACGATCAACTGACAAATGCTTGCCTTTCTACAACACGCTGCGAGGAAACAAACGGTTTGAATGGTCAGACAAGTGTGAAGACGCTTTCAGACAGCTTAAAGAGTATTTAGCAACGCCGCCTATCCTTGCTAAACCAATAACTGGAGAACCTCTTTTCCTCTACATCGCTATCTCTGAAACAGCCGTTAGTGCTGTGTTAGTACGTGAGGAACGAGGCGAGCAAAAACCCATCTTCTACGTCAGCAAAACTCTCACCGATGCTGAAACAAGATATCCTCAATTGGAGAAGCTTGCACTTTCCATCGTCATGGCATCACGAAAGCTAAGGCCCTATTTCCAAGCTCACTCCATCGTAGTTCTCAGCACCTTCCCTTTGCGCTCAGTTTTGCATAGCCCAAGTCAATCTGGCAGGTTAGCCAAGTGGGCAATAGAACTCAGCGAGTACGACATCGAATACAGAGGGCGGACATGCAACAAGTCACAAGTATTGGCAGACTTCCTCATCGAACTCCCTGAGGATCAAATGCTAAAGGAGGTCCGACCAGGTACCTGGGAACTACACGTCGACGGCTCGTCATCTAAGAATGGGTCTGGAGTAGGAATACGCCTAGCGTCGCCAACAGGCGAGATCCTTGAACAGTTTTTTCGTCTAGGCTTCAAAGCCTCCAACAACGAAGCAGAGTATGAAGCCATCATCGCTGGAATGAGGCTCGCCCAAGGACTCAACATCGAGCATGTTCACGCTTTCTGCGATTCACAGCTAGTTACCAGCCAATTCAGCGGCGAGTATGCAACAAAAGACGATCGGATGGAAGCCTACGTAAAGATAGTCAGAGACCTTGCTTCGACATTCAAAGAGTTTACGCTAACACGAATTCCTCGAGGGGAAAATGTCGACGCTGACGCATTGGCAAACCTTGCCTCCGCCTCAGCTCCTCCAAAAGATCTGGCTTTGAAGCGGGTAATCCCCGTGGAGTTCATCGAATTTCCCAGCATCTAACAAGGTACGGCGCTCACTATTTCAACACGATCTCAGATCGCGAGACAAGCAAAAGCCATTGCTGAATCACTCGAGACGAGTCCCCAAGACATGGAGATGACAGAAGCAGCAGAAGAAACAGAGCCCACGCATCTGCCATTGGCGACGCCTATAACTGACGCTGAGAATGCCCTGGACGCTGACAACCTCTCGCTGAAAGATCATGACCAAGACACATCTGTCCCGATGGAAACTGATGGAGAACCTGAGTACGGATGCGATAAGCTCTGGATGGACCAAATTCGTGCTTACATCGTTAGTGGAAAGCTGCCTAGAACAAGTGGGCAGCCCGCAAGTTACAGAAGCAAGCTGCTCGATACGTCCTGTTAGACGAGAACATCTACAGGTGCGGGTTCTCCGGTCCTTTGCTCACCTGCGTAGAGGGACAAGAGGCCAGACAAGTCATGGAAGAAGTACACAGCGGGCCATGCGGCAATCACTCAGGAGGCAAAGCCTTGGCAATCAAAATAAAGCGACATGGCCACTTCTGGCCTACCATCGTGAACGACTGCATCAAGTTTTCAGCTAAGTGCGAAAGATGTCAACGTCATGCTCCAAAAATTCATCAACCAACGGAGAAGCTCTCTTCCGTCACCTCTCCTTACCCATTCATGAGATGGGCGATGGACATCGTTGGACCTATGCATGCGTCAAAACAAAAGCGCTTCTTACTTGTTTTAACAGATTATTTCTCAAAGTGGGTGGAAGCTGAGGCTTACTCAAGTATCAAAGACGCCCAAGTCGAAAATTTTGTCTGGAGAAACATCATATGTCGTCACGGAATTCCATTCGAAATTATCACCGACAACGGTTCTCAGTTCATCTCCAACAGATTCGAGGCCTTCTGCGCAAAGTGGAAAATTCGACTCAACAAATATACTCCTCGTCATCCCCAGGGAAATGGACAGGCAGAAGCAATGAATAAAACGATTCTCGATGGCCTTAAGAAACGTTTGGACGCGAAGAAGGGTCGCTGGGCAGATGAGCTGGAAGGCGTTCTATGGTCCCACTGCACCACTCCCAAACGCGGAACGGGTGAAACTCCTTTCGCACTTGTCTATGGCACCGAATGCGTCATACCTTCCGAGATCACTTCCCCAGGACCACGACGCCGTCTCTTACCAGAACAAGAAGATCTCAACGATTCGCTTTTGTTCGATGAATTGGACTTCCTTAACGAAAGGCGTAGTCAAGCACTCATCAGGATAGCCAACTATCAAAATGCGGCTGCACGATACTACAACTCTAAAGTTCGAGTCAGACGTTTCCGCGAAGGCGACTTGGTCTTACGCGAAGTTTTCCAAAACACAGCAGAGCGAAACGCGGGAAAACTTGGAGCTAACTGGGAAGGACCTTACAAAGTCACCACCGTGGTTCGTCCCGGCGTCTATGAGCTCGCCACCATGGCCGGCAAGCCAATACTCCATTCGTGGAATGCGAAGCACTTAAAGAGGTACTATCATTAGTCCTCTCCTACGGCTTCTGCCTTGAACTACGAGGCGACTTGATCCCTGCAAAGGGTACGTAGGCAGCTTGTCTTCGGACGAGTTCAGTTGCCCTCCTCCGTCTCAAAGGAGGGAGAGTAAGTGCGTTAACGAACTACGAGGGGACTTGATCCCTGCAAAGGGTACGTAGGCAGCTTGTCTTCGGACGAGTTCAGTTGCCCTCCTCCGTCTCAAAGGAGGGAGAGTAAGTGCGTTAACGAACTACAAGGGGACTTGATCCCTGCAAAGGGTACGTAGGCAGCTTGTCTTCGGACGAGTTCAGTTGCCCTCCCCCGTAAAAAGGGGGGGAGTGGGGTATGTATACTCTTATACTCCCATTTTTAAATCAAGCTCTTCGCTTCAATCTTTACATCTTCAATGGATTATTCGAAGCCTCTTTTGAGCAAGTTCAAACCACTGTCGTTGCTGCTGGCCACAGCAACAATGTGTGAACCTGAACACATTGACATCCACTCTCGGATCCTAAGCGCGCTATATAAGTTAAAACAATCAGTTTCCGGGCTTTTGACTCCGACTGATTCTAATGACCGGTTCTTGGCCTTTCTGGCCACGAGCGTTCATTTAAAAACCCAACAGCACGTTGGTAAAAAGCAGCTGCCAATGATTACTTAGGTTTATACACCGAATAATCATTCAGAAAACCCAACAACACGTTGGTCAAGTCAAAAGACGTGATCGTTTCTGGACAGACGTGTTCAGAAAACACCGCCAAGCGAGCCTCTAAAGCTAAAGCATCAAGAGACCACAAAACCGAAACGTTTACAAACTAAACCATTCCGCGAAATATCATAATCGAGAAGGTAACATGTCATGAAAGTCTAGTACATAGATTGCCTTACATCAAGACACGACGCAAGGCATAAACACACACAAACAAAAACAGAAGCAAAGACATTGCCACAAGGGCAGTTTTAGGGAAAGGAAAGCAAAGCCGAAAAAGAAACAAGAGACAACTCATCCTGCGAAGCCCTAGTCGACAATGTTAACATACTCATCATCATCACGACTCACTCCCAGCTCATTTGTCATCGATCCATCAAAAGCCCGGACACCCACATCCGTGGCCAAAGTCTCGAGCGACACATTGTCCCGAGCAGTACCTGATGAATCAGAAGAGATAGGCGAGATGACCAAGTCAAAGTCTAATCCAGCAAAAAGACTGTCAAATTCCACATCGCCGCCAGCAACATTTGGTAACCAAGCCTCGGTTCTGGATACTTCGGCGTCAAACGAGTCAGGGCCTCGCGCAGAATTCTAGCAAATTCAATGTTCGCCTCGACTTGAGCTAGCTGCACTAGTTTCTTCTTTGGATTCCCGCCAAGGGTCCTGATCTTCTCTTTGGCACGGTCGATCTTGCCTTGGAACTTGGTGGCAAAAGTGCGCATCGCAGCCTTGGTCGCACGCTTAATCCTGGAAGCTATGCCGGTCTTCTCGTCAGCTAGTTGCCGCTCGAGTATCGATGCCTTAGCACTTTCCTCAACGGCACGCTCTTCCGCCTCAACGCATCTCCGCTGATAGGCCTGCAACTCGGACTCCACACTCTTCATGTGCTCCATTTCGATTCCTAATCGAGTCTGAGCGTCTGAGCACGATTTCCTGGAAAGCTCTCCGCGATCGTAAAGCTTTCGGGCTAGTCTGTTCGCGGCGGCAAAGTGATGAGGGACCAAAGAGAAAGGGTTTAGACACTTAGAAAAATCTCCTAAAAAAAAAATGATTTTTTGAAAGTCACATGACGAAATTACGTGTTACGGACATACCCTGGATCCGTGGCGAGACATCAACCCAAAGTCCGGATCTGCAACTAGCTCGGCGGGAAGAGGTCCATCACTACCGTGATATTGGATGTTCGGAAACCATGCGGCCGTTTTCGAGTCATCAATCACATTCTCCGAAATCCCATCAGAAAGGATCGCACGAGCAGGGCTCTGAACCTGGCCAACGTTCGAACTTCGACGAGATCTCTTTTTCTTTCGCCGAGAGCTGTGAGACTCCCCATCTTGCTCGAGAGCAGTGCCTGAAGCGGAAGCTCCTGCCTCGGAAGAGGGAATGACTCCGTCGGGAACGGGGACCCTTGGGGGTTTCTTTGAACGCCTACTTTTCTTCAGCTTCTCCTGGGGAACCTCGGAGATCTCACCGCTAACGATCGGCTGGTCTTGAACTCTATCTCCTTGCCCTCCAGCAGGGTTCGTCTCGACGCCAGCTGCCAAATTCTCAGCCTGTGCGCGCTCCTGAGCTGTCATCTCCTCACGAAAAGACAAGTATCCCATCGCTCGTTTGACTCTTTGAAAATGGAAAGTCCTTTCCCAAAAACAGAGGTGCCGCTCGAATCTAACCGCAGAAAGGAAGTCAGTGAACAAACCGTCTGGGCAGGGTGGAAATCCGGACGGACCTACACGAAACATAAACAAAGATCAAGGTTAGGATTCAAGTGTTTCCTAAAAACAAAGACACCAAACAGAAGGAAAGTCCTAGACTAAGACTGAATGACAACTAGCTACCGCGATATCTCCATCGCGTAACTACTTTCTCAAGCCATTGATCACCCACAGACGCTTCGGAAATCTTGACGTAGAAGAAGTAGTTGATCCAATGCCTATCCTTGGTAGGATGATCATCGATAACCAGACAACCAACCTGAGCTCCTATGGCGACGATCATATCATTCCCAACCATACCCCTGCTACCAATCTTCAATAGATTCAGGTAATGGTAGACGGTGACTTCTTTGCAACATTCTCTGCCCCGAACCAGTATTCCAACCAAGTGTCGAATACCTCGAGGGGTCGCCTGAGCAAGGGCTATCTTGTGTCTCCAGAAATAATCAAGGATCACCGGTGGGATAGGGAAAGTGAGGAAGCATTCTTCGATAGAATTCTCATACATGGTAAAATAGCCAGGGGGAGGATCATTAGCTCGATCGAAAGACCTTGGGAGACTAAACTCAACTTCGTCAGGGACTTCGAATTCAGTCCTGAGTTTGTCTAACGACTCTGCCGAGCATAAGGAGGACCCTGGGGGATCAGGATTCCCCCACTTCTTATACTTCATTCTTTGTCCATCTCGACGCGCTTTTTTCTCTGCGTAAAGGACTTGGACAAATTCTTTCTCTTGTTCTTGAGTCAAGATTGCTTCCGCAGGCCACTCGTACCCTTCAGACTTAACTACGAAAGGTATGTCGTCAAACTCTGGCAGGACGGGGTAAGGATCCATCCAAGATCCTATTTTGCGAACTCTTCGTCCAGTACCCCCTTCGGCCAAATTCAGGTCTTGGAACCGGTTCGGCCAAATGTCTCTTCGGCAAATTTCCTTCTCGCGCAAGACCGGTTCGGCCAAAAATGAAAACGGTCCGGTCGGCGAAATTTCTCCCTCGGCGAAAACGGTCCGGTTCGGCGAAATTTCTCCCTCGGCGAAAACGGTCCGGTTCGGCGAAATTTCTCCCTCGGCGAAAACGACCCGGTTCGGCGAAATTTTCCCCGGTGAAACGACCCGGTTCGGCGAATTTTTCCCTCGGCAAAATCGATCCGGTTCGCCGAAATTTTTCTCGGTGAAACGACCCGGTTCGGCGAATTTTTCCTCGGCAAAATCGATCCGGTTCGGCCAAAAACTCGCGGACCCGTCCGGCCAAAACAACGCTGACCGGTTCGGCCAAAAACTCGCGGACCGGTTCGGCCAAAAGTCGTGGACCGGTTCGGCCAAAAGTCCGCGGACCAGTTCGGCCAAAAGTCGCGGACCGGTTCGGCCAAAAGTCCGCTGACCGTTTCGGCCAAAAGTCGCGGACCGGTTCGACCAAAAGTCCGCGGACCGGTTCGGCCAAAAATCCTCGAACTGTTCGGCCAAAACGTTACACGCCGGCTCGGCCAAAAACCCGCGGTCCGGATTGGCGAAACTTCACAACCGGTTCGGCCAAAAAATGCAAACCGGTTCGGCCAAACCGCCTCCAACCTCGCTTCGGCCAAAACTCGGTTCGGCGAAATCCGCCTAAACTCTTCCTCCGCAAAAAACTCCTCCTCGGCCAAAAAGACCTCTTCGGCCAAAAGGACCTCCTCGACCAAAAGTAGAACCCGGTTCGGCCAAAATCCGGTTTGGCCAACCGGTTCGGCGAAAAAAAAAAAAAAAAAAAAAAAAATCAATCAAGTGAACATTAAGGGAGAGAGAGGGTACCTTCTAGAGAGATGGTGGAGATAAGAGATATGAGGTGAAAGTGGAGGGGAAACTTGGTTTTATAAGAGAAAATCACTTTACCTCGGGAAACGTGAAAGCCAGTACATTTCAGGAACCTCAGTGTCTTTTATCTTCAAGAACACTGGAAATTTTCATCAGACAAAAGGAGGACCCGGGCAAAACATCACATCGGTCTCTTCGAAGTCTTTTACCATGGTAAAACTTTTTCTTGACTATTGTTCTCTTTACTTCAACAATTTACCGCCCAGCTATTATTACCATATTAGCAGGCTGGGGGGCTAACTGTTGGGGTCGGAAATCCCTTCCCCGAGAACAACAGTCGGTAATGAGAAAAGCGTTGTGACATGGTCAAGTTGTCGAGCAGGCGAACTAGCCAAACAGCCAAATACACTATCGCCGCCAAATTTAAGAGTTAGGCCAAATTTGGCCTAGCCGGGAAAAGTTTGGCCAAACCAGGAACTGGCCGAACCGCCCAGACAGGTTTGGCCGAACCGCCCAGACGGGTTTGGCCGAACCGCCCAGACGGGTTTGGCCGAACCGCCCAGACAGGTTTGGCCGAACCGCCTAGGCAGTTTTTGGCCGAACCGCTCAGGCAGTTTGGCTGAGCTGCCTGGTTCAGTTTTGGCCGAGCTGGTTTAGTTTTGGCCGAGCTGGTTCAGTTTTGGCCGAGCTGGTTCAGTTTTGGCCGAGCTCTCTGGTTCAGTTCGGCCGAGCAAGCCAGACCGCTTAGGCAAAATTTGCCAACCAAACCGCTTAGGCAAAATCTGCGAGTCGAACTGCCTAGGCGAAACCTGCTAAACGAAAGGCCTTGCATATTTCTGGTTAAACGGGATCAACTACATTTCGCCGAGGAGAGTCTCTTCTGAAGAGATGGTTAGTCGCTAAGAGTGGCAAGCCTATCGGGCCGACGAGTTCTGAACAAGTCTAGCCCATCAGGAGAAGACCACGAGGGAAGCCGCCTTTAGAAGAAGAGGTCATCGGCGAAATAAGGAAAACTTCCTTTTTCTTCGAGAAGATAGACTCAATAAGGAAAGAGGGTCGAGACGAGTCCCGAAGAATGAGGATAATTTCCTTTATCTTGTTGTAACCCTAAACCGACCTAGTCGAGTATATATTTCGATGTACATCCTTTGAGAAAGGGACCCGCAACTTTATTCACAAAAGCAATACAAAGCAATAACAAACCCTAGTTTTTCTTTGCTCATCGTTTTCTATTTCGTAGCTTAATGCAGAAATCTCAACTTCCTCTCGAAACCCTTACAAATCTAATTGTGCGAATCCCGGCATCCACATTCATTACTACTTGGAGGAGGCCTAATTGCCATCTTAACGCCATTCATAGCTGGCTCATCATAATCTCTAATTTTCCTCTCCATGATTTGTGATTTGGTACCTACAAATCCAAAGAGAAACAAAGCAAATCCAACAATATAAATAAATAATATATGATTTAGTCTTTCAAATATCTCATATCATAATGCCTAATGCAAATTTCCCCGGCAACGGTGCCAAAAACTTGATGAGAGCAAAACTACCAACTATGTTTTAACCCTAAATGAATACCACCAGTGCATGGTAATGTCGTGTAGCATTTAGGGATCGAATAAAAAGGAAATTCATTAGGACAATAAGAATGCAAAGAACTCTATAACCTAAATCTATTCAAGTGATTTTGGTTTTAGTAACAATCTAGTAACCTAAGTAAATGATGCAATTAAACTAAATGCATAGACTAGATGAAACAAAGAAACTAAAATGAAACAATGCAATGCATAAGTAAATGGAAAACAAGACTAGAAATGCAATTTATGAAAAGTCAACAAAAGTCAACCAAAAGTCAAAGCAAAGTCAACTACATAAGTAAAGATGATCAACATGATAAAAGCATGGATCATGAGTAAAGATGAGTGATCAAGAGAGAACCATATGAGATAAGTGATGCATAACAACTCAATTAAGCTATTTCCAAAGCTTGAATCCATTTAATCTAGACTAACTGGTGATACCGGATTGAGCAACAATCAGAGATCGGTTCAAAGAATAGAGAACCTAGGTTTAAACGTAATATCACGAAGAAAAGATGAAGCGAACAGATGTTTATAGAATTCTCTATTAAAGGCGATGTCCTCGTTTTGGATGAATACATCAAGTATTTATCAAGTACATAGTCGGTCGAAATAACCCTAAAAGATAAATGGAAAATCTCTTAAAAGATAAAAGGAAGTTATACTAATTCTAAGTATTTCTTTTTATCCGAGCTAAGTCTTCCAATTTGCATGTATTTGCATAGGTCGGCCAACGCTCCTTAACGGGCCGAGATGTCCACATGGGTCCTCGCTGGCCCATTTCTCTGAGATGCTTCCCGAAGCTCCATGTCGGATCGGATGTGGGTCGGGTATGGTAATGGTTATCAAACCTGGTACCACCTTTACATGCGGCACGCTTTGGACCGCTCGTTCTTGAAAGGACACTAATACCCTAGACTTTCGCGCCTTAGAGTGTCAATGCCGGATCTTTCGACCTTTGGATTTTCCTTACTTATTCGTCATCCGAACAAGGTAAAACCTCTTTTCTCCCTTATCTCTCATATCTTTTCCTTACTCATCTGCATTTTTAGGGTTTATCCTTTGCTTGGTACAAATCCGATCATGACAAAGATTTTCAAACCTTCATCTCCTTCTTTCTCTCTGGAAAGAAACACCTGTCTCGATGTCAACCACGAGACTCCTCCGGTCAATTTTGACCCTACTTCTTTTTTAACGGAGATCGAAGCGTCGTCATCAAGATTCGCGCCGGATTGTGCTAACACATCAGAGCAAACCGGTGAGAATCTTGAGGCTTCGCCTTTGTTTGTTGGTACGAGTGATCGTACATGAGGTGGATCTGGCGAACAGTATCCAGATGAACGGATCGGCCAAGAATAGGTCGCTCAAGAACAGGTCGTTCAAGAGATCTTGGCTGTTGAGTTCGATATTTACAATATCTCTCCTTCGTTATCAGATGAGAGGTTGTTGGACTCGATGAGGAGAGTTTGTCGCATATCGGAGGAATTCGAATTTCTGGCCCCCAGACCCCATTAACGTCCATGGGATTATCCTGCGAGTTACATATGTCTTCCCGAACAGATGTTTGTTGATTGTTTCATGTGGTTCCCATTGCCTTATGCCTTCGTAAGGTATTGCAAGAATAAGAACATCTGCTTCTCACGGATGACGATGGCCGGGACTTGCAAACTCGTGGCACTTATAATGCTTGGTGCCGAGCTCGGCATTAACTTTTCTGTTGAAAAGTATGAACAGATTTTTGTGATGGAAGAGGGTCAATTCCTTGGCCGTTTTTACAACAACATGAAGGTTGGATGTAAGTTTTTCAGGATACCACCAGGACTTATCATAGTTGGTTGAATCCTTCTATCGGTAGCTTTTCATAAATCTTGCATGCATGTTCTGCTTCGGCATTCATGACGCCTTTTTCTAACATATTCGTGTTGTATTCTGTTTTGTAGTTCCTCATCCTCCGCCTCCTCCTCTCGCGGATTTGCCTTTCAGAGAAGACCTCAACAGATTAAGGGCAGGAAATCATCGCTGGGACGATCTGTCCTACAGTCGTATTTGTCGTTCTCATGACAGACTTGGTAATGACTCTCTACGAGTTATTTTAATGTTATAAAGTTTTATTCTTTTGACTTCAAAGTTTGACATCGCTTCGGACGTTTATTGTTTTCAGATATTTGGAATATCGAATATTGTTCTGCAGAGATGAGAGGTGCTACTCCCGGTATCCCCGCGTTCTATACTCCTTCCATCGCGATCCGTCTTAGGAAATCCAGGAGACTTTCCGAGGTGTCCAGCAGGTCGGATGCTGAGGTCACGGCCGATCCGTCAGCCATAGTAGTTATCGAAGATACTGAGGATAATATTGAAGGCATCTCTCTTCCAAATCAAGGAAAGAACCTAGCTGTCACAGATGGTTCTCAAAAAATCTCTTCTGCGATCGATGCAGCCAATATGCAAAGGGCCGATGACGCGTCAGCTCGGGGATCGGACCCTGGCGAGGCTAACGAGCCAAAGGGTCATGGTGATGCTTCCCGTTCAAAGGGAAAAGGGAAGGTCGATCCCGTACACAAGAAGGCGGAGAAGAAGAGGATAGTGGCTAAGGCTAAAGCCGACCTCGAAGCGAGAAGGATTCTAGCCTTCTAGATTGGTAGAACTTGTGAAGTCCTTCCATCCGAAGCACCCGTTGCTCAAAGTTTGGGTGTTAGACCTCCTGCTCCTCTTCCTGTGATTCTGCCATGCTCGGCTGTTGAAATAGCTGCTAATGTTCCTCAGCCTCTTCTTCGTCGTGCTCGATCTCTCACTCTGTTGATCAGGTCAGCTTCAGAGCCTCCATTCGAGTCTTCTCTTTCAAAGAAAAGGCGTACTTATCTATGGACATTTTCTCACGTGGATCTGGTTCTGCTTCTTTGCGATGCGGCTCCGCAGCACAAAGCTACGCTGATATCTCTTATCGGGGGTGTCGGAGTCAGCCTTCCTAATCTGGACAGACTATCGATCTCCGAACTTGTATTCTTTGGCTGGGCTTGCGATATCATTAGCGTAAGTCATCCCTCACGGTAAGCGTTTGATTTTCTCTATCCCATCCTTAGCTTTTCTCTTGCCCTTTACACATGATCAGTACCGGTAATCGAATTATCGGCGCATATGAAACCAAAGTGCAAAGACGAGAAGACATGATTAAGACTCTTGTGGCTTGTAGTTTTATTTTCTTTTTTTAACAAGGTGCCCACTTTTGTGGGTTTAATTTAGTTTTGTAAACATTTCTTTTTTTCCAAGGGTTTTCATCTATTGACGGGGCTTCTAATACTTTTAAGTATTGATATTTTTCTTGAAATCTTTTTTTAGGGAATTGGCTTTTTAGTATTTCGTAATACTTAGGAAATTTTCCTTTTGTTGCGATCTTGGTGGAAGATCGGCTTATGATGAGAAAATTTTGCGATCCTATGATAGGTCGACTTTGATTTTTGTTTGCGATCTCATAGGAGATCGTCTCTTAAGTATAATACTTTGATTTTAAGTATTTCACAATACTTTGACTTTTCTTTTGCGATCTTAGGGGAGATCGGCTATAATTTCTCTTTTGCGATCTCATGGGAGATCGGCTTTAAGTATTTCAGAATACTTTGATTTTTCTCTTGCGATCTTATGGGAGATTGGCTTTTAATTATTTCATAGTACTTTGATGCAAATCACGTAGCAAGGCTGTTTTAACACGTTTCGCTTGTTAAGAAGCTTAAGTGATGGCAAGCTTTATGGAGTTTGGCTTACTCTTCGCACTTTAGGGCTGCTTTCGTAAGAACCCTTAACTGAATGCGAGCTAGGAAGCTCGGCGATTTTTTCCTGATCGTTCTGCTGTTTATCGTACTTTTCCCATAACGATTTCGGCTCGGCTGGAACATCAAGTTCTGTATCTTGGATCAAGATTATCTGGGGGTTTGACTTCTCTGATCGGGCCTCCGGTTGTTGATCTTTCTCCATAATAGGGATCTCTGGGGAAGGACCCTGTTTTTCTGAGGCTTTCAATGCCCCTTCAGGATCGCTTCCATCGGTTGGATTCTTTTCCGTTCCGACTATGTTCGTAACAAGTGGAGTAAGAATTTTATCTCCGGACATCTTTTAAGGATTTCTCTCGTGAAAGTTACGTAGTAAACCAAATCGGTCCCCCTAGTCGGCGCCAATTTGGTGATACCGGATTGAGCAACAATCCGAGATCGGTCCAAAGAATAGAGAAATTAGGATTAAACGTAAAATCACAAAGAAAAGATCAAGTAAAAACATGTGTATATAATTCTCTATTGAAGGAGATGTCCCCATTTTGGAGGAATACATCAAGTATTTATAGAAGTACAAAGTCGGTCGAAATTACCCTAAAAGATAAATGAAAAATCTCCTAAAAGATAAAAGGAAGTTATACTAATTCTAAGTATTTCCTTTTATCCGAGCTAAGTCTCCAATTTGCTTGTATTCCCCGAGGTCGGCTAGGCGCTCCTTAACGGGCCGAGACGTCTACATGGATCCTCGCTGGCCAATTTCTCCGAGATGCTTCCCAAAGCTCCAAGTCGAATCAGATATGGGTTAGGTATGGTAATGGGTGCTAAACTTGGTACCACCAGCAACACTCCGATATCGTTCCAAACAATAGAGAAATTAGGTTTAAATGTAAAATCACCAAGAAAATAAGAGCTCAAAAGTATGTTTATAGAGTGCTCTATACGGATCGTTTTCCTTATCATGGATATAAACAATGGGAAGATTTATATGTTAAAGGTGTGCGCTGTGAGAGGCTGCCTACGTACCTTTTAGAATAGGGATCAAGCCATTCGTAGTTCATGTTCATAACATTCGTTATTACTTGTTTACCAAGTCAGGTCTCTATAACATTCATTATTACTCGTTTACCGAGTTAGGTCATTGACTAAGATAGCTAGACGAGCTAGGCATAAAGTCAGCTAGGTGGATAAACAACTAGGCAGCTAGACAGTTAGGTCAGTTAGGTCATCAAAGATGATGGATTAAGCCTTCAAAGGCATGTCACGAAGGGGATGAGTTATGCCTTCATAGGCAAGTCACAAAGGTGATGAGTTATGACTTCATAGGCAAATCACATATGTGATGAGTTTGGTTCTTAGAGAACGTGCGTTATGGAAATGCGCCTAAGGATGCTACTGACCTTGTAAATTTGGAAACTAGACAAAGCAATCTTTTTAACAATATGTAAATCTTTACCTGGTTCATTCTGGTTCGTCGTGTAAAAAGATACGAAGTTGGCTATTCGGAACCTCGTGTCCTTCTTCATTGTTCTCAGGAAATGGAGCATAACTTTCGAAACGTAATATCAAATTACGTTCTGGTTTCGCCTGTAGCTTCGTATGACTGTCCTCTAATTGTGCACCAAATCGATAGACCTTCAGGGTTGATCTGCTACATCGTTTGCGTCGTCTACTAGAACATGATGAATCTGTCTTGAGAGGTGTTTGTAGGTCTTGAATCCAATTTTGGATCCAAGGTGGAGGTAGATTTTTGAATGACTGTCAATAATGTCTCCTCTAGGAGAGGAACATCAAGTATTTATACAAGATGCCAAGACGGTGGAGTCAACTCTAAGAGATAAGGAAAATCTCCTAAAAGATAAAGGAAAATATACTTATTTCTAAGTATTTTCTTTTATCCGAGCTAACTCTTCCTTTTTCATCGGATTCACTAAGGTGGGCCACTTATGTTCTTGGGCCGAATTCTTAATAGGCCCTTGCTGGGCTATTCTTCATACTTCATGATGAAGCTCCGATTTGCTCCATGATCTGGGTCGGATCATGGTACGGATGCTAAACCCGGTACCACCAACTAGTCCCCCCCCATTCAGTTCGTCGAATCTTGGTCAAGTTCGATGAATTTAGAAAAGAAGTATCAACTCGGAGTGGATTGAGATTGGCCTCGTTGGGAAGATGAAACTCTGTTGCAAAGTTTCGAATTTGAGACATTGAGAACGTTTGAACGCGAGATGATTTTGGCTCATCTTATATCGAGCATTCCGATTAGCGAGTATCTGAGGCGGACTCGGCTTAAGTCATTGCGAGTGTTTACTTGTCTTTTGTTCGATAATTTTGTCGGTGAGCTCATCAATGACAAACTATTCAGTTCGACGATCTGACGAGCTGTAAAGGGATAAGCAGAGAACAATTTAGTTCAAGGAGCTGAGAAGCTATAAAGAGATGAGCTGGTGAACAGTTTAGTTCGAGGAACTGAGAAGCTGTAAGTGGATAAGTTGGCGAACAGTTTAGTCCGAGGAGCTATGAAGTTGTAAAGCGACGAGCTGGTCAGTGACAAACTGTTCAGTTCGACGAGATGACGAGTTGGGAACTGACAAGGTGAAGAACAGTTTAGTTCGACGAGCTCTCAAGCTGTTAAGCAGCGAGCTGGTTAGTGACGAATTGTTCCGTTTGACGAGCTGACGAGCTGGGAATTGATGAGCTGACGAAAAGTTTAGTTCGACGAGCTGGTCAGTGACGAACTTCTTAGTTCGACAAGCTGACGAGCTAGGAATTGACGAGCTGACGAACAGTTAAGTTCGATGAGCTGGTCAGTGACGAACTGTTCAGTTCGACGAGCTGATAAGCTGGGAACTGACAAGTTGACGAACAGTTTAGTTCGACAAGCTGTCAAGCTGGGAACTAATGCAAAACGTAGTTTTATGAGTTTAAACTCATTGGCGCGAGCTTGGTGTTCGGCTTTTGTATTATTGGTCTTTTAGACACTTAGGTTTTTAAGCAACCATTTTTGGTTTACTCTTTCGAAAGAGTTAGGATTTATAGAGAATCCTTTATGGTTGCGAGCTACAAAACTCAGTGTTAATAACACTTAGAGATTCTTTCATAAGAACTCTTAATGGTTGCGAACTATGGAGCTCGGCTTAATTTAAAATTTTAAAATACTTAGGTTTATAAGTAACCGTTTTTGTTGTACTCTTTCGAAAGAGTTAGGATTTATTGAGAATCCTTAATGATTGCGAATTACAAAACTCAGTGTAAATATTTACATATTGTTATGAAGATCGACTTATTAGAAGCAAGATTCTTCCGAGACTCCGCTGCTTACAAGCTCGGTGTCGGTTCTTATAATATGTACCTAAGTACGAGGCAGGCTCGGTTTGGGGTCTGAGAGTGCAAAGGACTATTGCTTTGGCTTAGCTCAACATTTGCCTTTGGATGAAACTTTAATATGTGATCGAGAGTCAGCCTGTAATTTACTTGGTTGTCCTAAGAGCGGGGTGCGGACATGGCTCCGACATATTAAAGGTTGTGGATTATTTTACCACGGCACTTATGAGAAGCGTGTTGATCAGATACCTGGCCAGGGCACTATGTGTAGGACTAGACGAATGGATCGTACAGAGTTTTTTTTTGGGTAGATCGTCTATGTAACCCATGAGCTGATCAGACTCAGTTTAAATAGACGATTATGTTGACGAGGTTAGGTCTTCCTCTAGCAGGACATCCCTGCTTGTTTCTTTGTTTTGTTGGACGGATCCAACATAATTCCTTTTTTCGGAGGAGCCTCTTATATTCATAAGGGCTTATGTTTGTAAGATAAAATCGTTGTTTTCAACGAAGCCTCTTATATTCATAAGGGGGTTTGGTTTGTCTTACCTTTGTAAGATAGCATCGTTGTTTTCAATGAAGCCTCTTATATTTATAAGAGCTTTGGTTCATCTTACCTTTGTAAGATAGAATCGTTGTTTACAACGAAGCCTCTTATATTCATAAGGGCTTTTGTTTATCTTACCTTTGTAAGATAGAATCGTTGTTTACAACGAAGCCTCTTATATTCATAAAGGCTTTTGTTTATCATAGATTTGTAAGATAGAATCGTTGTTTACCACGAAGCCTCTGATATTCATAAGGGCTTTTGTTTATCTTACCTTTGTAAGATAGAATCGTTGTTTACAACGAAGCCTCTTATATTCATAAGGGCTTTTGTTTACCATACATTTGTACCTTTGTAAGATAGAATCGTTGTTTACAACGAAGCCTCTTATATTCATAAGGGCTTTTGTTGGTCTTACCTTTGTAACCATTTTTTATGTGCAGCGATGAGCTGAGCTATGACAAGCTGAGTAGAGCTACGACGAGCTGAGCTGATCTACAATGAGCTGAGCTGCTTTGAGCTGAGCTGCGACGAGCTGATCTGCAACAAGCTGAGATCTGACGAGCTGAGATCTAACGAGCTGAGCTGCTATGAGTTAAGCTGTTACGAGCTGAGCTATTACGAGCTGAGCTGTTACGAGTTGAGATCTGACGAGCTGAGCTACTATGAGCTGAGTTGCGACGAGCTGTGCAGTTTGGTCATCTGAATGACGAGCTGCAAAGCGGGAGAGCTGCGAGGCAGGTCATACGAATGACGAGTTGTGAGCCAGGAGAACTACTAGGCAGGGCATTTGAATGACGAGCTGCGAGCTGGGAGAGCTGCGAGCCAGGTCATATGAATGACGAGCTGTGAGCCGGAGAGCTGCGAGCTGTGAGCTAGGTCATATGAATGATGAGCTCCTAGCTAGGTCATATGAATGACGGGATGCTAGCTAGGTCATATGAATGATGAGCTACTAGCTAGGTCATATGAATGATGGGCTATGAGCTAGGTCATATGAACGACAAGTTGTGAGCTAGGTCATATGAATGACGAACGGCTAGTTAGGTCATATGAATGACGACGGGATGTGAGCTAGGTCATATGAATGACGAGCTGCTAGCTAGGTCATATGAATGACTATTTCTTCCTTAGAGATAATTTAGAAAAACGTTCGTTGTCAAGGTTTCCTCTTCCAGACTTAATAAATTAAGTTTATCGATGATCTTAGATGTCGGTTAACAAACGATTGACTTTACAATCATTGACCATTAGTTTGATCACGAGCAGTTCGTTATGTCGTTGGCTTAAGCCTTCGATGTTTTTCTCACATGCGATCACGTTCGTGGTGGATAGCATATGATCTTCGGTCACGTTCGTGACTGATGGTGTTTGATCTTTTGTTCAAAAGATCTTATGAGAGATTTTCCAGTGGGTTTTGACGCAGTAAACCTAATTGGTCCCCTTAGTCGGCGCCAATTTGGTGATGTTGGATTGAGAAACACTCCGAGATCGTTCCAAAGAATAGAGAAATTAGGTTTTAGTGTAAAATCACCAAGACAATAAGAGCTCAAAAGTATGTGTATAGAGTTCTCTATACGAATCGTCTTCCCATATATATAAACTATGAGAAGATTTATATGTTATAGATGTGCCCTGTGAGAGGCTGCCTACGTACCCTTTAGAATAGGGATCAAGCCATTCGTAGTTCATGTTCATAACATTCGTTATTACTCGTTTATCGAGTTAGGTATTTATAACATTCGTTATTACTCGTATACCAAGTTAGGTCATTGACTAAGATAGCTAGACGAGCTAGGCAGATAGTCAGCTAGGTGGATAAACAGCTAGGCAGATAAACAGCTAGGCAGCTAAACAGCTAGGTCAGCTAAGTCAGCTAGGTCATCAAAGATGATGGATTAAGCCTTCAAAGGCATGTTACGAAGGTGATGAGTTATGCCTTCATTGGCAAGTCACAAAGGTGATGAGTTATGCCTTCATAGGCAAATCACATATGTGATGAGTTTGGTTCTTAGAGAACGTGTGTTACTGGAAACGCGGCTGAGGATGCTACTGACCTTGTATGTACGATCCAAAGCCTTTTCTGGAAACTAGACAGAGAGATCTTTCTAACAGTATGTCGTTACCTGATTCGTTGTGGTTCGTCTTGGTAAAAGGTACGAAGTTGGCTCTTTGGAACTTCACATCCTTCTTCTTTGTACTCAGGAAACTGAGCATAACTTTCAAACCGTTATATCAAATTACGTTTTGGTTTCGCCTGTAGCTTCGTATGGCTGTCTTCTAATTGTGCAATAAATAGAAAGACCTTCGGGGTTGATCTGCTACGTCTTTTGCGTCGGCTACTAGAACAGGACGAATCTGTCTTCAGAGGTGTTTCTAGGTCTTGAGTCCAATTCTGGATCCAAGGTGGAGGTGAAATGAATGTGAATAATGTTTCCTCTAGGAGAGGAACATCAAGTATTTATACAAGATGTTAAGACGGTGGAATCAACTTTAAGAGATAAGGAAAATCTCCTAAAAGATAAAGAAAAATATACTTAATTCTAAGTATTTCCTTTTATCCGAGCTAACTCTTTTTTTTTGCTCAGATTCACCAAGGTTGGCCACTTATGTTCTTGGGCCTAATTCTTGAGCTAACCAAGTTTGAAGAATTGGAAGGGTGTGTCGATCGACACACATGTTTGGTGAGAATTCCAGTTTGATTTTAATCGTTCGGTTTGGGATATAAAAGGGAGTTGGCCGTATTTTCATGAAGAAAGGAGAAAAAGCTGATCCTAGAGAGTTATATATCGTTCTTGGAGTGTTTTTGAGGAAAGGTTTGATTTGCTTTGGAAAGGAATCGTTCTTGTTGTGTTTTGGAAGAGAAAAGGAGGTGGATTTCGTGACTTGTGTGGTGATCGAGGTTGATCTCGTTTCTAATCTCAATTCCATCGTTTTATATCCAAAAATCTAAGGTGAGTGCGTGATAATGGCATATGCATTGATTAATCATGGATTAATGATTTCGTGATTGTGTGCACTTTGTTGTGGTGTTTGTTGACGGAATATTGCAGGTTGGTGTGTTTGAGCAGGCTCAGAATCGGACCAGAGAGGAGAAGGTTTGATTCCTCCGATTCTGGCAAGTATAATCTGCGTCGAGCGACACCACGAGGGAGTGTCGATCGATAAATGTACCTGGTATGTGGTGTGTCGTCCGACACCAGTGTGGTGTGTCGATTGACGCAAGACCAGTGCATCGACCGATACCTAGTGGTTGTGTTGATGGATGCATGTCTGTTGTTGTTGTTAAGCTGTTTAGCTTGCTGTGTGATTTGTGAGTGTTTACCTGAGCGGTCCATCGTGCTTGAGTGCGCTTTTGTAGATGGGATGACCGTCTCACTAGGTATTTGTGATAATACTCTTGCATCGCGTTTTTCCATTTGATGCAGGTAAAGGCAAATTGTGATCGTGGAATCATGGCTACGAAGAGGAGGATGATCTGGGATCTCAGTTGTGTGATTTATGTTATTTGTTGTTTAGAACTACCATAAGTTGTTGGATTAGTTCTGGAATCGTTGAGCTGAATATTGTTGGTTTGGATTTAGATTATTTGTGTGACTGCCAGTGTGAGTGCCAGTGTGAGGGCTGGTGGTGCTGGCGCAGCTGGGGGTGCGGTTGCGGCCGCATGTGTAGTCTTGGCTGGAGATGATCGTTTGGTTGATGTGTGCAGCATATGTTGGAGCGGTTAGCGGGTGCGGTGCCAGTTCAGGCTCCAGTGTTGCCACATTAGCAGAGGTGCAGCCGAGGGTTGCGGTTGCTGAGGAGGTTCTGTCAATTCGGATGATGGAGCATAATGCAGAGGATCAGTACGGGTTCTTTTATGGGAGGTGCTAAGCCTGAGGAGGCTGATGAGTGGAGGATGAGGTTGGAGCGTAACTTTCGCTCGATTAGGTGTCCAGAGGGATACATGGTGGATTTGGCAATCCATTATTTGGACGGTGATGCACATCTCTGGTGGAGGAGTGTTGCAGCTAGACGGGTCAGACAGTGTTGTCTTGGGCAGACTTTGTGGCAGAGTTTAATGCCAAGTTCTTTCCTCAAGAGGCGTTGGATCGCCTGGAGGCGAGGTTTCTGGAGCTGGCTCAGGGAGTGATGTCAGTTCGTGAGTATGATGTGGAGTTTAACCGACTCTTGTACTATGCTGGTAGGAGCCTAGAGGATGAGCAAGCCCAGATTAGGAGGTTCTTGAGAGGACTTGGACCAGACTTGAGGACTGAGTGCAGAGGGATCAGGTTTGTGTCTAGAGCAGAGTTTGTGGAGACTGCTGCACAGATTGAGGAGGACCTGAGGGAGTAGGCTGTGGTCGTTAGCCCAGCTGTTCAGCCTAGGAGACCTCAACAGCAGGTGGGTCCTAACAAGGGCGGCAAGCCTGCGCAGAGATTTATGTAGGGACCTTGTTTGTAGGAGGTTTTGACTCCCACAAGTTGTTTGATTCTGGAGCATCGAATTGCTTCTTTACTGTAGAGCATGCAGAGAGGATCTGTATCCCGGGTGACGCTGGTGAGCGGACTGGACCGGTTATGGTTGCTGCAGGGAAGTTTCTAGTTACTCATGGCCGGGCGAGAGGCATGGATATTCTAGTGGCTGGTGAGTTGATACCAGTGGACTTGGTGATCAGTCTACTGGAGCTGTATGATGTTATCTTGGGTATGGATTGGTTGGATTGGTACAAAGTTCACGTGGATTCTCACCGAGGTCAAGTTGTGTTTGAGCGTGATGGTGGAAGGTTGGTTTATCAGGGTATGAGACAGACTTCAGGTAGTCTTGTGATCTCGCTTGTTCAGGCCGAGGCTATGATTGAGAGGGGTTGCGAAGCTTACCTGGCGATGATTGTGATGCCAGAGTCTATTGGAGGGGTTGTTGTGAGAGATATACGGGTTGTTCGGGACTTTGAGGATGTTTTCAGCCGTTGCAGGGATTACTGCCGTCTCGGTCTGATCCTTTCACGTTTAAGTTAGAGCCTGGAACGACGCCGTTATCTAAGGCACCTTATCGAATGGCTCCAGTAGAGTTGGCAGAGTACTTCACCGTGGGGAGCACCAGTGTTGTTTGTGAAGAAGAAGGATGGTATTTTCCAGTTGTGCATCGATTATCGGGGGCTTAACCGAGTCACTGTGAAGAACAAGTATCCTCTTCCGCGAATTGATGAGTTGTTGGATCAGTTGAGAGGGGCTACTTCGTTTTCTAAGATTGACTTGGCATCCGGTTACCACCAGATTCTTATTGATGAGGCAGATGTCAGGAAGACGGCTTTCAGGACTCGGTATGGGCATTTTGAGTTTGTGGTTATGCCTTTCGGGTTGACGAATGCACCAGCGGCATTTATGAGGTTGATGAACGAAGTCTTTCAGGAGTATCTAGATGAGTTCGTGATTATCTTCATTGATGATATCTTGGTGTATTCGAAGAGACATGAGGAGCATGAGGTACATCTAAGGATAGTTTTAGGGAAGTTGCGGGAGCAGAAGCTGTTTGTTAAGTTGAGCAAGTATAGTTCTGGCAGCGGGAGATGGGTCACATCGTTTCTATAGATGAAGTTTATATGGATCCGGTAAAGATTCAGTCTATCCGAGATTGGCCTATACCGAGGAATGCTACTGAGATCAGGAGTTTTCTTGGGTTGGCAGGTTATTATCGGAAATTCGTCAAAGGTTTTGAGAGCATGGATCACTCTATGACAAAGCTCACAGGGAAGGATGTTCCTTTCGTGTGGTCTTTAGAGTGTGAGCTGAGTTTTGCGAAGCTGAAGACGATGTTGACTAGTACACCAGTGTTGGCGTTGCCTGAGCCGGGCGAGCCTTATGTGGTGTTTACAGATGCTTCGGGAGTTGGTCTGGGTTGTGAGTTGATGCAGCAGGGTAAGGTGATTGCTTATGCTTCGAGGCAGTTGAGGAAGCACGAGGAAAATTATCATGTCCATGACTTAGAGCTAGCTGCAATGATCTTTGCCTTGAAGATTTGGAGGTGTTTTTGTTTGGTGGCAGAGTTCAGGTGTTCAGCCATCATCTTAATTTGAAATACATTTTTAGTCAGCAAAATTTAAATGTACGACAGAGGCGATGGTCGGAGTTGTTGGCAGATTATGACCTGGACATTGTCTACCATCCTTGTAAGGCTAACAAAGTGGTAGATGCTCTTAGTCGGAGGCAATATGATTCTGCTCAAGAGCGAGATGTGGAAGCTTTAGTGAGTGAGATTTGTACTTTGAGGTTGTGTGTTATCTCAAAGGAGACATTCGGGTTGGAGGCAGTTCAACAGGCAAATCTTTTGAGCAGGATTCGAGTAGCTCAAGAGAAGGACCAGGTGTTGGTTAATCTCTCAAAGGAGATTATGAGAGAGGCTCATGCGAGCAGGTTTTCTATTTGTCCAGGAGCGACTAAGATGTATCGTGATCTAAAACACTATTATCACTTGGTCGGAATGAAGAAGGATGTGGCTAATTAGGTTGCAGCTTGCAACGTTTGCCAGCTAGTGAAGGCTGAGCATCAGGTTTCGAGTGGTTGATTACATAGTTTCCCCATTCCAGAGTGGAAGTGGGACATGATTACCATGGATTTTGTGGTAGGATTGCCGGTTTCTCAGACTCACGATGCCATTTGGGTGATTGTGGATCGACTGACTAAGTCAGCACATTTTCTGACCATTAAGAAAATAGGTGGAGCTGAGGTTTTGGCTAAGAAGTCTGTTAAAGATATTGTGAGGCTGCATGGAGTGCTAGCGAGTATTGTGTCAGACACATATCCAAGGTTTGCTTCAGTGTTTTGGAAAGCTTTTCAGGCTGAGATGGGCACTAAGGTGCATATGAGTACAGCTAATCATCATCAGACAGATGGGTAGTCCAAGAGGACGATTCAGACCCTTGAGGATTTGTTGAGGATGTGTGTGCTGGATTGGGGTGGTCATTGGGTAGATCACCTGAGCTTGGTAGAGTTCGCGTATAATAACAGCTACCAGGCGAGTATTGCTATGGCTCCTTATGACGCTTTGTATGGGAGGCCATGTCGTACACCTCTATGGTTTACCCAAGTGGGGGGAGAGAAGCATTTATGGTGCAGATTTTGTTTAGGAGACGACAAAGAAGATCCGTGTTGTGAAGCTGAACATGAAAGAGGTTCAGTATCGGCAGAAGAGTTATGCTGATAAGAGGAGAAAAGAGTTAGAGTTTGCAGTCGGAGATCAAGTGTATCTCAAGATGGCTATGATGCGAGGTCTGAACATGTCTCTAGCAGAGGATAAGCTAAGTACGAGGTACATGGGTCCGTTTAAGGTTGTGGAATGTGTGGGACCAGTTGCCTATCGACTGGAGCTGCCTCGGATCATGGAGAAGTTCCATGATGTGTTTCATGTGTCGAAACTCAGGAAGTGTTTGCAGACGTCCGAGGAGGTAGTAGTGACGATTCCTGCATATATTCAGCCTAATTTGACTATTGAGATGGGCCCGGTAAGGATCCTTGAGAGGAGTATCAAGGTTCTGCGCCGGAAGAGGCTGCCGTTGTTGAGAGTCTTGTAGGACTGTGACGGTGTCCAGGAGGAGACTTGGGAACCAGAGGCTAAGATGAAAACGAAGTTCAAGAAGTTGTTTGAGAAGCAAGCCGAGCAGTGAACTTGTTTTATTGTTTCCAGTTTCGGTTTTGTGTTGTAGTCACCCTGTGTGGTGAGGATTATGGTTTTGGATTATGTATTTTCATTTGAGTTTTAATGATTATGACATTTTCCAGATTAATAAGATCAGTATTTCTTATGTTTTGGTTTTGGTAGTCAGGTGTCGAAACTGAAGTTTTATAATGAGTAGAACTTGCCAGTTTCGGAGGAACTCTAACGGGTTATATAAGTTTATGTGTTAGAGAATCTCGGGATATAATTACAGTGGTTAGGACTGTCTAGTTCCGGAGAGACTTTGCAGGGACACCCGGTGTGATGAGTGGTCCAGATGATATGTGATGGTCATGTTTGTGATGGTATTCTAGGTTGGGAGTATCATGTTGAGACCTTGGGAAGTACTTCTGGTCAGAGTATCATGATGATTTCGTTCGGGGATGTCGATTTCCGCGCATAACTTAGAGAGAGACAGTAGTTCTTTCTTGGAGATGCGTTCTCTGGCAGATCTTTAAGAGAAGCGCCTCTCCAGGGGATAGTGGATTCCCAGCATACCGATTGTTCGTCAGTATTGCGAGGACTGAAAGCGTGAGGGTAAGGAGATACTTTTGGGAGATTGCGATCTCTGGCAGATCTCTGAGAGATGCGTCTCTCCAAGGGATGGTGGTTCCCTGTATACCGAGAGCTTGACGGACTGTGTGTCTTGATGGTTAGAGGGGTATGGAGATGGTTAGTACAAAACACTGTCAGGACGGCGCGGACTGAGGTGGGTTGGTACGAGGCACCGAGAGCTTGAGGGGTGACGATCCCGAGAGTTGGATCGTGTGGTATAAGTTTTGAGTTATGAGCGATCAATGTCTGAGACGGGTATATATGCATGAGGCTGGATGTGAACCTCATGGGGGTATAGAAGATGTAGTCTCCGGTGTTACTGGAAGGTTGGCCAGGTGGTTAGCCATCATGGTTGTGTTTTGGGATTCGAGGACGAATTCAAGTTTAGTGGGAGAGAATTGTAACACCCGTGAACCAAGTTTGAGGAATTGGAAGGGTGTGTCGATCGACGCAAGTGAACTGTGTCGATCGACACACATGTTTGGTCAGAATTCCAGTTCGATTTTAATAGTTCGGTTTGGGCCAGTTTGGTTTGAGGAAACCCTAGGGTTCGATATAAAAGGGAGTTGGCCATATTTTCGTGAAGAAAGGAGAAAAAGCTGATCCCAAAGAATTTTATATCGTTCTTGGAGTAGTCTCCGGTGTTACTGGCATGTTAGCCAGGTGGTTAGCCATGATGGCTGTGTTTTGGGACTTGAGGACGAATTCAGGTTTAGTGGGTGAGAATTGTAACACCCGTGAACCAAGTTTGAGGGATGTGTCAATCGACACACATGTTTGGTCAGAATTCTGGTTCGATTTTAATCGTTTGGTTTGGCCAGTTTGGTTTGAGGAAACCCTAGGGTTCGATATAAAAGGTAGTTGGTCGTATTTTTGTGAAGAAAGGAGAAAAAGCTGATCCCCGAGAATTTTATATCGTTCTTGGAGTAGTCTCCGGTGTTACTGGTACGTTAGCCAGGTGGTTAGCCATGATGGATGTGTTTTGGGATTCGAGGACGAATTCAGGTTTAGTGGGCGAGAATTGTAACACCCGTGAACCAAGTTTGAGGAATTGGAAGGGTGTGTCGATCGACACACATGTTTGGTCAGAATTCTAGTTCGATTTTAATCGTTCGGTTTGGGCCGGTTTGGTTTGAGGAAACCCTAGGGTTTGATATAAAAGGGAGTTGGTCGTATTTTCGTGAAGAAAGGAGAAAAAGTTGATCCCAGAGAGTTTTATATCGTTCTTGGAGTGTTTTTGAATTAAGGTTCGATTTGCTTTGGAAAGGAATTGTTCTTGTTGTGTTTTGGAGGAGAACAGAAGGTGGATTTCGTGACTTGTGTGGTGATTGAGGCTATTCTCGTTTCTAGTCTCAATTCCTTCGTTTTCTATCCAAAAATCTAAGGTGAGTGCGTGACTATGGCGTATGGACCGATGGATCGTTAGGGATGCTTGGTGATAGGTTTGTTTACCTTGATTAATCATGGATTGATGATTTCGTGATTGTGTGCACTTGTTGTGGTGTTTGTTGACGAATTATTGCAGGTTGGGGTGTTTGAGCAGGCTTAGAATCGGACCAGAGAGGAGAAGGTTCGATTCTGGCGAGTATGTGATCTGCGTCGAGCGACACCCCGAGGGAGTGTTGATCGACGTAGGTACCCGAGGGAGTGTGTCGACTGACACCTAGAGGTTGTGTCGATCGGCACATGTACCTGGTCTGTGCTATGTCGTCCGACACTAGTGTTGTGTGTCGATCGACATAAGACTAGTGCGTCGACCGACACCTAGTGGTTGTGTCGATCGACGCACGTCTGTTGTTGTTGTTAAGCTGTTTTGCTTGCTGTGTGATTTGTGTGTGTTTGCTTGAGCGGTCCATCGTTCATGAGTGCGCAGTCGTAGATGGGATGACCGCCTCACTGGGTATTTATGATAATACTCACGCATCTCGTTTTTCCATGTGATGCAGGTAAAGGCAAAATGTGATCGTGGAATCATGGCTACGAAGAGGAGGATGATCTGGGATCTCGGTTGTGTGATTTATGTTATTTGTTGTTTAGAACTGTCATAGGTTGTATGTTTAGTGTTGGAATCGTTGAGTTGAATATTGTTGATTTGGATTTGGATTATTTGGTTAATGAAACTCGTTGGTTTAGTTGGTTGAGTTGTTGTTATCCGCTGATTGCTTGTGTGGTTTTGCTTGGTCGTTGAGGATAGCATTTATGAGAATGCTAGTCTGAGACCAAGGTTTAATTGTTAATTGAAAAAAGAAAAATGGGTCGGGTCGTTTCATCCTTGCTGGGCTATTTTTCATACTTCTTGATGAAGCTCCGAGTTGGTCCATGATCTGGGTCGGATCATGGTACGGGTGCTAAACCCGGTACCACCATCTATCCAAAACGTTTTTTACTTAATAGTTGAAAACTATTGTCTTGTGTTTGTGTTAGAAAACAAAAAGACACATGTCAAACATATAGAAGCCAACTAATGTCTTGTATTTGTGTTAAAAACTAAAAAGACACATGTCAAACATATAGTTGCCACATGGCAGCCTGTAAGAGACTTTGGTTATAGAAAGCCTTACAATATTATATAAGATATAGAAAATCAATATGCATATCAAAAATAGTTATTAGGTTAATAGTGTCCGATGTATCTTACGGATTTTTAACATTAATATACTAGAATGGGCAACAAATAAGCTTAAGTAATTTATTTTTATATTGAACATATTACATAATGTCGTTGTCTTTTTTTCATATACCATAAATATTTGGTTAAATATGTATTTGATTTATTTCGAACGACATTGTAACTATCCATAGTTTTGGAGAAAACACATATATATATATCGTTTACGTATTGTCTTTTTTTTTAAAGATCTCTCTACATCTTCTTGATAAAATATAATATCAAAGTTGTAACCATGCATGAAAATTCTTAACTTGTAATATCAACTAAAATGTAATTACTAAACCATATGTTTTCTTTACGGGTTGATGATAACATAGTAAAAGTTATTAATATAGCACATAATAAATCTGAATTAATGATGTTGATGAGAACGGTATATTTTATATATTTTTCTTACTAAAGCTTGATACAAAAAAATGTAATATTATTATTTTATTTGTAGTGTGACAAGTTCAAGTTGCTATCAACATTGTAGATGATTATGAAATTCATGAAGTTGATAAGAACGGTAAATTTAATATATTTTTTGTTACAAATGCATGATGCCAAAAAAGACGCAATATTATTGTGTGATTCGTAGTAGGACAAGTTCAAATTGCTATAAACATTGTAGATGATTCTGAAATTAATGAAGTTGATGAGAATGGTAAATTATATAATTTTATGTTACAAATGCATAATACCAAAAACATGTAATATTATTGTTTGAACTACAGTGTTGCTTTTTGGTATCTTTCATTTGTAATAACAAATATAATTTACTGTTCTCACCAGCTTCATTTATTTCTGAATCATTTACAATGTTGATAGTAACTTGAACTCCCACTACGAATCAAACTATAATATTATTTCTATTTTTTGGTAGCATGCGTTAGTAAGAAAAGTATATAAAATTTACCGTTATCATCAACATTATTAATTTCATAATCATCTACATGTTGATAGCAAATTGAACTTGTCCCACTACGAATCAAAAAATAATTTTTTTTTTTTGTATCAAGCATTAGTAAGAAAAATATATGAAATTTATCGTTCTGATTGGCATCATTATATTCAGAAACATTGTGTACTATATTAAGAACTCGATATTATATCAAGTTGTAAAGAAATTTTTTGATTTAATAATAAAATTTTGATTGATACTGCAAATTAACAATTTTCATGCAAACCACAACTTGATATTATATTTATCAAGAAAATGTAGAGAGATATTTTAAAACAGCAAAACAAAAAAGATATATAAATGATATATATATATATATTTATGAATGCGAAAAATGTATATGTTTTCTCCAAAACTATGGATATTTATAATGTCGTTCGAAATAAATCAAACTTAAATTTAAGCAAATATTTATGATATATGAAAAAATGATAAAGACACTATGTAATAGTTCAATATAAAAATAAATCACCTAAACTTATTTAACTACCCATTCTAGTATATTAATGTTAAAAACCAGGAAGATATATCAAACATTTATTAACCTAACTGTCTTTGATATGCATATTAATTTTTTATATATGAATATATTAAAACTTTACATTTTTTATTGTTTGAATGTCATGCCAACGTGGTAAGTAACAATGCGGTAAAAACAACTATTGTCATATACATTAATATATTATTATTGTTAATATATAATAATCTTACAAATATAAATTCATAATATACTGAAAATATTCAAATCGAAATTTAAGTGTTTGTGCGTCAAGAGCAATTAGATATCAATTTTAGTTTTATATATAGCAACACACATATCTTTCCAAAGTAGAGGAACTTTCCACTTGGTTGTGACCACTTGTACTTCTAATGAGACTACACTTAGTTCTACTTAGATCACCACAACGACCGCGACTATGACCACGACCTCGCTGCATAATTCTTGTCCATCCTTCAACATATTCAACAATGATTTTAGTTTTTAACACTGACTTATGGTAAATTATATTAATTCTTTTCCCTAATATTACTTATTCTACTTGCTTTTTATAATAAGTAATGTATTATGGGAGTCGAAACTATACAATTAGATTTCTCAAGGGTTTTTGGGGAAGGTGAGATTTCTAGGGTATAAACCACCGTAGGTTGAAACAAGAATTGTTGTAAGAAAGCTTTATGGATGTTTGTAGTGTATTGCTATGTAAAATTGTCGATCCCTTTTACAAGGGTTGTACATTGATATATATAGCTCCCAAAGTAGGCTAGGTTTTTCCATAAAATATAAAGTCAAGTTTCCCTAAGTCTTCGCAGATTTGCTTTCTTCTAGAGATCCTCCGAGTCGGTCACACCTATGCGTGCTTTGTAGCTGGACTGGGCTTACGACCTTGATCAGTTTTATCTTCTGGAGATGTATGGGTTTTGGCTCACAACTAGCTTTGGATCGAAGCCTAACGCATGAGGTTTTCGATGGTAGAAGACTGGGGTTTTCGGTGCCACTTCTCCCAGAGTTGTCCGTGGCACTCTGGCATAGTCATAGGGTCATCGATGGCACCTGCGTTGATGACTCCTTCTGCAGGCAGATAAGACTTAGAAGACTTCCTTCGTAGGTGGAGAAGACTTAGGGTCGGAGAAGACTTCTTACGTTGTTGGAAACGACTCAGGGGCCAAACAATCTTAGACGTCAATGTAGTTGGTGTTGGTTCCTAGTTTTAGTTAAATTAAGGATTATCTTAATGTTGGTAGCAAAGGATTTTATTTCCTTTACGTTAGTATTTTATCTTAATTATCTTAATTATTTGTTTCATGTATTTTCTATGTAATCGTAATTTCTATAAAAATAAGTATATATGTTGAAAATATTGGTCAACTATGATGTTAAAAATCAGTTATTACCATATAAATAATTACTTAGTGGGTAGATTTTTTTATGTTTTTTCTATATTATTACTTGTCAAATTTTACTATTCATGATCCAAAATTATTTTACTAGATTCATGTGATACAAAGTCCAATTTTAAAATATATTTTTAGGGGAATTAAAAACTAAAAATAAATAATTCTTTATTGGGTAGATTCATGTAATGATAATAAATTACTTAGCTGAAATTTGAATTTTCATGATAAGACCAAATTATGTAGCTGGAATTTGAATTTTTTATGACAAGAACAAATTAGTTAAAGAGTACAATTTTGCAATGAGTGTGTATGAAAATTAACAATTAAAGGTAAATTTATATAGAAAAATATATTTATATACGTATAACGAAAATAAATAGATATCCTCTAAATAAGAATCATGAGTCTAGCAAAATTTGACTAATAATAATAAATTTAACAAAAAGAAATGGATATCCTCTAAATTATAATATGAAATTATAAATAGTGAGCCATCAAATAATAATAGAGGAAAATTAGTGAGTAGATCGACATACCTTAATGGTTACATCACATGTTGCTTTCACTTAGGGATGGGCATATGGACGTATGATCGGGTGCAATACGATTATTTCAGATTTTTGGATTTTGGATTGAGGCTTACAAATACAATTCGGGTTATTGTATTTTTCAGATCGAGATTGGATCGGATTCAATTGGAGTCGGTGTAGATATTATGTTGTACATGAGATCCATAGCTTAACCAAACTTGTATCAAATTCGGATCGGATTCAGTTTTATCCGAACCGAAACAAAATTTGTAATGTACATACTATCCTTAAACGAGTTTTAAATGCTTGTCAAATGGAAATCAAAACGAGTTTGGAAAGTTAATTAAACAAGGCAAATAACTTTAAACAAGATTTAAATACATCTAACAGTTAAACCATCTTTCAATTTCAACACTCAAGTGAAAATGTAATGATTAATTTAGTAATCGAAAACAAATGACCAAGACGTTGATCATACTTTCCATCTGTATGTATCCGAAATCCAAAACTAATGGTTGTATATGTATGTATATACCGGTTTAATCAGATTTTACTTCAATTTTTGGATAAAATTGAACCCGCACCAAACTTCAAAGTAAATAAAATTGAAAATCAATCGGTATTTTGAGAATAACCAATACTTACCAAAATCGGCTACTTCAAATTGGTTCTGATTTCGAATTTTGGATTCAGGTATTATGCCAACCCCCACATCCACCACTTCACTATTTTAGTGACACGATACTATTTATAAGAAACAAACAATTTGTCGAAACATATAAAATCGATAAAAGAAAAACAAAATAATTAATTCTCTTTTAATATGTAGAAAACATTGAATTTTAATAAGTTAAATATATACTTTTAAACAATACAAAATATGCTAGTAGATCTAATATTTTCTGTAAATTATATATATTGTTTTTGATTTTTATAGTTAAAAGTGATCCAAACCAAAATTATGTAATCAAAACCTAATGTTTTCATGATTTCATTTAATAACAAAATCTTTCAATTCAATTCTTATAAAATAACCACTAAACGGAGAACACTTAAAGTTAAAATGAAATATGTTCAAGACCCTCCGATAAACACGAAATTATAAATATAAAAAATTTAATTCAGTCATCATGAAAAACAAAGAACAATATAAGATAGTTTCGAAAAGTGCACACCAGATTTTTAAGAGAATCCCTCAGATGGATATATCAGTTGTGTATTGTTGTTCTTTGGATTTCGGCGATTCTTGTCTACCTACTTTCCATTATATTTATAAGCGGCCGCCTCATTAACCTAATTTATATGGGCTTTGGTTTTCCGCAATCTATGCTTTTACTTATATTTACACTAAATGAATTAACTGGATTCGGCCCAATAAAAAAATCCAACAAACCCTTTTTCTTACATTTATATAATAAATATATAAACGATTTATATTTCTTAGTTTTTAATACTAATTATAACGATTCTCGTAAAAACTATATAGATCATTCTAGATTTATTATATGTTTTTGGCCTATAATGACATTTTATACCAAAACACAAAAAAAAATCATATATAAGATTTTCAATCATAAAGGTTATTGAACTCTAGATTTATAGTTTTTTAACTAAAGCTAAAAAAATATAATTAGTTAAAGATTTATCTATGACACCCGTGAACCAATTTTGAGGCAATTAGAAGGTGTGTCGATCGACACTAGTATGGTGTGTCGAACGACAGGCTGGTTTATGGGTTAAGGCCGGTTTGTTTCGAGTGACTGTCGATCGACACAAGTGGTGTGTGTTGATCGACAGGGTACTGAGTGGTTGTCGATCGACAAGGTTTTAAGTGATCGGTTTTTGATTCGATTTAAATCGGTCGGTTCGTGTTGGTTTGGTTTGAGGAACCTAGGGTTTCGTATTTAAGCCTTTTCGACAGAATTCTGATGGAGAGAAAAGCCAGAATCAGTGGGATAAGAGTCGCAGAGAGTTTCTCTTGTTTTCGGTGAGTTTTTGTGAGAAAGGTTTCGTTCTTGGGTGTTTTGGGGTAGAATTTCATGGTGGCTGTCATGGATATCGATTCTAGCCTCAACTCCATCAGTTTCTATCCGAAAATCCAAGGTGAGTGCGTGACCATGGCTTCTGGTCGATGTATTGTTAGGGTTGCTTAGTGATAGGTTTGAACGTGTGGTTTGATCTCTTGGTGGTTGTTTGTGGCTGTGATTGCTTGTTGTCGTGTTGTTGTTGATGTTTGTGCAGGTATTTCGTATTGAAGTAGAAGACGGATCGATCCGAGAGGATTATGATCAGTTCTCACGATTCTGCCAGGGGCCTATCGAACGACATACATAGGGTGTGTCGAACGACAGACCAGTACGAGGTGTGTCGAATGACACACACGAGGTGTGTCGAACGACGCCCCAGTTCAGAGGTGTGTCGAACGACGCACCAGTTTAGAGGTGTGTCGAACGATGCACTGGTTCAGAGGGTGTCGATCGACACATATATGTTTGGGTTGTGTTGAGCCGTTTGTTATTTGTTGTTTGTTGTGTGTTTTGTATGTTTGCCTGAGCGGTCTATCGTGCCTGAGTGCGCAGTCGTAGATGGGATGACTGTCTCATTGGGTATTTATGATAATACTCACGCATCTCTTTTTTCCCATGTGATGCAGGTAAAGGCAAAGTGTGATCGTGGAATCATGACAACGAAGAGGAGGATGATCTAGGGTCCTGGTTTATTGGTTTTATGTTTTGTTGTTTCATGTTGTTGTTGCGTTAGAATTGCCATAGGTTGTTGGTTTAGTTCTGGAACGCTAGAATTGGTTAATGTTGAATTGATTTGTTGGTTTAATGGAATTGTTTCGGTTGAGTTGATTGTTTTGATTTCCGCTGGTTGTTATGTGTGGTTGCTTGGTCGTTGAGGATAACATTTATGGGAATGTTAGTCCGAGACCAAGGTTTGTATGTTAAAAAAAAAAAAACGGGTCGGGTCGTTTCATTATCAGTACTTATAATCACATGTTATATAAACACTAGAAAACTAAAATCAATTATAAGTTTTGTTGGAAACAAAATAAACTTTTTAGCTAATGAATCACCTAACGTCACGTATCATATGTCATGGTAGAACTTATCTTCTAGTCAAAGTTTTGTAGGGGTTTGGACTTGAATCTATAAATTTCCAAATCAATGCGTGAATATATTGGGATCGAGATGAGGATTTCGGATAGCGTGTCTCGTCAGGTGAAATAAATGGGTCTGTGGCCATGTTTTCGAAGGATTGAAGCTATACATTGCCTCCCAAAGACGAAGCACATGACCCGAGTTCTTGTATTAAGAACTTGGACTAGGTAAGAATTATTTTTTACATCTTGCCAAATTCACATTCTTTTTTATTTGAATTTCTGAATTCTCAGAATAAAATCACTTTTACATTATGCGTGTTAAAGTAGGATCAAATGGTCCTTATAAAACATAAAATAGTTCATTCTAAATGAGCATCCCAACGTTCGATATGTACTGTTAGACGCTGCCAACTTACAAAAGATGAGGTGTAGATATCATAGCCGTACGGTCGTCGACCTAGAGGCACGAGAAGACAAAAAAATAGATGGAAAACATTTGATTACATCGACTAAAAGACGTGGAGTCTTGTATATGAATCTAGAAAGATAATTGTCTATTATTATTACTCTGTTTTTTCATAGAAAAAGAATTTGAACGTGTGGCTAAAAACCACCACATAAAATTTATTAATTTTCTTAGCTTAAGACACTTTCTTTGATGTTTAAAGACTCTTTTTGGTTGTTTAGTAAAACTACAACTAAATAATTTTATGGCTTTCTTTTCTACTTTGATCATTCCACGGTAGGAGACACCAGTATATTATCTCTTTCACTTCTATTATGTTCGTCTTATCACTAACTTTTTTTAAAAAAGTTTTAAATACTTCAAACATCATTCTTGTTTTGTCTAGAATTAGTGTTTTTTCGAATTCTCTTTTAGAATCTTACTTCTCTTGCTTTTAACGATTCTCTGTAATTTTGTTTTCTCTCTTTTTTTTGTCTTCTTTTCTAATTTTGAGGGTAAAAAAATCAGTATTTACATTTACTGATTTAACATATTAATAACGTTTCATCGTAGGATAGAGTATGTTCCGAAAATGCCATTAATGAATTTCACTTATTTACATCCTATATCATCGTGTTATAATTTGATTTTTGGTATTCGATTGGGCTATCATAATAAAATCGGCCCAACTATGAATTTATGATTTTTGGAAATGGTAATCTTCTGTGGTTATTATCTTCGTAATATTCGATCATAGATTCTAATATATCGTATTATATAAATTTTTCATGTTTATATTTTTTTTTTCATATATGCTATACTAATTTTCCATGCTTATTTTCTTTTATATATTTGTTTTCATATACGTACAATGTAAAAAAATTCAAGTTTATCTACTTCTTTATGTTAATTTTCTAAAACCAAACAATTAATTATAAATTATTAATTAGTTTGCCGTACCATATTTTTGCTAATATTTTGTTAATCTTATCATATAATATAGGAAATTGTTTTATTTTTTTATTTATCGATTATAGAAAATTTGGTCGGCCGACTTATAATTTGAGTGCATTGAAACCCTACCGTCCTTTTTGTATATGTGTATACAAGTAGAGATTTTCATACATGTAGTGGGGTACTCTTTTTTCTTTATTTCTTTAGCGTAATAATTTGTGTTTTTTCTATACAACAAGATTTTTGTTTTTCTCTTTTGTTCTTACATTCTTATAACCGACTATTGCTCTTCCTTCTGTGTACTTGTTTTGTTTATAAGTATTAATGAATCAACTTCACGGAATGAACGATTTATTTATCGGCGAGGCATGGTTGTTTTTTGTTGAGAATGTTTCTGATTTTAATATCACCGTTGTTGTTTTTTTTGCTTATGAACTAGTACATTCTTTTCTTATTTACAGTCATGGTACCATGTAATAACTCTTCTCTCGCAACATACTACTCAACTATAATTGTCTACATTTATTTTTAAACATATCAATTTTGACTGTTTTTGTATATATGTTTGTGCATGATTTTGTATAGGTTATTCCATAAGATTTTTTTTCTAAAATTTATTCCATAAGTTTATTGGTTCTTCCCTATATCTTTCGTACTCATACTTGTAGGTTTTCCATTGTTCTTTATTTACATTTATACTAGTAAACACGTAAACACAAATTTGAAAAATGAGTTGGAGGAATACGTGAAATTTATCCATGTACACATTATATGTTATATGAGAATAGTCAGATCCATTGTCTTAGGTCAGGTACATCGTCCTACCCATATCAATTTGTTATTATCTTTTGTAAAATTATTTATGTCATCAAAACCTAATATCAAATCATAACAAAAGACAAAAACTTATAATACGAAGAAAACAAATTAGTCTAGCAACATATCATAAGCATGTTTGATTCTATCGAACTCGTCATGCCCGAGTATATGTCTTAAGGTGCATAAGAAACGATGTAATACATGTGGAATGGACCAACTAAAGACTTCAATTATTGCGTGTGCATAGTCATCAGCATCCTCAAGTAACCCTAGCGCCAAACACACATCTTTAAAAGTATGATTGTAACACCCGCGAACCAATTTTTGAAGAATTGGAAGGGTGTGTCGATCGACACTAGTGAGGTGTGTCGATCGACACACATGTTTCGGCATGAGACCGGTTTGATTTGAGTGGGTGTTGATCGACACAGGTGGAGTGTGTCGATCGACACAGATTATTGAACGGTTTCTGGTTTGTTTCAATTGACCGGTTCATGTTGGTTCGGTTTGAAGAACCTAGAGCTTCGTATTTAAGCGTTGTTGGTTGTATTTTAGTCGGGTAGAAAAGACAGAATCAGAGGAAAACAGTTCCTGAGAGTTTCTGTTGTTTCATGTGAGTTTTTGTGAGATAGGTTTCGTTCTTGGTTGTTTTGGAGTGGAATTTCGTTGTGGTTGTAGCTGATATCGATTCTAGTCTCCATTCCATCAGTTCCATCCGAAAATCAAAGGTGAGTGCGTGACCATGGCTTCAGGGTTGATGGATCGTTAGGGATTCATGATGATAGGTTTGTGTGTATTGATTGGTCTTGTGGTGATCGAATTGTAGCTATGTATGCTTGTTGTTGTGTGGTTGTTGCTGTTTGGACAGGTTTCATGTATTCAAGGACTTTAATCTCAGAAGCCCTTTTTTACCAAAAATTATTCTAAGTAACCTCTTGTAATCTAACTAACCCCCATATCATTTTCTTTCAACTTTACCCTTCTATATTAAATATCTAATTCAATTATCCAATAACCAAAACTAATTTTAACCTATCTAAACCAAACACGTGCCCCTTTTCTCTTTCTCGTTTTTCTCTCTCTCTCTCTTGCTTTTGATGAACCAAAAACAGAGCAAGCTCCACAACAACAAAACATCAATCCTTTTCCTTCATATCTTACTCTAATTAAATTTCCAATTTACTTACCCAACAACCTAAAACTAACCCTAACCTATCAAAACCCTCCACGTGCCTTTCCCCTTTCTCTTTTTTCTCTATCTCTCTCTTTATGTTACGCTGAAACAGAGGAAGTTCCCAAAATCGATTCTTCCACCTCTTCATCTTATATCTCTCTTCATCGTCGGATGTCTATGTTTGTTCTATTACACGCGTCGTCATTATCTTCCTCTGTTTTCTCTCGTTTGGTGGCAAAACAAAACTAACCGAAAAACAGAGGAAGCTTCAGATTTCTTCCTTTTCCTCTCTCTCTCCCGCGCTCGTCATCGTCATTCTTCTTTGGTTCTTTATCTTCGTTAACAAAAACAAAGGCAATGAGGAGGGCATAACAAAGGTTTGATATTTAAGTATTTTTTAAATTCGTTGAAAGTATATGCTAAACCGTGATCAACCCGTGATATAATCAAACAGAAATAGGAAGTAAATCGATTTATTTTGGTCAGAGTCTCTGCCAGATATGACTGGTATGACTAGGTATGAATGTGTTATTTTATTTTGGTAAGAGTCTCTGCCAGATATGACTGGTAATAGTAGGTATGAATGTGTTATTTTATTTTGGTCAGAGTCTCTGCCAGATATGACTAGGTATGAATGTGTTATTTTATTTTGGTAAGAGTCTCTGCCAGATATGGCTGGTAATATTAGGTATGAATGTGTTATTTTATTTTGGTCAGAGTCTCTGCCAGATATGACTGGTATGACTACGTATGGATGTGTTATTTTATTTTGATAAGAGTCTCTACCATATATGACTGGTAATAGTAGGTACGACTATGTTTTTAGGTTTCTAATGCCCTCTGCCATATATAACTGGTATGAATGAGTATGACTATGGTTTTAGGTTTGTTCTTCCTCTTTGTTTTTTGTTAATCTTCATGATCCCTAAGTCCATATATATAGCTAATTGATACTTAGGAACCACATAAAACATATAAAGTTTAATAATGAAATTAGAGAAAAACACACTTTTTCCTAAAATATACCTCATACATAAGGATAATGTATGAGTAAACCTCATTGTTATGTCAAACACGCAAAAATAAAGTTATTATACATTTGAATATCCGAAATGATAGTAAATATGTTTCAATGATTACATTGGAGTAGTCCTACTGGAAAAAATATGATTTCACCTAAGTATAACTAATAATACGTGAAAACCACCAAAGTATGACTATGTGTAAAATGGTCATAATAGAAAACTGAGTATGACTATGTTTAAATTTTATATATTATTTAATAGGCTCCACGGTGCATGTGTTAAATATGCTTATTTATAATATTTTAAAAACTTTTTCACACGTTTACGTTCACTTGTTAGTTAGACCAATATGACCAGTTTTCTATTTTATGTTCACTTGTTAGTTAGACCAGTATGACCAGTATATTAATCATTAATTTTTAATACTTAATATACATATTTTATACGTTCTCTTTATTAAGTTTACTTTCTAGTTATATCAGTAGTATGAAAAACACAATTTTCGTTATACTAGTACCTATGCATACCATTAATACCAAATATTTTCAAGTACATGGAAAACAAACCCCAACTTAAAACATCACTTCTACGTTACCAAAATAATACGACCTTCATTTGACATTTATTCTTGTTCTTCTTATACTACTTGATTTCCATTAGCTTTAATTTGATTTCCTTCTCTTTTTTCTTCAATTTCATCACCTCATTTCTCACGAACAATAACCATCAATTTTTCTTTAATTAGATTTCCTCATGAACAAACAACAACAACCAATGTTGCTTCTTCATGTTGTTTCTCTTTCTCTTCTTCTACTTAGTCCCATCTCGTTTTCCTCTTCTTCTGATTCTCATTCCGTCTCTTTCTCTACATGTTCTTCTTCTAGTTCTAGCTATACATGTTCTTCTTCTTCTAGTTCTAGACAACGCTCTCGGTGATAAATTGTATACATACATAAAACCACCATTAACATAATCAAATCCAGACAATCCCGTCTATAAACCAATCAAACACTATAGACAATCATCAAATAAAATGTTATAAATCTGATTCTATATTTCAAAATCATAACACAAACATCAGTAAGAGAAGTGCTAAAACCAAATCATACATGTACTTTCACGGATGGAGACCAAACACCTTGTTTCGGTGGAAAAACACAGAGGGAGAAGAACCCGACTCGTGTACAGAGCCTAACACGTTCCCCATTTTATATGACAATCCACATTTCCATCCAACAAATGGAACCAAAACAAGGATGAAAATCAGTTCTCGCCACTCATCATTTGCATGATTTTTCATTATACATAAATACATACCTATTGAGTAAGACTATGTCTCTCTCACTAAGCTCAATTTATGTTTCTTCCTCGCAAATTACGTTGGATACTTGAAAAATCAGACCAAACTCTAAAATATTAAGAAACAATTAAAAGTCAGAATCTTAGATTTTGTAATCAGGAGCCCAAAACCAAGATCAATAAAATATGTGAATAACTAGTTAAAAGGAATTGGGTGAAGTTTGAGATCACATACCTTTTTGTTTTTCTCCCATCGTACTCTCTGACAAATTCTTCATTTATTTTTCAATGGAATCTTCATACCCAACACTCATCAATCCCTCAAACACTAGAATCAAATGGATTGGAATTGGAATAATGGGATCAACCATGGTCTCTCACCTCCTCGCTGCAGGCTATCAGCCACGTTTATGCTCGTGATTTCAAGAAATCAAAAGATTTGCATACCAATTAATACTGCAAAAGAGATGGAGAACTCAATGATCTTGGGTTCACGATAATCAAGGATTTTTTTTCATTGAGAGAAGAGGAAGATTGAGAAATCAGAGAGAATAAAGGAGAAGAGGAAAAGTTTAGATCGAGGAAGAGGAAAAAAGAGATAAGAACATAAGTTTTTTTTTCTTTCTTAAATTCATATTTTAGGATATTTTCTTGTAATATTTATGATTCATTCAGGGTGTTTTCGTCTTTAACTGGATTTTCGTTTAAAAAAAAATCAAAACAAAATACTTTTTTATAAGAGGGTCATATTAGATTAAATTTTTTGTTTGAGGGTCTTTTGAGATTAAGATCCTGTATTCAAGTAGGTGAGGAATCGATCAGAGACGATTACTATCGGTTCCCATGATTCTGTTGGACACACATGAGGTGTGTCGATCGACACACCAGTACGAGGTTGTGTGTGTCGCCCGACACCTAGAGGTTGTGTCGAGCGACACAGGTACCGCTCTGTGGAGTGTCGATCGACACCAGTAAGGTGTGTCGATCAACACTAGACCAGTGTGTCGATCGACACCTAGTGGTTGTGTCGATCGACACATGTCTGTTTTGGTTGTGCTAAGTTGTTTGATGTGTTGTATGATTGGTGTGTTTGCCTGAGCGGTCCATCGTGCCTGAGTGCGCAATCGTAGATGGGATGACCGTCTCACTGGGTATTTATGATAATACCCACGCATCTCTTTTTCCCATGTGATGCTGGTAAAGACAAAGTGTGATCGTGGAATCTTGGCTACCAAGAGGAAGATTATCTGGGATCTCGGTTGTTTGCGTTTGTTTCTGTTATTGCATGAGAACCGCCTTAGGTTGTGGTTTAGTTCCGGAATTGTGGAATTGGTTATTGTTGAACTTGGTTTCGTTTAATGGAGTTTGTTTGAATTGAGTTATGGTTATCCGCTTATTGTTTTGTGGCTTGTTGGATCGTCGAGGCTAACATTTATGGGAATGCTAGTCCGAGACCCAAGTTTAAATGTTTTAAGAAGAAAAAAAACGGGTCGGGCCGTTTCAGTTTGGTATCAAAGCCTTACGATTTTAGGACGGGGTAGAACTGTTAGGATTGTGAATTTGGTTAAACTACAATTCTGTGGGTTTGGGGGTTTTAGATCATCTTCCTTCGAGCCTTCAATGAGATTCCACGTTAAGTATTGTTTGTCTTTTGGTTTGGTCTTTTCTAGTGCTTAGCTGGGTGCTTTTATAAGTGAAGTGAGATGGCTAGAGGTACTAGAGGGCGTGGGCGTGGAGGCCGTGGAGGCCAAGGCAGAGGTCGTGGAACTGTGGATGAGCCAGTTGTGAGTGAGGCTCAGAGTTCAACGCATGGGCCAACGACAGTTCAGCAGACGTTCCATGATGGTCAGACCGCCAGTGTAACTGCCTGTATTGGGGCCGGTTTGGGTCCTGTTGGGGCCGGTTCTGGTCCTGTTGGGGCTGGTGTGGGTCATGTTGAGGCTGGTGGTGCTGGTGGTGTTGACGCAGTTGGGGGTACGGTCGCGGCCGCAGGTGTAGCCCAGGCTGGAGATAATCGTTTGGCAGAGGTGCAGCCGAGGGCTGCAGTTATTGATCTATATATGTATGATGGAGGAGATGCAGATGATCGGTACGGGTTCTTTTGCATGAGGTGTTAAGCCTTAGGAGGTTGATGAGTGGAGGATGAGGTAGGAGCGTAACTTTCGCTAGATTAGGTGTCCAGAGGGATACATGGTTGATTTGGCAGTCCATTATTAAGACGGTTATGCACATCTCTGGTGGAGGGGTGTTGTGGCGAGACGGGCTCAAATGGTGATGTCTTGGGCAGACTTTGTGGCAGAGTTTAATGCCAAGTTCTTTCCTCATGAGGCATTGCATCATTTATAGGCGAGGTTTTTGGATCTGGCTCAGGGGGCGATGTTAGTTCATGAGTATGACGTGGAGTTTAACCGACTTAGACGTGAGTATGCTGGTAGGACCTTGGAGGATGAGAAAGCTCAGATTAAGAGGTTCTTGAGGGGACTGCGACTAGACTTGAGGACTCGGTGGAGAGGCCTCAGGTTTGTGTCTAGAGCAGAGTTGGTAGAGAGTGCTCCACAAATTGAGGAGGACATGAGGGAGTAGGCTGTGGTAGTTAGCCAAGCTGTTCAACCTAGGAGACCTCAGCAGGACGTGGGTCCTAGTAAGGGCGGCAAGAGTGCGAGTTGCCCTAAGTATAGCGAGACTCGAGCGGCTCAGGTGTGTTGTCAGTGCGGTGAGTCGGGACACATCAAGCCCAGCTGTCCTAAGTTGCAGCAGATGCCACTGGAAGTGGTGCAGCCAGTGGCTCAGTATGGGGCAGTGCAGCCTGTGGATCAGTTTGCGGCGATGCAGCGTCCGCCGGCTATTACTGCAGCTGGTGAGCCGAGCTCGAGACCGATCACGGGTAAACTTTCTAATTCAGACTTGGTAAATTCGGTAGTGTTGAATTTTGTTGTTTGTTTTCGATTGTTTATTCTATGATGGGAAAAGTTGGGTTTCTTAGCACATGAGATTTGTGTAAGGACCTTGTTTATGGGAGATGTGGATATTCTGGTGGCTGGGGAGTTGATGCCAGCAGACTTGGTGATCAGTCTAATGGAGCTGTATGATGTTATCCTGGGAATGGATTAGTTGAATCGGTACAGAGTTCAACTGGATTGTCATCGAGGTCGAGTGGTGTTCGAACGTGATGGTGGTAGGTTGGTTTATCATGGAGAGAGACGGACTTCAAGTAGTCTCGTGATCTCACTTGTCCAGGCTGAGGCGATGATTGAGAGAGGATGCGAGGCTTACTTGGTCACGATTGTGATGCCGGAGGCTATTGGTGGGGTTGCTGTGAGGGATATTCGGGTTGCTGTGAGTTAGAGGCTGGGACGACGTAGTTATCTAAGGCACCTTATCGAATGGCTCCAACAGAGTTGGCAGAACTGAAGAAGCAGTTGGAGGATTCGTTGGATAAGGGTTTTATTCGACCGTGTACTTCACCGTGGGGAGCACCGGTGTTGTTTGTGAAGAAGAAAGATGGTAGTTTCCGGTTGTGCATCGATTATCGAAGGCTTAACCGAGTCACTTTGAAGAAAAAGTATCCTCTTCCGAGAATTGATGAGTTGTTGGATCAGTTGAGAGGGGCTACTTGGTTCTCCAAGATTGACTTGGCATCCGGTTACCACCAGATTCTTATTGATGAGGCAGATGTTAGGAAGACGGCCTTCACGACTCGTTATGGGCATTTTGAATTTGTGGTTATGCCTTTCGGGTTGACGAATGCACCGGCGACATTTATGAGGTTGATGAACGGAGTTTTCCAGGAGTATCTGGATGAGTTCGTGATTATCTTCATTGATGACATTTTGGTGCATTCGAAGAGTCTTGCGGATCATGAGTTACATCTGAGGAGAGTTTTGGAGAAGTTGCGGGAACATAACCTATTTGCTAAGTTGAGCAAGTGTAGTTTCTGGCAGCGAGAGATGGAGTTTTCTTGGGTTGGCAGGTTATTATCGGAGATTCGTCAAAGGTTTTGCGAGTATGGCTCAATTCATGACGAAGCTGACAGGGAACACAACAAGAAAAATGTACATTCTTAGCTCACGATTAACGCTATTATAGGGTTTTCATGAACGCTATGACATCCGGTGCTATCTTAGGACCCCCCTATATGATAGCAGTTTTTGAAACGCTACTATAAATTGTTCTACCATATCGTCAATTAAATGCTATATTGGATTCAACAATACTCATTATTTGAGTTATGATATATATATGTTAATAGCATTTTGCCAATGCTATTGTTTTCAATTAATTTTGACACGATTTTGTATTATATATTTAAATATAATTTCTATAATTTAAATTTAGCCAACAATACATATTTAAATATATTTTTTATTTCATACAAAATCCATCAAAAATATAACAAGTCTATCCAAGACTAATCCAAAGAGAAACAAACTTCCCTTATCGACAACTATATGCTATATCAAACATAATCTAATGCTCCTCTTCTTACTTATCTTTACTTCTTCCTAACAATCTCACAACCGCTTTGCTCTTTGATATGCTCAAATTTAACCCTGAGCTAAACTCTCTCAAATTAAGAGGTCATCGTAGTAGGGGTCGAATCACTGGGAACCAAATCACACAATGGAGTGTATGACTTCGAATCCAGCTAAGCAAAATATGAATGTATGAATGACAAAAACTAATGAAAGCAGATCTAAATTAGTTGTAGTTTAAATTCAATTTAATAAGAAGCTAGGCTTTCGGGAAATTCGTAGGAATAGATAAATTGCAGAATTATGAAACTGTCAGGATTTTAATGAAGATTCGTTATCGAACTTGAAACTCTAATGTAAAATTAAACGACTTCCGTTGAATTAATTATCTATGCATAAACCCTAGCAATCCAAATTCCTTTATAAAATCAACCAATTTATGCAAGCATTCAAGTTCAGGTTTCAATTGTTCACAAAATCTCTAAACCAAATTCCTTTGAGAATAGGTGATTTTGCTCATCTAAGATTATGGTCAGGTTATCAATTGATGCTTCTGCTTCTAATTAATCAACGTAGGATGTCTAATTCAGGGTGATCAATCCGAAATCAGAATTAATGCAATTTAGATGAAGAACCATAAGATAATCCTAACGTGAATTCAATTCTAACAATTCATCTTCATTCATTTTAAAAACCCTAAACCTAACAAGTGAATTACTCAGACATGGATGCAGAAAACATGATGACTGAATAATACTACATTAAATAAAGATAGAAAAAGAGATATAAAAGGGTTCGAAGAAATCTGAAACGTCTCAAAACTTGTCTCCCTAACTCTCAAAATCTCTCTGAGGCTTTATCTCTTCAAAATAAAATCTAAGGTAATGAAAAGTAAAAGAAAACTGAGTATTTATAAGTTAAGATTCGTGCTGGCCTTGATTTGTTAACTTCTGGAACTTCTGGGGCGAAAAAGAAATCTTCAGAATTGGAAAATCCTCTTTGTTCGCGACTTGACTTTCTCTGTCGATCGACGCACAATGCGTTCCGCCGATCGACGCTGGGTCTTAATTTTCTGCATTTTTTTGCACCAAGCTTGCGACTTCGACTGCTCTTTCCTTGATGCTCCAGAATTTTCCATAATCACCAAAAGATGGTAAAAACCATGATATATCAACTACCCCAGACTTAGCTTTTGCTTGCCCTCAAGCACACTAGAGACTAATAATGAAGTCGAGGTTTCAAAATCACGGGAACTCACTTATCCTTTGGAACATTGCTTTCGCTTCTTTGACTCTTTCGCTGCTTATGAATAAAGTACCTTTGGCGGTCATGAATCTCAACCTTCATAGGTTGGGCCTCAAATACTAGCCTGCAAACCCATCAATTTCAAATTCTCCTAACTGTCGCACACTTGATCAAAGTGATGAGGGAATTCTCTTTAATGATATCAACCAAGTAAAAGGCTAGGTATTACGTAAAAAGGCTTTTGGTGTTTAGTGGAGTTAAAGGTGTTTAGGGTTACTAGATTTTATTTGGTGGATGCAGACATTGTGCATAACCACAAGAGAGAGACCGGTCCAGTTGATGCCCACAGTTTCTCATTCACATTGCACTCTCTCCTCCAAATCGTAATCAGGAACCAAACCTCATCATAAAGCACAAAAATCACAAGTTCCACTACTAACATCCATACACTCCATTCCTTGGGATTTTTCTAGAAGCTAGAGACTTATTGAAAATGATCATTCTCTTTTCCCTTATGAAATTTTCGAAATTTTATTTTGACTAAATAAGGGGGAATGATCTTCATAGGTGTTAGTCTCAAAAATTTACCATTATTATGCATGAAATCCCAAGGAATGCCTAGCATCGTCGTTCATTGTAAAATTCTCCAACCAAATCCTCGTCCTGTGCCAATTTGTGAATGAAAAACTGCGTCGGACCTTTTTCTCTCCGGTGTTTATACACATGACTGCACATAAAACAAAAGGGGAAAAAGACTGCATGAGGCTTGAACAAAAGGTTAAGGCTAGGGGTTGGGTACCAACTAAAAATGAGCTGGCCATTCAGGATCAAGAAAGAGTGGTAAAATGAATAAGGAGTCTTGAATGTTGGATATATTATTGTCGTGACATCATCAGAGAGAATATAGCGAGATGGAGATCAAGTGTGGTAGTCTAGATTTTGATATACTTCGTTTTGTAAACCGCGATAAGAGGGGAACCTATACTATCATCTGGTTTTGAATTCGCTCATTCCAAAGGCTTCATCGCAACAACTAAAAATCGCAAAAACTGAGCGTTTGTTCCTAGGAAAGATCGTCGCTCCCTACATTTTGATTCAGTAAAACAAATTTTTGACTCCACAATAGAAAACAATGTTAGCAACTACCTCCCCCAGACTTAAACAACACTGTCCCAGTGTTAATCAAGCCTGAAGTTGGTGAAAGGAAAGAAAAATAAAAAATTAGAGAATTGTGAAAAAGAGTCGGACCTGTTGGCATGTACCCGTCGATCGTTGCAAGATCATTACGTCAATCGACGCTAACAAATTGCGTCGATCGTTGCAAAATCGTTCGTCGATCGACGCAGTGTTAGAAAAACAGACCGTATGCATTCTGATTTCGAGCTCCTCTATGTCATGTTATCCAAAACGTAGTAATTGCGAATAACTAAAAACACAAACGATTAAGAGCACCGACATAGTATTATCCAACCAAGTTCACAATCTTAAGAAATAAAAAGACAAACTGACTCAAACAAAAACAGAAAAATGACTCAAGGAAAGAAAAACGAAAAGTCTAAAGAAAAAGAAACAACGAAACTGATTTTAAGCGATGAAGACTAGGCTTCATCATCAGCATCATTGTCCTCCTCTCGTGACGCAGGACAAGGAAGTGGCGGTGAAATTAGACGAACATAGCTACAGCTAGCGAGCCTCGCTATCGCAGACCAAATACTATGAAATCCACTTACCACAAACTCTTGGAAATCATCCTGAGACATAGGTCGCGCGGAAATGTCAATGAAACGAATAGGCTCTGGTTGAGGCTCTCCTGCTGCACGTGAAGTACTAGCTCGTGAGAAAGCACATGTAGGCGCATTCGCCTTCTTGCGAGAAGTGGAACGCCGCTCAACTCTTCTATCCAAAGCTGGATCAACCTGAAAAGCTAAACCAAGGTAACCGGGTTTGATGGTAACCAACTCGCGAATAGGCCAATGAACCATGTGTGATCACGAGTCATCACGGTAAACCCAATAAGGACCATCCTAAACCCAAGTAGCCTTCTTCAACCAAGGAAATCCATGGTCCAACCTCCTCTCATAGTGATGTTGAAAGTGTCAATCCTGCATAACTCAAAGATAGGAGTAAGAAGACTACCAGCTGTGAAGAACTTGGAGCTGCTCAGAGTGAAAGGAGTGTTCTTCACAGACAACAACTGATAGGCAAAAAGCGCTCCGAATTAAGTATCAGTATCAAAAAGAGGCCTTATTGTGGGCCAACCAACATCATACTCGATACAACGGAATAACATCACAAGCTCATCTATACGCATCTTCCCTGGCTCGTTCTTGTACAAAATAGTGTTAGCCAAAAGACGAGTCAAGTATCGAATCGTGGGATGCCTAATATTTGTGTGTGGAGTTCCTGCAGTGTCATAGTAACCAGTGGCGAAAAGACTCCAGAAAGACTTCATCTCAGGAAATGTGGAAGCGAGAGATGTTTTCTGGAGATGACCATGGAAGCCATAGATCCTGCAAAGATTAAGGAAAGAGACCCTGTAATGAACTCCCTTAGCCATGAACGTCAATACAACCGTTTGAGCAGTCTCCTCAGCACCCTCCTCGTAGTAGACTCGAACTGAAGCAAAGATTATAACTCGAAGCATCGTTAGGACGTGCTCTCTTGCTCGGACTCATCTACAAAACAACCACACAAACAAACACAAAATTGAATTTTAGCAAACTAGAGTGTCTGTTCGAAGCTACGTCGATCGACGCAATAGCACGTCGTCGATCGAGAGAGCTGAGAAAATCGAACATCGATGGAAAATTTGAATCCGGCTAAAATTCATCTCAATTCAATCACAATCGCTTCTCTACTCAATATTATCAGATAAAATATTATCCTAAACAATTCTAAATACTCAATTACATCGATTTGCTTCTCAATTCCAAACCATAAAAACGGATCTAAAAGAGGGGTTTTGAAGTTCATACCTTGTAGATCGAGAATGTGAGTATGAAAACAGATAGAGGATGAAAAACTAACGAATCTAGACCCAAAAATCAGTTGATTTGGTGAAAAATCAAGAGAGAAGGAGAGTTTTGAGAGAGTTTACGATTTTTAGGTCTTTTAAGGAAGAAGATGAAAGAGTCGGGTTTAAATACTAACCTCGCAGAATCCGCTATAGCGTCGATCGTTGCACCTCCTGTGCGTCGATCGACGAGACCAAATTTGGTGTTTCCCTCTTTTTTTTTTTAGAAAACCGAATAAAAAAGAAGGTTAGAGTATGTACACTTACAAGTGGGTTGCGTCCCACTAAGCGCTTGTTTACAGTCATTAGCTTGACTCTGTCAGAGGCCTAGGCGTTGGGGGCAAATGGTAAAGACACTATGTGCCCTTCCGGAATCTCAGTATTCGCCCAATAATGCTTGATTCGTTTTCCATCGACGACGAGCTCTCTGCTACCATCTGGAGTAAGGAGAACTACAGCACCGTGCGGTCGAACCTCTTTGATAATAAAAGGTCTGGACCATCGAGAACAGAATTTACTTAGAAACAAAGACAAACGAGAATTGTAAAGGAGTACCTGATCGTTTGACTCGAATGTCCTGGAGATGATTCGCTTATCATGATATGTCTTTGTCCTTTCCTTGTATAGCTTAGAGTTTTCATAGACATGAAATCTGATTTTGTCCAACTCATTAAGTTGTATCTTACGCCTTTTCGCAGCCGGTTTAATATCAAAGTTGTACTTCTTTACTGCCCAAGCTGCTTTGTGTTCAAGCTCCACTGGAAGATGACATGCTTTCCCATAAAGCAGATGAAACGGAGTAGTTCCTAATGGCATTTTGAAAACGGTTCTATAGGCCCAAAGTGCATCATCCAGCTTAGTAGACCAATCCTTCCTTGTAGAATTGACTATCTTCTCTAGGATTTCCTTGATCTGTCTGTTTGAAACTTCCACCTACCCACTTGTCTGAGGATGGTAAGGGCTGGCCACACGATGATGAACTCCATACTTAGCAAGTAATCGATCGAAGACCTTCTTGACGAAGTGTGTTCCATCATCACTAATAACAACTCGAGGCACTCCAAAACAAGGGAAGATGATGGTTTTAAACAACTTAACAACCACTCCAGCATTGTTCTTAGGACTCGCAATTGCTTCTACCCACTTGGAGATATAATTCACAACGACAAGTATGTAGTTATTCCCATAAGATGATGGGAAAGGACCCATGAAATCAATACCCCAACAATCGAATAACTCAACTTCAAGTATGATGTTTTGTGGCATCTCATGTAGCCTGCTGATTTTTCCTCGTCTCTGACAAGCATCACACTGAGAAACGAAAGTGTAAGCATCCTTAAACAGTGTAGGCCACCAAAACCCAGCTTGAAGAACCTTGGAAACAATCTTGAAAGTAGCAAAGTGTCCTGCATACTCAGAACCATGACAATGATATAGCACTCTTTGAGTTTCCTCCTCAGCTACGCATCTTCTATATATACCATCTGAACAAAACTTATAGAGATAAGACTCATCTCAATAGTATCCCTTCATTTACCTCATGAACTTCTTCTTCTCATAGCCTTTAAAATCAGCAGGAGGATCATCTGTAGCAAGGTAATTAGCAATATTTGCGTACCATGGTCGTGAAGGTGTAGAAACAGCATAGATTGGATTACTAAACACTTCGTTGAAGATTCTGGAGAAATCAAATTCTGGTTTCTAGAAAGGCCGTCGATCGACGCAAGGAATACCGTTGATCGATGCTTTGCTCGACAAACTGCCCGACGAAAATTCTCCTCAACGTGTGATAATTTGCAGCGTCGATCGTTGCACCGCATGTGCGTCGATCGACGGAATGCCTGCAGCTCGAGAATTTTGAAGGATTTCATCGTGAAGCTCCTTCAATTCACTTTCTATGAAGTGTACACCTGTTTCAAGAAAGTAATCATCGATTGGGACATTGTCTTCTATCCGAATGCGCGAAAGATGATCCGCTACTCCATTCTTAACCCCTTCTTATCTTTCACCTCAATGTCGAACTCTTGGAGAAGAAGAATCCATCTCAACAACCTTGGTTTAACATCCTTCTTTTGCATCAAATACTTCAGCGCCGAATGGTGTGTGTGCACTATCACCTTTGACCCAATCAAGTAAGGACGAAACTTCTCAAAAGCAAACACCACATCCAACAACTCTTTCTCTGTAGTAGCATAGTTCATTTGTGCTTCATCAAGAGTTCGGCTTGCATAATAGATACCATGTAGTTTCTTGTCCTTTTTTTGTCCCAATACAGCTCCAAAAACAAAATCACTAGCATCACACATCACTTCTAAAGGCAAATCCCAATCCGGAGGTTACACAATAGGAGCACTCACTATGGCATGTTTAATCTGCTCAAACGAAGATAAACAATTAGCATCAAAAGCAAATTTAACATCCTTACAGAGTAGGGTGGTGAGTAGGCGGGCTATTTTGGAGAAGTCTTTGATGAATTTTCTGTAGAAACCAGCATGTCTAAGGAAACTCCTAACCGCCTTCACATTATCTGGTGGTTGTAGGTTTGTCATAACCTCAATCTTAGCACGATCTACCTCAATTCCAGCCTCTAAAACTTTGTGTCCTAGTACAATGCCATCTTTCTCCATAAAGTGACACTTTTCCCAATTCAGAACCAAGTGCTTCTCCACACATCTAGCAAGTACCTTCTCTAGAGTATCCAAACAACCCTTGAAGGAATCTCCAAAGACAGAGAAATCATCCATAAAAACCTCCATGTAATCCTCAGTCATGTCTATAAAGATAGACATCATACACCGCTGAAAAGTCGCAGGAGCATTACAAAGTCCAAATGGCATTCTGCGATATGAAAAAGTACCATAAGGACAACTAAAAGTAGTCTTCTCGTGATCGTCCAGATGGATGAGAATTTGGAAGAACCAAGAATAACCATCAAGGAAGCAATAGTAAGGATGATTCGCTAATCTCTCCAACATGTGGTCAATGAAAGGCAAAGGGAAATGGTCTTTCCTTGTTGATGCGTTGAGCTTCTTGTAATCGATGCACATTTTGTGACCAGTCACAGTCCTTGTAGGAATCAACTCATTCTTCTCGTTCTTTACCACAGTAACTCCTTCTTTCTTAGGCATCATGTGAACATGACTAATCCAAGGACTGTCTGAAATTGGATAGATGATCCCTGCCTCTAGAACCTTCACGATCTCCTTTTTGACAACTTCGTGTAAGTTTGGATTCAATCTCCTCTTATGCTTGATCGAAGATTTCGCGTTATCCTCGAGATGAATCCTATGCATGCACAAATATGGAGATATTCCTGCAATATCATCAAGAGAATAGCCAAGAGCCTTGCGAAATTTGCGCAGCTTACTTAGCAGTAACGTGAGCTCTGCGTTGTTTAGGGAAGCACTAACAATAACAAGTTAAGTAGAATTTGGACCAATGAAAGCATACCTTAATCCTGCTGGAAGTTGTTTGAGTTTGATCTTTGGAGCATGCTCCTCACTCCAATTGTCATTACTTGCACTTTTCTCAAAGACTCCACACAGTTCCATATTGGCAACCAATTTCTTTACTCGCTCACTACAATCCATTAACTTTGCATAACCCATTGCAGCCTCATCTAACTCCTCAGTCTCCGTGATAGATCGAATCAAAGTCCTCTCTAATGCATCAGTAGGATGTGTCTCATTGAAGACCTCTTGAGCAATGTTTGTGAGTGTATCCACATAGTAAGTCTGACCATCAATTGTAGGCTTCTTCACCAACTGATCCATATCAAACTTCATCTCTAAATCACCCACACATAAAGTAATCCTTCTTCCTTTAACATCAATCATCGCTCCAGCTGTAGCTAAGAATAGTCTTCCCAAGATAAGAGGATCTTTAGGTTCTTCATGATATTGCAGAACCACAAAGTCTGTAGGGATCAAGCAATCTCCAACCTTGATTGGAACATCCTCTAAAATTCCTTTTGCGATCCTTACCGATCTATCTGCAAGGATAAGTGAGATCCTTGTTGGTTGAAAGTCAGTCATACCAAGATTGATAGCAACTGATAGTGGCATCAAGTTGATGCTTGAACCCAAATCACAAAGGGACCTTGGAAACCTGTTTGTGAAGATAAAACAATCTAACACAAAGCTTCCTGGATCCGTTAGCTTCTTTGGAATCTTGTTTAGAATTATTGCACTAACTTGTTCAGAGATCATAGCAACTCCTTCCTCAAGACACAAACTCTTAGGAACCATCCTCTTCACATACCTTCTGATTACAGGAGAAAGCTTCATTGCATCTAAGAACGGTATCTCTATAAGTAGCTTATCCATTATGCCCTTGCATCTAGCCTCTTCTAGTTCCTGCTTAGACCTCCTCTGGTTCCTAGGGTAGGGTATCTTGGGTTTATAAACGCTCTCAACAACGTCAGTCGAACTCTGCAGATTTTCAGGTTTATGCGTATCCCGTCTATCGACAGAACGCTCTGAGCGTCGATCGACGAGATCAATTGTTGTCGATCCTTTGTCGAGGTGATGTCGAGTTGGCATCGGGATTTTCCTCAGCCGTCGATCATTGCACCTCATGTGCGTCGATCGACGGAGGGTCTGGTGCGAAAATCTCTGCATCTTCTAATTCGGGAATCAGCTGGTTTGAGGTGTCATTTCGCAGGATTGGCTTCATAATCTTCCCACTTCTAGTTGTAATGGCTGCAACACCATGATGTCTTGGGTTTGCATCCGTTCTAGCTTGAAGAAAACCCTCTTGTCTCTTCACATTCTCTGCAGTTTGAGCGAACTAAGTATCAAGCTTCTTCATGCGAATGTTCATAGCCTCAATCTTTCTATTCAAATCAGTGTAGATGTTGTCCATCTTCCCATTGAGGTTCACTGTCAACTTTTGCTGTCCCTCAAGAATTTGCTCCAACATAGCTTTTGTGTCACTCTTTGAAGACTTAGCAGGAATTGGTTGATAGGATGAAGATCCATAGGTCTTTTGGTTACTGCTTCTACTGCCATAAGGTTTATGATAGTCCCCCTTCTGATACTGAGACCTCTGAGTATAGCTTGGAGAACCAGGATTTCCTGAGAATGAGTTCCTCTGATTGTAGCTATTGTACCCCCTGTTCTCTGACTGATTACCAAACCTCTGATGCGGGTACCCATTCTAGTTGATGTAGTTGACATCTTCTTGTTCTCCATCATCATCTTGAAAGAATGTGTCAACTTCCTGAGCAAATTGAACCGATTTCTTCCCCACCCAAAGATTGTGAACTGAATTAATCCTAGCCTTCACCTCAGCAATTTCAACTCCACCTGACATACATGCTTCTTCTCGTCTCTCCTCATCAATCTTCTTTGTACTGTTACTTGCAGCCACGTTCTTGATGAGCATGAGACAGTCAACTAGGAATCTGGTTTTGAAGTTCCCGTTACTAGTAGCATCTAGAGCCATCTGATGCTTCCAATCCACACCTCTAAAGAAAATGCTCAACAGCTGAACGTCGGGTAAGCCGTGGTGTGTACAGTCTCATTGATAATCTTTGAATCGCTCCCACAAAGCCTTAAACGCTTCGGTTGGACCCTGTTGAAAAGAAGAGATCTTCACTCTCAAATCGTCTAAACGCGCCTAATCATAAAAGTGACTCAGAAAGGCGTTCTTGGTAGCATTCCATGTTGTCAGTGAGACTGGCTCCAACTGCTTCAACTAGTAGGCTGCTTCCTCAGCTAGTGAGTATGGGAAGAGCTTGCAGAAAATGTAGTCAAGAGATACTCCATTCCCCTTAATGTTGGATGCAAGGTCCTCGAATCTCTCAAGATGATCCATGGGGTGTTCAGAATGATGCCCATGGAACTGATGTTGAGCCACCAGTAAGAAGAAAGCAGGCTTCAACTCATAGTCCTGCATAGCGAATCCAGGAGGTCGGATCGCTACCCTGTTGGCGTAATACTCCTCAAGACTGTTGTAGTCTCCCAAGGTACGCTGGTTTACCACAACCTCTTGAACCTGATGATCAGCTAGAGCGCGCTCACGCTCTCTTCATGCTGCCACGTAGGCCCTAACTTCCTCAATGACCACATTACCCGCTGCGCCGAGTATCTTACCCTGATCATTGTACTTGTTCCCATCTTTGTCAACCAACTGACCCTCAGCATTCGGTATCACAATCAAAAGTTGACGCACCATCTTAGATTGCCTTACTGTCTTCCTGTTTACACGTTCTAGCACAGCTATCTCATCAACAAAATCCTCTAACTGTTGATCCTTGTTGATCCTGGTTTTGCGAGATTGCATACACCTGAAACACCAAAAACAAAAAAAAAGAAATCGAAATTAGTAACAAAAGAAAAGAAAAACTTAGTCTAAATTCTAAAATCAAAACTCTAATGGTGAATTTGATTCCCCGGCAACGGCGCCAAAATTTGATATGCTCAAATATAACCATGAGCTAGACTCTCTTAAATTAAGAGGTCGTCGTAGTAGAGGTCAAATCACTGGAAACCAAATCACACAATGGAGTGTATGACTTTGAATCAAGCTAAGCAAAGTATGAATGTATGAATGACAAAAACTAATGAAAGCAGATCTAAATTGGTTGTAGTTTAAATTCAATTTAACAAGAAGCTAAGCTTTCGGGAAATTCGCAGGAATAGATAAATTGCAGAATTATGAAACTGTCAGGAGTTTAATGAAGATTCGTTCTCGAAGTTGAAATTGTAATGTAAAATTAAACGACTTCGGTTGAATTAATTATCTATGCATAAATCCTAGAAATCCAAATTCCTTTGTAAAATCAATCCATTTATGCAAGCATTAAAGTTCAGGTTTCAATTGTTCACAAATTTTCTAAACCAAATTCCTTTGAGAATATGTGATTTTGCTCATCTAAGATTATGGTCAGGTTATCAACTTTGTTTGCGACTTGACTTTCTCCGTCGATCGATGCACAATGCGTTCCGTCGATCGACGGACAATGCGTTCCGTCGATCGATGCTGGGTCTGAATTTTCTGCATTTTTCAGCACCAAGCTTGCGACTTCGACTGCTCGTTCCTTGATGCTCCATAATGATCGATAATCACCAATTAAGCTCCAATCATACACGAACCTACCAAGACTCTAAAACACTAGAAAAAAAACCAAAAAGACTTGATAAAACTGGGTTAAATCATGGCCAAAAGATGGTAAAACCATGATATATCACTCTCTAACAATACGCAACTGTTTTTCTTGCAGCAGAACTCTAAATGGGCTTCATTTTTACAGACTTGTTCTTGTTGCAAATTAAGAACGTATGACCTGCAATCTGGAAGCTATTAGTTAATCATTTGATAAAATTTCGATCCTGGTAAGAGTAAGATAATGTTCTCTATTTTGTGGTTTATCCACAACTTATATTAATATCTACACTGAATCAAGACTAAGAGAATAAATCCTTACCGATTTCTTGAAAGGGGAGCTAGTAAGTCAATCTTCTAAAGCCTCCAATGGTGGATTAGTTAAGTTATGGTACAAACAGATTCAAAAGATATTACTTCGACAAAACCAAAATCATATAAAGCAAACAAGAGAAGCTAAGTTACATTCAACTCCAAGGAAGCACCAACATAGAACTCATTTCCAAGCATGTAATTCTCTGACCACCTTAACCTAAAACCATTAACATAAGAATGTTGGTAATTCAAAACCAAGAGAAACTCATACATAAACAAGAAAATGCTTGCATACACGCCAAATATCAATCTATTTTCAAGATAACATCAATTCCATAATCTCACTTAAAATAGTTGATTAGAATATTTACAAAACTGAAAATTTCATGCTTTGCTATGATTATACTTGTGTATGTGCATGTGTAAAGAGACAGAAGTAGCCTATAGGTAACAATGTCTGTTGAAGGGCTTCCTATCGCCATAAAGGAAGTCAAATACAATAGATGAAGAAGAGTAGAAACCACAAAAACATCACAAGATTAACAGATAAACCATTGTTATGAGACAGTTGTACAAATTTAGTCTTGCCAATAGAACATAAACAGGGAACCCATTTCTAGACAAGTCAAGATCAAAAGCCATTGCTACGGATCTAACTACAATAGAGAAAATAGTGTTTTTAGTGGGTTGAGTCACAAAACCTTGCGACGGAGATGGGTAAGGCTTGGCGATTGAAGTAAGAGAAGCCATGTATAGATCGAAGCTTCTCCTTGTGGTGGGTTTCTAGATATTTCCTGGAAAAAATGAGAGAATTAATTGAAAGAGGGAAAGAGAAAGATAGACAAGGCTTTGTCCTTCTCGGTTCATCAACACACAAATCACAATTACAAAAACCCTAATTAATAACATGCAACCAATTGATAAGAATAGAGAAGAACCTCGAGGTTTTCACCCTATTGATGAGGACCTCGAATCCCTTTGACGTTTCCATAACTCACTTGCTGATACAGAAATTACCCTTTCCAATCTAAGACCTTCCTTATCGAATCGAAGCACCACCAATAAAAGTAGAAGAGTCGCGACGGCGAGCAAGAGGCGTGGAGGAAGGAATCTGGGATTTGAAAGAAGACGATGTGAGATTGCTGAATACTAGATGAAGGTTGAATTCCATGGTCATAAAGCTTGGAGAAATCAGAACAAAGGTATGAAGAAGACGACGAGGAGAAGAGAAGCTTCAAAGTCTATAAGGGATTTAGGTTGAAGGTCAAGAGAGAAGAAGAAGCTGAATCGATTTAGGATTTAGGATTTAAGATTTGTTTCTTTGTGATTTTTTTTTGCCATCTTTTATAATTAGGTCCCAAATTTAAGCGGAAAAGGGGAAAAAATGGCTAAGTATTTGCCGCTTTTGATGATTTTAGGCTCGTAAAGCAAAACTTAGTTCCGGCTCAGTCATTTTTTTGTTTAGCATTTTTGCAACGCTATCATATATAAGCCCAGTCCATCTAACATCTTTAATATCAGTTCGGAAAAATGAGCTATCGCAATGTGCTATCAATAAGCATTTTTCTTGTAGTGGAATGATGTTCCTTTCGTGTTGTCTGCTGATTGTGAGTTCAATTTCATGAAGCTGAAGACGATGTTGACTAGTACACCAGTGTTGGCGTTGCCTGAGCCAGGCGAGCCTTATGTGGTGTATACAGACGCTTCGGGAGTTGGTTTGAGTTGTGTGTTGATGCATGATAAGTACATAATTTACCCTTTCTTAACATGCATTTTAATTATATTTTGAGGTATTTAGCTTAGGTTTTTACATGTTTTGTTGCATATCTTGTTCCTTTTATATTAGATTGAATTTAGAGTCCAAGTTCTTGTTTTCTTGCATTTACATGCATATTTTGTACATTTTAGGTACAAATGGAGCCTTGGAACAATATTGGAACAAGTGGAGACAAGAATCAAGATTGGAGAATGAAAAACAAGAAAGTGAAGACCGAGGAGGCCTATGGATCGGCCAGAACTCGGTCTATCTGGTCGATCCATTGGAGGTCCCGAGCTCCAAAAATCCACTACCCAAATTTTGCCTCGTGGACCGACCAACTGGTCGGTCTTTTGGTCGGTCCACAAAGCCACTCTTGATGCAACTTTTCTGTTTGACCGAGTTTGACCAAAATTGACCTGGTTTGACCTGGTTTGACCCGGGTACACTTCTATTTCCCTATAAATTCTCTTTTTATGATTAAAAACCCTAAGCTTTAGCCTCTCTCCTATTATCCATGGTATAAAAACTAAAACCTATGTGTTTTTGATGATTTGAGGTTAAAGTCTTCACCTTTTATGTTCTAGTAAGGTTTAATCTTGTTTATTTACTTTAGGCTTTTCATTATGCATCATTTAATTCATGCTTTTTGTGTTTTAGTTATGATTAGTGAGTAGTTTCCTTAATGGATATTGGGTAGGGAAGATTAAGGTTGATTCAAGCTATATTAGTGATGCTAGGTTGTTAGTCTTTAATATTTCATTGATTAAAGAGCTCTTAATGCTAGATTATGAAGTAATTACCCCAAATCTAGATCATGGTCTTTTCATGCCCGGAAGGTGTTTGTGAAAATATCTAAAAGAACTTTAATCTTGCTTTGCTCATCTTAGCCAATGGAAGTTGATGTTTAAGGAGTTTAGTAAGCTTATATGAACATATCCTTAATGATTCTTAGTTAATCTTTAACAAGATGGAAGTTTGTGTTAGATTTTGATTAAGGAATAGATTAGTACCATGGAAGTGGGTTAATCTACATTAAATGGATTCATGCTTTGAAATTAGCTATCTTTAGTTGTTGTGCATCACTATCTTAACTTGTTTCAACATAAATCAATCACCTTTACTCAAAATCCATGCTTTAACCTCATTGATATTCAAGTTTGACTTTCCAGTTGACTTTTGTTGACTTTTCTTAAATTGCATTTTAATCTTGTTTTACTTTCATTTATGCATTGCTTTCCTTTATTTTAGTGTTTTACATTGTTTAAACTTGCAATTTAGTTATTGCACCTTTTCATATTGTCATTTAAGTTGAGTAAAAACTCCATATCACACCTTGAAATTGGATTCACTTAGCTTCATTAGTTTCTTCCATTCCAATTGTTAAATAATCATTAATCCTTGTGGAAGAATGACCCTTGATTACTACATTGATTACACCATGCACTTGTGGTTAGGTAATTGAGGATTAGAACTCATAAGCACATCTAGGTTGAGCATTCATTTGCATTGTTCATCTCACCATTTGTAGCTATCAAATTTTTGGCGCCGTTGCCGGGGATTGATTGATTGATTGATTAATTTGGATTTTAGCATTTGGATTTGGAATCTTTTGTAGACTAAGTTTTAGTTTTTGTTCGAAATTCAATCTATCTTGTTTGTCTCTTGGTCTTGCTTGGTTTGTAGGTGCATGATAACAAGAAGTAAAAGCCAAGAGAACTTTGATCTACATATTGACATTAGCCAAGTTGAGAAGCAAGCTAGATTTGCAAGAAAGGAAAGAGAACGTTAAGCAATAGAAGCTAACGTTGGTCATGGTAATGGCGGTAATCGCCAAGTTAATGAAGTTGCAAGAAACGTGGATGGTAATGGTAATAGAGTATGCGTTCATGCTCCAAGAGAAGAAGGATTGGAGATTTCGATGAACCGCTCACCAATGGGACAAGAACTGGTATTCGCCCACCATCTTGTGCTAACAAATATTGGGAGATCAAATCGAGTTTGTTCAACATGGTCCAAAACAACCGTTTCTTCGGTTTACCCTTGGAACACCCAATTAAGCATCTTGATAACTTCGATAGGTTATGTGGAACAGTGAAGATGAATGGCGTTTCCGAAGATGTCGTGAAGCTTACTTTGTTTCCATTCTCTTTGGGAGACAAAGCTATTCAATGGGAGAAGAGTGTAGTTACATCTTCCATCACTACTTGGGAAGAGTCTAAAAAGCGGTTTTTAGCCAAGTTCTTCTCCAATCAACGCACCGCGAGAATTAGGAATTATATCACGAGCTTCAAGCAAGGTCCAAACGAAGCTCTCTATGAAGCTTGGGAAAGATTGAAGGGTTACACTAGATCTTGTCCTCACCATGGAGTTCCTATTGAAGCTCTACTTGGAATCTTTCATAGAGGGATTGAAGAGAAGTATTACTTAGCTCTAAATATAGCAAGTAATGGAGACTTTGGAAGTTTGACTATAGAAAAAGGAGAGGAGCTCATTGAGAATCTAGCTCAAAGCAATCAAAGCTACAATAGGGAGTATGATAGATCATACAAGGAACCTAAGAATGAGCTCAAGAGTGAAGATCAAAGGATCAAGGAGATGAGTGATAAGCTAGACAAGCTTATCTTAGCTATTTCGATGGAAATCAAGGAATGGTTGTTGAAGGAGTCCAATAAGGAGAAGAAGAGATTAGCTACATTCAAGGTCAAGGATATTATCAAAAGGGATTCAACCCCTACTATAGATCTCATCCCAACTTGTCCTACAGAAGCACCAATGTGGAGAATCCACAAGACCAAGTCTATCCACCTAAACAACAAGCTTTTATCCCACAACAAGCTCAAGGATTTATTCCTCAACAAGCTTCTGTTCCTAAGCAACAATATTTCTCTAATCAAGTTGCTCCTACCAATCAAGCTACTACCTCAACTCAACCCGCCTCTCAATACCAAGAGCTCAAGGCGTTGGTTCAACGGGTTTTGGATGGACAAATCAAGAGTAACGCGGATATTGCAAAGAAGTTCCATGAGGTAAACACTAGGATTGATGGGATGTATCAAGAGTTGGATGGCAAGATTATAAGCCTAGCTTCCCATGTTAAGACTATTGATGTGCAACTAGCACAATTTGCTTCTAACTCAAAGGCACCAAGCGGTATTCTACCGGGTAAACCCGAGTCTAATCCTAGAAGCAACATTTGCAATGTGGTGATCTTAGAAGAAGATAAAGGATGGAGATCAAGGTCTGGACCTTTGACTAAGGAAGATTATGAGGAACATGAGCTCTACTTAGAAGGATTGGCAAACCTATTGAAGCCTCCTCAAGAGATGAATGTTATTGTGAAGAAGGAACAGTCAAGAAGGATTGAGTTGGTTAGAAAAAGAGCTATGGAAACTCCAACCTATGAATAGAGGCAACACAAGCCTAAGCTAGACCTTCCAATACCGGATTTCACTAAGGCGGTTAAGAAGATCTTAGCTAGCTACAAGAAGGATATGGAGGATATTGGTATTAAGTTTCAAAAAGAAGACGACTACATGAGGATTGCTAAAGAACGGGATCTAATTACGAAAGTGTTAGCTAACCAAGGAAAAGTTAGAGGGTTTTGATGAAATATCAAGCTAAAGGGGAAAGGGATAAACAAGAACCCTAGAGTTAAAGCTCAATCCCGGAAAATTTACAATCGCTAGCACACTTGGAGACTTGGAGATCAACGATGCATTGTGTGACTCCGGTTCTAACGTTAACGTGATTTCTCGAGAAATGATGGATCATTTGGGAATCACTAAGCTCAAGAAGACTCCATTCCCTCTCATCTTTGGATATACAACGTGCAAGCAACCACTTGGAGTCATTGAAGATTATCCTTTGAAGATCGGTAATTGCGTTATACTGACGGATCTTATGGTTATGGAAATGGAGATGGCTAAATCGCTCTCACTCGTACTTGGTACGCCTTTCTTGGCTACCACCGGAGCTAGTCTAGACTTTCTCCACATGAAAGGTCTATTGATGACTGTGGATCCTTACACTTACTATGATATTGAGCCCATTGAGGTAGGTATTTGTGGTATGGTCTCTAGTGAAGATGTTAAAGAAGAAATGATGAGTCTAGAGACTAGTGAACAGATCAAGAAAGTTATGAAAGAAGCTCCCAAGCTAGATGATTACAAGGAGAGCTTAGATTTGTTTGATGGTGGCGGTATTAGTTCAATGTTTGAAACGATTGAAGAGACGTCTATGGCTATATCTAATGAGCCAACCGGAGCCAATGGTAAGAGCTCCGAGATGTCCAAAGAAAAGATGAGAGACAAGCTCATACTTGAACCTATGAAGAAATTGAAGAAGGACTTGAGTGTAAAGCCATTTGGAATGGTGAGCTTGGAATCTTCTATAAAACTAAGATCGTTTTCCCCACCGGTATGAGCTACGAAGAAATTGACAAGTGCAAGAAGGCCATGAAAGAAGCCTTTGACATTGATTTGGAGGATGGGGAACCAAGCAAGATTGATGGTTCTCCATTGATCTCCAACTAGCACATTTACCAACCGTCAAGCTTAGAGACGTAAAACAAGTGCGCTTGGGTGGCATTCCCACGGTATCCTTTGTACATATATCTTATGCTTTTTATTTATGTTTAGCATGCTTTTGGAGATTGATTTTTTAGTAGGACTTAAGAAAGAGGATTGGAGAGGTATTGAATCAACTTAGGAAGGTGAAAAAGGCCCAGAAACACAAAGAACAGCAAGGATCGACCAAACTGGTCGATCTATAAGAAGCCCCAAACGCGAAAAATCATTGCCTGATTTTTGGCATGTGGACCGACCAGTTGGTCGGTCTACCTCGTCGATCCATACGAGCTCTCTAACTGCCATGTTTGACTTTTTCTCTGCGCGTTGACTCGGTCCAATTTCGGTCTAAATCGGTTTATTTCAAGTGTTTTCAATCAATTTTGACCGGTTTAGTCACTAAAAATCAGATTTTTAAAACCATTCTCCTTCTTTTTCAAATTATTTTGAAATCTTTAAAGAATCGTTAAATTGCCCTTTCTTAGCATGCATTTTAGTTATATTTTGAGGTATTTAGCTTAGGTTTTTACATGTTTTGTTGCATATCTTGTTCCTTTTAGATTAGATTGAGTTTAGAGTCCAAGTTCTTGTTTTCTTGCATTTGCATGCATATTTTGTCCATTTTAGGTACAAATGGAGCCTTGGAACAAGTGGAGAGAAGAATCAAGATTGGAGAATGAAGAACAAGAAAGTGAAGACCGAGAAGGCCTATGGATCGGCCAGAACTCGGTCTATCATGTCGATCCATAGGAGGTCCCGAGCTCAAAAATCCACTGCCCGAATTTTGGCTCGTGGACCGACCAACCGGTCGGTCCACAAAGCCACTCCTGATGCAACTTTTCTGTTTGACCGGGTTTGACTTGGTTTGACCCGGGTACACTTCGTTTGACCCGGGTACACTTCTATTTCCCTATAAATTCTCTTTTTATGATTAAAAACCCTAAGCTTTAGACTCTCTCTTATTATCCTTGGTGTAAAAACTAAAACCTATGTGTTTTTGATGATTTGAGGTTAAAGTCTTCACCTTTTATGTTCTAGTAAGGTTTAATCTTGTTTATTTACTTTAGGCTTTTCATGTTAAGACTATTGATGTGTAACTAGCACAATTCACTTCTAACTCAAAGGCATCAAGCGGTATTCTACCGGGTAAACCCGAGTCTATTCCTAGAAGCAACATTTGCAATGTGGTGATCTTAGAAGAAGATAAAGGATGGAGATCAAGGTCTGGACCTTTGACTAAGGAAGATGATGAGGAACATGAGCTCTACTTAGAAGGATTGGCAAACCTATTGAAGCCTCCTCAAGAGATGAATGTTATTGTGAAGAAGGAACTGTCAAGAAGGATTGAGTTGGTTAGAAAAAGAGCTATGGAAACTCCAACCTATGAATAGAGGCAACACAAGCCTAAGCTAGACCTTCTAATACCGGATTTCACTAAGGCGGTTAAGAAGATCTTAGCTAGCAACAAGAAGGATATGGAGGATATTGGTATTAAGTTTCAAAAAGAAGACGACTACAAGAGGATTACTAAAGAACGGGATCTAATTACGGAGGTGTTAGCTAACCAAGGAAAAGTTAGAGGGGCTATGATGAAATATCAATCTAAAGGGGAAAGGGATAAACCAAGAACCCTAGAGTTGAAGCTCAATCCCGGAAAATTTACAATCGCTTGCACATTTGGAGTCTTGGAGATCAACGATGCGTTGTGTGACTTTGGTTCTAACGATAACGTGATTTCTCGAGAAATGATGGATCATTTGGGAATCACTAAGCTCAAGAAGACTCCATGCTCTCTCATCTTTGGAGATGCAACATGCAAGCAACCACTTGGAATCATTGAAGATTATCCTTTGAAGATCGGTAATTGCGTTATACAGACGGATCTTATGGTTATGGAAATGGAGATGGCTAAATCGCTCGCACTCATACTTGGTATGCCTTTATTGGCTACCACCGGAGCTAGTCTAGACTTTCTCCATATAAACACTTTAGGCTTTTCATTATGCATCATTTAATTCATGCTTTTTGTGTTTTAGTTATGATTAGTGAGTAGTTTCCTTAAGGGATCTTATGTAGGGAAGATTAAGGTTGATTCAAGCTATATTAGTGATGCTAGGTTGTTAGTCTTTAATATTTCATTGATTAAAGAGCTCTTAATGTTAGATAGGAAGTAATTACCTCAAATCTAGATCATGGTCTTCTCATGCCCGGAAGGTGTTTGTGAAAATGTCTCGAAGAACTTTAATCGTGCTTTGCTGATCTTAGCCAATGGAAGTTGATGTTTAAGGAGTATAGTAAGTTTATATGAACATATCCTTAATGATTCTTAGTTAATCTTTAACAAGATGGAAGTTTGTGTTAGATTTTGATTAAGGAATGGATTAGTACCATGTAAGTAGGATAATCTACATTAACTGGATTCATGCTTTGAAATTAGCTATCTTTAGTCGTTGTGCATCACTATATTAAATTGTTTCAACCTAAATCAATCACCTTTACTCAAGATCCATGCTTTAACCTCATTGATATTCAAGTTTGACTTTTGTTGACTTTCTCGTTGATTTTTGTTGACTTTTCTTAAATTGCATTTTAATCTTGTTTTACTTTCATTTATACATTGATTTCCTTTATTTTAGTGTTTTACATTGTTTAAATTTGCAATTTACTTATTGCACATTTTTATATTATCATTTAAGTTGAGTAAAAACTCCATATCACACCTTGAAATTGGATTCACTTAGCTTCATTAGTTTCTTGCATTCCAATTGTTAAATAATCATTAATCCTTGTGGAAGAATGATCCTTGATTACTACATTGATTACACCATGCACTTGTGGTTAGTTAATTGAGGATTAGAACTCATAAGCACATCTAGGTTGAGCATTCATTTGCATTGTTTATCTCACCATTTGTAGCTATCAAATTTTTGGCGCCCTTGCTGGGGATTGATTGATTAATTTGGATTTTAGCATTTGGATTTGGAATCTTTTGTAGACTAAGTTTTAGTTTTAGTTCGAAATTCAATCTATCTTGTTTGTCTCTTGGTCTTGCTTGGTTTATAGGTGCATGATAACAAGAAGTAAAAGCCTAGACAACTTTTATCTACATATTGACATTAGCCAAGTTGAGAAGCAAGCTAGATTTGCAAGAAAAGAAAGAGAACGTTAAGCAATGGAAGCTAACGTTGGTCATGGTAATGGCGGTAATCGCCAAGTTAATGAAGTTGCAAGAAACATGGATGGTAATGGTAATAGAGTACGCATTCATGCTCCAAGAGAAGAAAAAAAGATTGGAGATTTCGATGAACCGCTCACCAATGGGACAAGAACTGGTATTCGCCCACGACCTTGTGCTAACAACAATTGGGATATCAAATCTAGTTTGTTCAACATGGTCAAAAACAACTGTTTCTTTGGTTTACCCTTGGAACACCCAATTAAGCATCTTGATAACTTCGATAGGTTATGTGGAACAGTGAAGATGAATGGCGTTTCCGAAGATGTCGTGAAGCTTACTTTGTTTCCATTCTCTTTGGGAGACAAAGCTAGTCAATGGGAGAAGAGTGTAGTTACATCTTCCATCACTACTTGGGAAGAGTCTAAAAAGCGGTTTTTAGCCAAGTTCTTCTCCAATCAACGCACCGCGAGAATTAGGAATTATATCACGAGCTTCAAGCAAGGTCTAAACGAAGCTCTCTATGAAGCTTGGGAAAGATTGAAGGGTTACACTAGATCTTGTCCTCACCATGGAGTTCCTATGGAAGCTCTACTCGGAATTTTTCATAGAGGGATTGAAGAGAAGCATTACTTAGCTCTAAATATAGCAAGTAATGGAGACTTTGGAAGCTTGACTATAGAAAAAGGAGAGGAGCTCATTGAGAATCTAGCTCAAAGTACCTTGAGGTTATGTGTTATCTCAAAGGAGCCTTTGGGGTTGGAGGTAGTTGACCAGGCAATCTGTTGAGCAGGATTCGAGTAGCTCAGGAGAATGATCAGGTGTTGGTTGATCTCTCTAAGGTTGCGGGTTCTGAGTATCAGGTTTCTGCTAATAGGATTATCTTAGTACATGGACGAGTCTGTGTGCCCAATGATGAGGACTTGAGGCAGGAGATTCTGAGAGAGGCTCATGCGAGCAAGTTTTCTATTCATCCGGGGGCGACTAAGATGTATCGTGATCTGAAACAGTATTATCAATGGGTCGGGATGAAGAGAGATGTGGCGGATTGGGTTGCAGCTTGCAACGTTTGTCAGCTAGTGAAGGTTGAGCATCAAGTTCCGAGTGCTTTGCTGCAGAGTTTACTCATTCCATAGTGGAAGTGGGACATGATTACCATAAATTTTGTGGTGGGGTTGCCGGTTTCTCAGACTTTCGATGCCATTTGGGTGATTGTTGATCGACTGACTAAGTCAGCACATTTTCTGGCCATTAAGAAGACAGATGGGGCTGAGGTCTTGGCTAAGACGTATGTGAAGGATATTGTGAGGCTGCATGGAGTGCCAGCTAGTATAGTGTCGGATAGAGATCTGAGGGTCGCTTCAGTGTTCTGGAGAGCTTTTCAGGCTGAGACGGGCACTAAGGTGGATATGAGTACAGCTAATCATTTTCAAACGGATGAGAAGTCCGAGAGGACGGTTCAGACACTTGAGGATCTGTTGAGGATGTGTGTGCTAGATTGGGGTGGTCATTGGGCGGATCACTTGACTTTGGTGGAGTTTGCCTATAATAACAGTTATCAGGCGAGTATTGTATGGCTCCTTTTGAGGCTTTGTATGGGAGGCCATGTCGTATACCGCTATGTAGTACCCAGGTGGGGAGATGAGCATTTGTGGTGCTGATTTTGTTCAGGAGACAACGGAGAAGATCCAGGTTGTGAAGTTGAACATGAAAGAAACTCAAGATCGGTAGAAGAGTTATGCTGATAAGAGGGGAAAAGAGTCGGAGTTTGCAGTCGGAGATCGATTTTATCTCAAGATCATGATGTGGGGTCTCAATAGGTCCATATCTGAGGATATGCTAAGTACGAGGTACATGGGTCCGTTCCGAGTTGTGGAACGTGTGGGACCAGTTGCTTATCGGTTATAGCTGCCTCCGATCATGGAGAAGTTCCATGATGTATTTCATGTGTCGAAGCTCAGGAAGTGTTTGCACACAACCCAGGAGGTAGTAGTGACGATTCTTGCAGATCTTCAGCCTAATTTGACTGTTGGGATGAGGCCGGTAAGGATCCTTGAGAGTAATATCAAGGTTCTGCACAGGAAGAGAGTGCCGTGGTTGAGAGTCTTGCGGGACTATGAGGGTGTTCAGGAGGAAACTTGGGAACCAGAGGCTAAGAAGGAAACGAAGTTCAAGAAGTGGTTTGAGAAGTAAGCCGAGGAGTGAACTTGTTTTATGGTTTCTAGTTTCGGTTTTGTGTTGTAGTTACCCTGTGTGGTGAGGATTGTGGTTGTGGATTATGTATTTTCATTTGAGTTGTAATGATTATGACATTTTCCAGATTAATAAGATGAGTATTTCTTTTGTTGTTGACTTCGGTAGTCATGTGTATGTGGTTAGAGAACCTCGAAATGGAAGTTTTATAGTGAGTAGAACTTGCCAGTTTTGGAGGAACTTTAATGGGTTTTGTGTGTTATTGTGTTTAGAGAATTTCGGAATAGAAGTTTTACAGTTGTTAGAACTGTCTAGTTCCGGAGAGACTCTGCAAGGGCACCCGCTGTGATGGGTGGTCTAGATGATTTGTGATGATCATGTTTGTGATGGTATTCGGGGTTGGGAGTATCGTGTTGGGACTTCGGGAGGTAGTTCCGGTCAGAGGTGTATTATAGACGTTAAGAATTGATTTCGTTCGAGGATGTCGATTTCCTCGCATAACTCAGAGAGAGACAGTGGTTCTTTCTTGGAAATGCGTTCTCCGGCAGATCTTTGAGAGATGCGTCTCTCTAGGGGATAGTGGGTTCCCTGCATACCGATCGTTCGTCAGGACTGTAGGGATAGAGAGCGTGAGGGTATGGAGATAGTTTAGGGAGATTGCGATCTCTGGCAGATCTTTGAGAGATGCGTCTCTCCAAAGGATAGTGAGTTCCCTGCATACCGAGAGCTTGGCAGACTGTATGTCTTGATGGTTTGAGGGGTATGGAGATGGTTGGTACTGTTGGGGTCGGATTTCACCCGCTCGACTTTGGTGTTCAAAGGAGTGCTCAATGAAAAAACGACATGAGCTTGCAGAGATGATATGGCCCCTAAGTCATTTCCCCAACGAGAAAATGAAGACCTCTTGAGTTTCCTAAGTCTTTTTCACCTGGCGAGAGAACCTTCAAAGTTGTCTTTATCCCCTGGAGAAGTCATGAATGCAGCGCAGAGAAGTCACAGAGCCAACAGGAGGAGCTGCAGAGGGCAAAACTGCCTGTCACTACGCAGTGATACCGATGTCAGGCAGTAACACCGATGTGCCTGGCCACATCGGCGTCAGGCAGCTTGCCATCAGTGTTAGGACGGGTTATCATCGGTTTCAGGCAATTCGGTGCCTGTCAGAACAACAACGAAGGCTGCAGAAGGTTCCATGCATTAAAGCCCAGTAGCGAAGCCCACATAGGCACAAACGACATTGGGGAAAAAGGCAATCTGCGAAGGTTTAAGAAAAGTTGACATTATCTTTTAGGAAAAGGCTTAGCCGACTTAGGGGGCTATATATATAAATGTAAAAACCCTTGTAAAGGGTATTCACAATTTTTATCACACAAGCAATACAAAGCAATTACAAACCCTAATTTATCTTTGCTCTTCATTGTTCTTCATAGATTATCTTCAGAAATCTCTGCTTCCTCTCGAAACCCTTACAAATCTAATTGTGCGATTTCCGACATCCACAGGTACCAAATACCGTCACGACTGCGCGGACTGAGGTAGCTTGGTACGAGGTACCGAGAGCTTGAGGGGTGACGATCCCGAGAGTTAGATGGTGTGGTTATGAGTTATGAGCGATCAATGTCTGAGACGGGTCTATATGCATAGGACTTGGATGTGAGCCTCCAGAGGGTCTGGGAGATGTAGTCTCCGGTGTAACTGGCAGGTTGGCCATGTGGTTAGCCATGGTGGCTATGTTTTGGGGATTCGAGGACGAATCCAAGTTTAGTGGGGGAAAATTGTAACACCCGTGAACCAATTTTTAAGGAATTGGAATGGTGTGTCAATCGACACTAGTGAGGTGTGTCGATCGACACACATGTTTCGACGTGAGGGTCGTTTGATTTGAGTGGGTGTTGATCGACACAGGTGGGGTGTGTCGATCGACACAGATTATTGAACGGTTTCTGGTTTGTTTCAATCGGCCGGTTCGTGTTGGTTCGGTTTGAGGAACCTAGGGCTTCCTATTTAAGCCTTGCTGGCCGTATTTTGGTGGGGGAGAAAAGCCAGAATTAGAGGAAAAGAGTTCCTGAGAGTTTCTCTTGTTTCCTGTGAGTTTTTGCAAGATAGGTTTCATTCTTGGTTTTTTTGGAGTGGAATTTCGTGGTGGTTGTAGCTGATATCGATTATAGTCTCCATTCCATCAGTTCCATCCGAAAACCCAAGGTGAGTGCGTGACCATGGCTTCTGGGTCGATGGATCGTTAGGGATTTGTGGTGATAGGTTTGTGTGTATTGATTGGTCTTGTGGTGATCGAATTGTGGCTGTGTATGCTTGTTGTTGTGTGGTTATTGTTGTTTGTGCTGGTTTCGCGTATTCGAGCAGGTGAGGAATCGATCAGAGAGGATTACGATCAGTTCCCATTATTCTTCCGGATGTGTCGAGCAACACACATGAGGTGCATCCGAGGGCTGCGGTTATTGATGAGGTTCTGTCATATATTCAGATGATGGAGCAGATGCAGAGGATCAGTATGGGTTCTTTTGCAGGAGGTGTTAAAAGCCTGAAGAGGATGATGAGTGGAGGACGAGGTTGGAGCGTAACTTTCTCTCGATTTGGTGTCCAGCGGGATACATGGTTGATTTGGCAGTCCATTATTTGGACGGTGATGCACATCTCTGGTGGAAGGGTGTTGCGGCGAGACGGGCTCAGACGGTGATGTCTTGGGCAGACTTTGTGGCAGAGTTTAATGCCAAGTTATTTCCTCAGGAGGCGTTGGATAATCTAGAGGAGAGGTTTTTGGATCTGGCTCAGGGGGCGATGTCAGTTCGTGAGTATGACGTGGAGTTTAACCGACTCTTGGGTTATGCTCGTAGGAGCCTGGAGGATGAGCAGGCTCAGATTAGGAGGTTGATAGCGGAAAATGTAGAGATGAACAATGCAAATGAATGTCCAACCTAGATATGCTATGAGCTCTAAACATCAATTAACTAACCACAAGTGCATGGCGAATTCGATGTAGTAATCAAGGGTCATTCTTCCACAAGGATTAATGATTTTCTTTAGCAATTAGAATGCAAGTAACTAATGAAGCTAGGTGAATCCAATTTTAAAGGTGATATGGTTTTTACTTAACTAAAATGACAAGATGAAAGGATGCAATAAGAAAAATGCAAGCTTAAACAATGCAAAACACTAAAATAAAATAAAAGCAATACATAAATGAAAGTAAAACTAAATGCAATTTAGTAAAGGTCAACAAAAGTCAACAAAAGTCAAACTTGAATAACAATGAGATTAAAGCATGGATCTTGAGTAAAGGTGATTGATTTAGGTTGAAACAAGTTAAGATAGTGATGCAGAACAACTAAAGATAGCTAATTTCAATGCATGAATCCATTTAATTTAGATTAACCCACTTCCATAAAATTAATTCATTCCTTAATCAAAATCTAACAAAAACTTCCATCTTGTTAAAGATTAACTAACAATCATTAAGGACGCAATACGGCGTCGTTTTGAATTTTAAGATTTTTTTTTTGGCGCAATTATAGATTTTTGTTTTGTTTTGTAAGTTTGGTTTGAAAAATGTGTAATTATGCATATGGTTAAAGTTGGAATTACTCTTTTTAAGTTGTAATTATCAATACCTTTTAATGTAAGAAAATTAGGGTGGAAAGAGGTTTAGAGAAACGCAAGAATATTAAGAGTGAAAACTGTGAAAGCAAAAGAGAGAATTTGTAAAGATATGCATGTATTGTCGACGAGATTATTGTTCATATAAGCTTACTAAACTCCTTAAACATCAACTTCCATTGGCTAAGATGAGCAAAGCATGATTAAAGTTCTTCTAAACATTTTCACAAACACCTTCGGGGCATGAAAAGACCATGATCTAGATTTGGGGTAATTACTTCCTAATCTAGCATTAAGAGCTCTTTAATCAATGAAATATTAAAGACTAACAACCTAGCATCACTAATATAGCTTGAATCAACCTTAATCTTCCCTACCCAAGATCCATTAAGGAAACTACTCACTAATCATAATCAAAATACAAAAGGCATGAATTAAATGATGCATAATGAAAAGCTTAAAGTAAATAAACAAGGTTTAATGAAAAGCTTAAAGTGAATAAACAAGATTAAACCTTACTAAAACATAAAAGGTGCAGACATTAACCTCAAATCATCAAAAACACAAAGGTTTTAGGTTTTACACAAAGGATAATAGAAGAGAGGTTAAAGCTTAGGGTTTTAATCATAAGAAGAGTATTTATAGAGAAATAGAAGTGTACCAGGGTTAACCCGGGTCAAACCGGGTCAAACCTGGTCAAACAGAAAAGTTGCACCATGAGAGGCTTTATGGACCGACCAAGAGACCGACCAGTCGGTCGGTCCACGAGCCAAAAATCTGGCAGTTGATTTTGGAGCTCGGGACCTCCTATGGATCGACCAGGAAACCGAGTTCTAGCCGATCCATAGGCCTTCTCGATCTTCACTCTCTTGTTCTTGATCCTTCAATCTTGATTCTTCTCTCCACTTGTTCCACAATTGATCCAAAGCTTTATTTGTACCTAAAATGGACAAAATATGCATGCAAATGCAAGAAAACGAGAACTTGGACTCTAGACTCGATAAAATCTAAAAGGACCGAATTATGCAACAAAACATGTAAAACCTAAGCTAAATACCTCAAAATCTATCTAAAATGCATGCTAAGAAAGGGCAATTTATGCACTTGTCAGAGGTTCTTGAGGGGACTTCGACTGGACTTGAGGACTCAGTGTAGAGGCATCAGGTTTGTGTTTAGAGCAGAGTTGGTAGAGACTATTGCACAGATTAAGGAGGACCTGAGGGAGCAGGCTGTGGTAGTTAGCCCAACTGTTCAGCCTAGGAGACCTTAGCAGCAGGTGGGTCCTAGCAAGGGCAGCAAGCTTGCGGAGGGACATAAGGGGAAGTGGGAGGACACTTCGAGGCCGGGCCAGAGTGGCAGAGGATGTTATGGTTGTGGGAGTTTGGACCATAAGATGGCGAGTTACCTAAGCGGAGCGAGACTTGAGCGGCTCGGGTGTGTTATCAGTGCGGTGAGTCGGGACACATCAGGCCCAGCTGTCCTAAGTTGTAGTAGATGCCAGTGGGAGTGGTGCAGCCAGTGGCTCAGTATGGGGTAGTGCAGCCTGTGGATCAGTTTGCGGCGATGCAGCGTCCGCTGGCTATTACTGCAGCTGGTGAGCCGAGGTCGAGGCCGATCACAGGTAAACTTTCTAATTCAGACTTGGTAAATTCGGGAGTGTTGAATTTTGTTGTTTGTTTTCGATTGTTTATTCTATGATGGGAAAAGTTGGGTTTCTTAGCACATGAGATTTGTGTAGGGACCTTATTTGTGGGCGGTGTTAAGTACCACGTGTTGTTTGATTCTGGAGCATCAAATTGCTTCATTACTCTGGAGCATGCAGAGAGGAGTGGTATCCGGAGTGACACTGGTGAGCGGACTGGACCGGTTATGGTGGCTGGAGGGAAGTTTCTTGTTACTCATGGCCGGGCGAGAGATGTGGCTATTCTGGTGGCTGGCGAGTTGATGCCAGCGGACTTGGTGATCATTCCAGTGGAGCTGTATGATGTTATCTTGGGTATGAATTGGTTGAATCGGTACAGAGTTCATCTGGATTGTCATCAGGGCCGAATGGTGTTCGACCGTGATGGTGGTAGGTTGGTTTATCAGGGAGTGAGACCGACTTCAGGTAGTCTCGTGATCTCACTTGTCCAGGCTGAGGTGTTGATTGAGAGAGGATGCGAGGCTTACTTGGCCACGATTGTGATGCCGGAGGCTGTTGGTAGGGTTGCTGTGAGGGATATCCGGGTTGTTCTTTGAGGATGTTTTTCAATCGTTGCAGGGATTACCGCCCTCTCGGTCTGATCCTTTCACGATTCAGTTAGAGCCTGGGACGACGCCGTTATCTAAGGCACCTTATCGAATGGCTCCAGCAGAGTTGGCAGAACTGAAGAAGCAGTTGGAGGATTTTTTGGATAAGAGTTTTATTCGACCAAGTACTTCACCGTGGGGAGCACCAGTGTTGTTTGTGAAGAAGAAAGATGGTAGTTTCCGGTTGTGCATCGATTATCAAGGGCTTAACCGAGTCACTATGAAGAACAAGTATCCTCTTCCGAAAATTGATGAGTTGTTGGATCAGTTGAGAGGGGCTACTTGGTTCTACAAGATTGACTTGGCATCCGGTTACCACCAGATTCCTATTGATGAGGCAAATGTTAGGAAGACGGCATTCACAACTCGTTATGGGCATTTTGAATTTGTGGTTATGCCTTTCAAGTTGACGATTGCACCGGTGACATTTATGAGGTTTATGAATGGAGTTTTTCAGGAGTATCTGGCTGAGTTTGTGATTATCTTCATTGATGAAATTTTGGTGTATTCGAAGAGTCTTGCGGATCATGAGGTACATCTGAGGAGAGTTTTGGAGAAGTTGCGGGAACATAAGCTATTTGCTAAGTTGAGCAAGTGTAGTTTCTCGCAGCGAGAGATGGATTTTCTGGGGATCCGGCGAAGATTCAGTCTATTCGAGATTGGCCTAGACCGAGGAATGCTACTAAAATCAGGAGTTTTCTTGGGTTGATAGGTTATTATCGGAGATTCGTCAAAGATTTTGTAAGTATGGCTCAATCCATGACGAAGCTGACAGGGAAGGATGTTCCTTTCGTGTGGTCTGCTGATTGTGAGTTGAGTTTTGCGAAGTTGAAGACGATGTTGACTAGTACACCAGTGTTGGCGTTGCCTGAGCCAGGCGAGCCTTATGTGGTGTATACAGACGCTTCGGGAGTTGGTTTGGGTTGTGTGTTGATGCAGCAGGGTAAGGTGATTGCTTATGCTTCGAGGCAGTTGAGGAAGCACGAGGGGAACTATCCTGTCCATGATTTAGAGTTGGTTGCAGTGATCTTTCCTTTGAAGATTTGGAGGTCTTACTTGTATGGGGGCAGAGTTCAGGTGTTCACCGATCATCACAATTTGAAGTACATTTTTACTCAGCAGAATTTGAATGTACGACAGAGGCGATGGTCGGAGTTATTGGTAGATTATGACTTGGACATTGTTTACCATCCCGGTAAGGTTAATACTGTGGCATATACTCTTAGTCGGAGGCGGTATTATTCAGCTCAGGAATGGAATGTGGAGACTCTTGTGAGTGTGATTTGTACCTTCAGGTAGTGTGTTATCTCAGAGGAGCCTTTGGGGTTGGAGGCTGTTGACCAGGTATATCTATTGAGGAGGATTCAAGTAGCTCAGGAGAAGGATCAGGTGTTGGTTGATCTCTCTAAGGCTGCGGGTTATGAGTATTAGGTTTATGCTAACGGGACTATCTTAGTACATGGACAAGTCTGTGTGCCTAAGGATGAGGACTTGAGGCAGGAGATTCTGAGAGAGGCTCATGCGAGCAAGTTTTCTATTCATCCGGGGACGACTAAGATGTATCGTATTCTGAAACGGTATTATCACTGGGTCAGGATGAAGAGAGATGTGGCGGATTGGGTTGCAGCTTGCAACGTTTGTCAGCTAGTGAAGGTTGAGCATCAAGTTCCGAGTTGTTTGTTGTAGAGTTTACCCATTCCAGAGTGGAAGTAGGACATGATTACCATGGATTTTGTGGTGGGGTTCCCGGTTTCTCAGAATTTCGATGCCATTTGGGTGATTGTTGATCGACTGACTAATTCCGCACATTTTCTAGCCATTAAGAAGACAGATGGGGCTGAGGTCTTGGCTAAGAAGTATGTGAAGGAGATTGTGAGGCTGCATGGAGTGCTAGCTAGTATAGTGTCGCATAGAGATATGAGGGTTGCTTCAGTGTTCTGGAGAGCTTTTCAGGCTGAGACGGGCACTAAGGTGCATATGAGTACAACTAATCGTCTTCAACCGAATAAGCAGTCCGAGAGAACGATTCAGACACTTGAGGGTCTGTTGAGGATATGTGTGCTAGATTGGGGTGGTCATTGGGTGGATCACTTGACTTTGGTGGAGTTTGCCTATAATAATAGTTATCAGGCGAGTATTGGTATGGTTCCTTTTGAGGCTTTGTATGGGAGGTCATGTCGTACACCGCTATGTTTTACCCAGGTGGGGGAAAGGAGCATTTATGGTGCTGATTTTGTTTGGGAGACAACGGAGAAGGTCCGGGTTGTGAAGCTAAACATGAAAGAAGCTAAGGATCGGTAGAAGAGTTACGCTGATAAGAGGAAATGGCTATGATGCGGGGTCTGAACAGGTCCAAATCTGAGGAAAAGCTGAGTACGAGGTACATGGGTCCGTTCCGAGTTGTGGAACGTGTGGGACCAGTTGCTTACCAGTTGGAGCTGCCTCCGATCAAGGAGAAGTTCCATGATGTGTTTCATGTGTCGAAGCTCAGGAAGTGTTTGCACACGACCGAGGAGGTAGTAGTAACGATTCCTGCAAATCTTCAGCCTAATTTGACTGTTCGGATGAGGCCGGTAAGGATCCTTGAGAGGAGTATCAAGGTTTTGTACCGGAAGAGAGTGTCGTTGTTGAGAGTCTTGTGGGACTGTGACGGTGTTCAGGAGGAAACTTAGGTACCAGAGGCTAAGATGGAAACGAAGTTCAAGAAGTGGTTTGAGAAGCAAGCCGAGGAGTGAACTTGTTTTATGGTTTCCAGTTTCTATTTTGTGTTGTAGTCACCGTGTGTGGTGAGGATTGTGGTTGTGGATTATATATTTTCATTTGAGTTGTAATGATTATGACATTTTCCAGATTAATAAGATGAGTATTTCTTTTATTGTTGACTGCGGTAGTCATGTGTATGTGGTTAGAGAACCTCGAAATGGAAGTTTTATAGTGAGTAGAACTTGCCAGTTTCGGAGGAACTCTAACGGATTTTGTGTGTTGTTGTGTTTAGAGAATCTCGGTATAGAAATTTTACAGCGGTTAGAAATTTCTAGTTCCTCAGAGACTCTGCAGGGCACCCGGTGTGATGGATGGTCCAGATGATCTGTGATGATCATGTTTGTGATGGTATTCCAGGTTGGGAATATCGTGTTGGGACCTCGGGAGGTAGTTCCAGTCAGAGGTGCATTATAGACGTTAAGAATTGATTTCGTTCGAGGATGTCGATTTCCTCGAATAACTCAGAGAGAGACAGTGGTTCTTTCTTGGAGATGCGTTCTCCGGCAGATCTTTGAGAGATGCGTCTCTCCAGGGGATAGTGGGTTCCCTGCATACCTATCGTTCGTCATGACTGCGGGGACAGAAAGCGTGAGGGTATGGAGATAGTTCTGGGAGATTGCGATCTCTGGCATATCTTTGAGAGATGCGTCTCTCCAGGGGATAGTGAGTTCCCTGCATTCCGAGAGCTTGAAAGATTGTGTGTCTTGATGGATTGAGGAGTATGGAGATGGTTGGTACCAAATACCGTCAGGACTGCGCGGACTGAGGTAGGTTGGTACGAGGCACCGGGAGCTTGAGGGGTGACGATCATGAGAGTTAGAATGTGTGGTTATGAGTTATGAGTTATGAGCGATCAATGTCTGAGACGGTTCTCTATGCGTAGGACTTGGATGTGAGCCTCAAGAGGGTCTGGGAGATGTAGTCTCCGGTATTACTGGCAGGTTGGCCAGGTGGTTAGCCATGGTGGCTATGATTTGGGGATTCGAGGACGAATCCAGGTTTAGTGGGGGAGAATTGTAACACCCGTGAACCAATTTTTGAGGAATTGGAAGGGTGTCAATCGACACTAGTGAGGTGAGTAGATCGACACACATGTTTTGGCGTAAGGCCGGTTTGATTTGAGTGGGTGTCGATAGACACAGGTGGGGTGTGTCGATCGACACATATTATTGAACGGTTTCTGGTTTGTTTTAATTTACCGGTTCGTGTTGGTTCAGTTTCAGGAAACTAGGGCTCCGTATTTAAGCCTAGTTGGCCGTATTTTGGTGGGGGAGAAAAGCCAGAATCAGAGGAAAAGAGTTCCTGAGAGTTTCTCTTGTTTCCTGTGAGTTTTTGTGAGATACAATTCGTTCTTGGTTGTTTGGAGTGGAATTTCGTGGTGGTTGTAGCTGATATTGATTATAGTCTCCATTCCATCAGTTCCATCCAAAAACCCAATGTGAGTGTGTGACCATGGCTTCTGGGTCGATGGATCGTTAGAGATTCGTGGTGATAGGTTTGTGTGTATTGATTGGTCTTGTGGTGATCGAATTGTGGTTGTGTATGCTTGTTGTTGTGTGGTTGTTGCCATTTGTGCAGGTTTCGTGTATTCGAGCAAGTGAGGAATCCATCAGAGAGGATTACGATTGGTTCCCATGATTCTGCCGGATGTGTCAATCGACACACCAGTACAAGGTTGTGTGTGTCGCCCGACACCTAGAGGTTGTGTCGAGCGACACAGGCGTCGGTCTGTGGAGTGTCGATCGACACCAGTGAGGTGTGTCGATTGACACTAGACTAGTGTGTCAATCAACACCTAGTGGTTGTGTCGATCGACATATGTCTGTTTCGGTTATGCTGAGTTGTTTGATGTGTTGTATGATCGGTGTGTTTGCCCTAGCGGTTCATCGTGCCTGAGTGCGCAGTCGTATATAGGATGACTGTCTCACTGGCAATTTATGATAATACCCACGCATCTTTTTTTCCCATGTAATGCAGGTAAAGGCAAAGTGTGATCGTGGAATCATGGCTAGGAGGAGGAAGATGATCTGGGATCTCGGTTGTTTGCGTTTGTTTCTGTTATTGCATTAGAACCGCCTTAGGTTGTGGTTTAGTTCCGGAATCGTGGAATTGGTTACTGTTGAACTTGGTTTCGTTTTAATGGAGTTTGTTTGAATGTTTATCCGCTGATTGTTTTGGGGCTTGTTGGGTCGTCGAGGATAGTTGCTATTCCGAGACCCAAGTTTAAATGTTTAAAAAAAAATAAAAAACGGGTCGGGTCGTTTCAATGATAAACTATGACACGAATAGTACGAACATCTTCAAACCCAATTGCACCTTTAACAACATTAAGTAATACCCTGAGATAATAAACCTCGCCCATGGAGGATGACATATAAGCCAATCTAGCATTAATGGTAAGCGGGTTACATGGAACGCATTTTAGAACAATAGGATTCTATACAACCTAGAACCAAACTCAACGTATGTTAAAAGTCTTGCATTATAACATCTTCGTTGTTTGATTGCTATTTATTTTATTGTTTACATAGAAGATTAGAAGTAACGTTCAATTTCGTTTGTCTGAAACAGAGAGAAACATAGGTTCGAAAATGGAAGCGGAAACACCAAGGTATGTCTCAATCATGTCTTAGTAGTTAGTTCTTGATCTTGCATGTAATCTTTTAGTGATTTTTGGTTATGGGTTTTGTAGATATGCAGTAGTTACTGGAGCAAACAGAGGAATTGGATTTGAGATATGTAGACAATTAGTGAGCAATGGGATTAGTGTTGTTTTGACTTCTAGAGATGAGAAGAGAGGACTTGAAGCTGTTGAGACACTGAAGAAAGAACTTGGAGTTTCTGATCAAAGCCTTGTTTTTCATCAGCTCGATGTGTCTGATCTTGATAGTATCACTTCTCTTGCTGATTTTGTGAAAACCCGGTTCGGAAAACTCGATATCTTGGTAATGATTAGTAACATGTCAGAATTTGAAATTCTTAATTTTGAGAATAAATTTCTCCTTATTGTACACTTTTGACTAGAAAGCTAGTGTCTCTTTAGTGACTAATCTATTCCTATTAGACGAGTGCTTACCAGTTTTAGTAGTGTTTAATCTAATAGTTCTTGAATTGGACCGTTTTTAGAGGGATTTGCAATTTAAGTAATGTTTTGTGATTGCTTTTTAAGATCAATAATGCAGGGGTTGGTGGTATAATCACTGATGCTGATGCTCTAAGAGCTGGATTTGGGAAAGTAAGTGTATCTTTGTGCTTAGTTTGCAAATCGACTGATAAATCTTTATGGAACGGTTTCTTGTTATTTTCGATATGGTAGGAAGGTTTTAAGTGGGACGAAGTCATCACGGAGACTTATGAGCTAGCTGAACAATGCATCAAGATTAACTATTATGGACCAAAGATGATGTGTGAAGCCTTTATTCCCCTTTTGAAGTTATCAGATTCTCCGAGAATCGTCAGTGTATCATCCTAGAACCAAACTCAACGTATGTTAAAAGTCTTGCATTATAACATCTTTGATTAACTCATAAGTTGCATCCTACGAACGGTAACACAGGATACTCTATCACCAATAAGACCACCATCGGCTAAAACAATTAGTCGAGGAATAGGTATATGGAAATAGATAATACGGTCGACTTGTAGAGATCTATATGGCCATCTAAAGAAACAAAATTACTTATTGAATTAAAACACAAACTAAAACCATTCAGTTATAAGAAAATCAAATTAAATTATAGCAATTGATGTTTAACTTACCATAAGCATCGTCATCAAGCAAAGTGTTTGTCTTATTTTCTAGTGACGACATAGGTACGTCTATCTCAGCCTTTATCGGCAATGGATGGATATTTATAAGAGTATAGAGTAATAATCTAGAGCTTTATACAACCGACATACATATTTGACTAAGTCAATAATTTTGTAGAAACTCAATAAAATCTAAACCGTTAAAGTAATAAATATAAACCATAAATCGTATAATATATAAACGGGATTATATTTATATTTATATTTATATTTAATTTCATGATTCACACACCGATATACCAGAACAATCAGTTTTTTGTCTAGTGATTTACTAACTGTACATAATCAAATGCATCGGAAATAGTTCAATCTTTAATACCATTCAAAAACAGTTTATGACACAAAAATAAGCTAAACACGAAATCAAATTAGATATGACTACCAAATAATAAAACTTACGAAAAACATTGATATAAATTAATACAATCAAAATTATCAAACATCATCGTCGTTGAATTCAAGATATTTTTGGAAATTTCATTTTATGTTTTAAATATGAAATGGTTCATATCTTATATAAGAGAAATAATAAATTTTGATCGTGGAAAAGTGATGAGTTACGGAAAAATTAAAGACAAACCTAAAGAAATTCAATCCAAGTTATAGCTACAAACTTGATTCCAGAGTTGCAAATGCTAATCGTCTCCACAGAGGAGCTAAGAATAGTTGATCCACCATGCTTTGTAGAATCAAGTTTACACACAAAACTACCTAAATAGAAAAAAGTTGAGATTAATCCATAGATTTTCAAGTTATCAAATAATTACTGAAATAGTCGAAGAAAAACTCTTAAAAATCTGTATTAAACATAAGAGTATAGACATCTCAATATTATTATATATCTCTACTGCCCTTGGAAAGGCAAGAATTCAAGATATTATTTTACGAAATGTAAAGTTGATTCAGAAAAAACTCATATACAGATCAATTTTAGACTTAAAACTAATCATAATGCTTATGATCCGTTCAATATTCTTATACGTTTGCATGAATCAACATGCATCCTAATTTTGAATCTGATCCTCAGTCGGATTTTGTGCAAGGAAATATTATGTTGTCGTCTTCTATATTAAATGACACATACCTTAGTTTCTAGTTTGTCATTTGTTATTATATATAAAAATAAAAATTGATGTGAACAAAAAGATATACTTACTTTGGGATAACTCATTGTTTGGTTTTCATTTCGTAAAAAGTTATCTAGCTTGTAAATAACTATTCTTTACGTTCATCAATAAATTTGACATTTTATAACTTTTTACAAAAATCAAAGCAAACCATAAACCAAAATTTTTTGTTTCTTCAAAAATTACATATTTTGACGTGAATCGTAGTAAACCCGCAAAAAGCAGTATCTTGAGAAGACATACATTTTATGCATATGTATCTCTTTATCTCGGTACATCTCTACGACCATCTCTTTCTTTCAATATGCTTCTTCAATGTATTATGACCAAGGAGTATAAACCAATGAGTAAACAAGGATAAAAAAAACATAGTTAAATTCAAGTTAAAGAAAAGGAAAAACAATGCTCTAAACTATAAAGCATGAATATGGATTCTTAATCATGCACAAAGAAGCTTTCTATTGAAATGCAACATATGGAAAAATATGTTATCACATAGCTTAAAAAGTAATGAGATATTTATAGAAACAACAAAGAATATCCTTTGGATTCAAATATGATTCCATTAAAGACACCGAACATTGTCACATCGCCAAACAGTGATATAAATAATTTGTATACCATTCTTGACGTAGAGAGTGATCTAAAACCATATGCAAAAACGCAAAAAAGAGAGAGAACCATGACATAACCGTTACAAAGAAAATGTGTAGCTGATTAAATCAAGTCAAAATATGGACACATTTAGTTACCTTTATCATCATCATCTTCTAAACTACGACTTTGAGCAGCTTCAAATATAGAATTGGTGACTTGTGTGCTAGTTTGCTATTATCAAAACAATAATTAAAGGGATGAGACATTATTCTTTTCAAGCAAGCAAAGAAACACTAAATTTTAATGCTTGCTTTCATCGTGGTTTAGAGCAAGAATTTTCTAGAGTAGACAGAGAGGGGTATGAGGGAGGGCCATGCTGATTGGAACAATAAAAAAAAATCTCAATTGGAACCCCCACCAGCAAAATCAATGGTGCAATTACAATTTTAGCTCTCACAATATATTTTTCTTGCAAGACCAAAACCGAAAAATGCTTCTTACCCGATACTTCTTGCAAGAACAAACTGAAAAATAGATCTTACCCGGTTGGGCCTTCTTTTGCAAGGGACTCAAGGACTCCGCAGTAAAATACACAATCCATTGATACATAGCAAAATTCACACACCATTGTATAATCAAAAAAATAGTTAGAAACTTAGAAATATACTTGTGGATGCCGGAAATCGCACAATTAGATTTGTAAGGGTTTCGAGAGGAAGCAGAGATTTCTGAATATAAGCTATGAAGAACAATGATGAGCAAAGAGAAGGGTTTGTAACTGCTTTGTATTGCTTGTGTGATAAAAATTGTGAATGAATCTTTACAAGTGTTTGTACATTGATATATATAGTCCCCTAAGTCGGCTAAGCCTTTCCCTAAACCCTCGCGGATTGCATTTTTCCTCTATGTCGGTTGTGCCTATGTGGGCTTCGTTACTGGGCTTTAATGTGTCTAACCTTCTGGAACCTTCGTTGATGTTCTGACGGACGAAGAAGCTCCTAAACCCGATGGGAATGGCCTGGGGACCGATGTCAGCTGCCTGGACACCGATGAGGCCAGGCACATCGGTGTCACTGGGCAGTGACATCGGTGCCACTGCCTTTCATCGGTGGCACTGCTCAGTGACATCGGTGCCAGGCAGCTTTGGCCTCTGCAGCGCCTTCTGTTGGCTCTGTGACCTTTCTGACGCTGCATTCATGACTTCTCCTGGGGTGAAGATAGCTTCGAAGGTTCTCTTGCCGGGTAAAGGGGACTTAGGGATTTCAAGATGTCTTCACCCTTTCTTGTAGGGAGATATGACTTAGGGAATTTCAAGAGGTCTTCACCCTTTCTTGTAGGTGAAATGACTTAGGGAATTTCAAGAGCTCTTCACCCTTTCTTGTAGGTGAAATGACTTAGGGAATTTCAAGAGGTTTTCACCCTTTCTTGTAGGTGAAATGACTTTGGGAATTTCAAGAGGTCTTCACCCTTTCTTGTAGGTGAAATGACTTAGGGACCATATTATCTCTGCCTGTCAAAATATGTTCGTTGCCTATCATAACTTTGAACGTCGAAGTTCAGCGGGTGAAATCCGACCCCAACAATACTCATAAGGCAAACAAACAATTCTAAACATTTAGTTTAAATGAAAGACCTTAAACCAATTATAAAAAAAGAAACAAAAAAAAAATCCCTAACATAGACTTTCTTTGATCACACTCAATAATCAGTTTACACAAAATAAAAGTAAAAGAAAATTTGTTTGCATGAATAAACAAATATACTAAAAATAATCCAAAAGAAACGTAAATAAATATTCATGTAGACATATTTGCAACAAAAACATTGTTTACAAATACAAAAATTAACTACTAATCATGCTTACGTTCATGTAAGACACCACAACACCTTGATGAACGTCGAAGAGGTTGATCCATCGCCTCCACTACTATCAGAAGCTTTCTCCGTGGATCGAAACAAAACTCCACAAACACATATATGCAAGGAAACGCCAACGATCATAACAGCCGCAAGTCGAGTAGAGTTGTAACTACACTGAGGACTGCGCTCACTTGTAGATCTCTTGACTATTCAGAACTTTAACGAAGTTCGTAACAAACTAATCAACCTTTCAATTAGTAGAATAAACACCATGTTTTCTGCTGTGAAGAACAAAAGAACGAACGGATCCAAAAGAAAATTTCAAAATCAGAGAAGTTGATTAATGCAGATCTCTAGGAGAACAAATCCAAATACATCAAAACCAGAACTTCGTCACACCAAAACATACCCAAAAAGCGACAACCACCAAAAACACCGTTTCTGATAAAAATCCAAAAGAAGGAACCGAAAAATCTTCATAAATGGCCATCGATGTTAACATTGAAACATTATATATATGAAACTCAAACGTATCCAGTTGGTGAAAAATTCGATAAAAACATTGAAACTTTCAAAACCATAAGAAACATACAAACGTATTATATAAGAGGTGAAAAATTATCAGAACATCAAACCTAAAAAAAACACCGTAGTATAACTCTTTGTTTATTACCTAAAAGATTAGACAAAATACCAAATCTCAGAAGTGGATTTTTGTCCGTCTTGGCATTATTAAAACCACCATCACTTTCATGGGAATCAACACAATCATCATCAAGAGGACATGTTCTCGAAAGGACCTTATAATCTTCCATTCCTGATCATCTTTTACCTTTGGGATATCCTTGCTCAACTAACCTGCCTATTGAGAGACTATTGAGAGATTAACTTAATAAAGGACGGACTGACCTGCCTTGAAGAGTTGAGTGAGCCCAAGTGCTCCAAATACTGTGAGAAATATCATCAGAAGTCCATATCTTACAATTGGCCGCTTAGGAGGAGCAACCAGCAACAACAAAAAAAACTAGAAAGAGAGGATTGTTGTCATATCTGGTATAGAGCCCACCAAACAAATGACTGCAATGGGAATCAAGAGTTATAACCTACCACAAGAGTAGCTTTACAGTAAAGTATGAGAAACTATCATGGAGAACGTATCTTGAGGGAAGAACATAATACAAAAGCCCAATCGATCTCACAGAAATAAATCTAATAGTTTATATAAGACGTATAACAAAATTTAATAGTTTTTTTATACCCAACTTTGCATAATTCAAAAACGATCTTCTCCATTATCAATCATATTATTAACAAAGCAAGCACAAAACTGCATGAAGTTAATGTGAGATGAGAAGCAATCATGACAATTCTCACGCATGCAATACGAATGAAAAAGAAAATCTGAAGAAAAAAAATAAGAGAAAATAGAAGTTCCAAACTGATATCAGAATTTAATTCAGCAGGATAACTACTTACTAATTAATGAACCTGACCTACAAAAGTTTCAATATCACACAGAACATAAATCCAAAACATCTAAACAAACAAAACAAATTATATGGAACAGCTTCCACTTGTTCTTTTCCTCCTCTTGCATGTACAACTAAAGAGAGATTTTGGTATGATGTATAAGCATCAACGGGTCTTGAAAAATCTCAAAACACAACCAAAGCAAAAGCCAAAAACATATTTTAGAATTGAGTAGGCAAAACCTAGAACCAAAATACGAAAATCAGGAGAAAGAAACCAAAAAGTCAAACTAAAAATCAGTAAAGTTTCAAATTAAAAACCGGTAGCTAGATAGAGACTCCAAATAAAAGATCCAGATGATTCATCACGTTGGGATACATATAATTAACCAATTATCAAATAACAATAGAGAATCAATCAAAAAGGCACAAACATTAGCATATATATGATATAACATTGTACTCGTCAAAACGATAAGAATGTATTACTCCCTCCGTTCTTTAAAGATTGATTTTTTAGAGTTTTCACACATATTAAGAAAACAAATTAATGTTTGACTAGAAATGTATTGGTTTTTGTACTAAACAATTTTCCATAAGTTTGACCCAATAACAATCCAATAAAATCAATTAATATGTCTTGAAATCTACAATTTATAATTATTATTGCTTGATTACAATAGACAAAGATTAAAACTTGATCACAATGAGAGACTTGGCCAAAGACTTTCTGGTTTGACCAATGGACTGAATTTGGCCCTTTGATTGATTTTATTGGGGTTGATGGACCGCGTATGCTGGGACTACCTCTCCATGCAAAGGTCTCAGAGTCTTTAAACGCCGAGGGTTGGAACTTCTCTACTAGAAGGACTCGGAACCCTGCAAGTAGCCAACTCAAATCCTCTCTCCATTGTCTGATGCCTCCTAACCAACAGGTTGCGGACCTCTTCTGGTGGAGGTTGGGAAGCCAGGATTCAACAAAGTTCCAATCAAAACAGACTTGGAACTCAATCAGGACAACTAGACCGAAAGTTCCTTGGTATAAGACTGTGTGGTTTAAACATGCAATCCCGAAGCACTCCTTCAACTTTTGGACTGCAAATCTAAACCGTCTACCAGTCAAACAAAGACGTCTTTCTTGGGGCCTTACGATTGACCCTAATTGTTACCTCTGTGGATCTGAGTTGGAGACTAGAGATCATGTTTTCCTCAATTGTGAATTCTCTAAGGAGATATGGGAGTTGGCAATGCACAGACTTCAAGCAATGCTTCCCCTCTTTCCTGATTGGAGCTCTCTTATCAGTTGGTTATCAACATCAACCCCTCCCACTCCTTCAAAGCTCAAGAAGTATGTGGCTCAATCAATCTTGTTCCACCTTTGGAAAGAGAGGAACTCAAGACTGCATAATGACATTTCACTATCGGTTGTAAACATCTTCTCCAAGATTGATCACAACATCAAAGACACGTTACTCGCTCGTAGAAGCCAAAAAGGTTGTAACCTCTTATCTTTTTGGTTTTACAGATCCTAGACAGGCCCGGCCCAGAGGGGAGGCAGGCTAGGCAATGGCTTAGGGCCACCAATATTTTTTGTTAATTTTTGGGCCACATTTTTTATATCTAAGCTAATTTATATGCCACATTTTTGTAAAAAAGTTATCTAGACTACATACAAGAAATATTTTGGGCCATAAATAAAAGTGTTTTGGACCATTAAAATAAATTATATATGAGTTTATGAACTATTATATTTTTATAGGTTAATATTTTAGAAAATAAATAAATAATAACTATTTTAATTTATTTTTTTGCCTGGGGCCACATATTTGGTTGGACCGGCCCTGATCCTACAACTTATTAGCACTCCTTTTCATCTTAGCTATAATGGTTTTTATCATTTTTTGGCCAAAATAGCTATTTGCTAAAGCTCTTGTAATCATACTCAATGTTCCAATTGGTAATAATATTCACATATTATCAAAAAAAAAAAGATTAAAACTTGATATAAAAGATAAGAAGCCTAATCAGAGTTTTCGTGAGAGGTGCCAAATTTCCAAATCGTAAACTTGAAAAATAACGTAATGGTAAAATTAAAAAAACTTTTAGGCCTTCACATACTTGATTTGCCACTTTGAGAAAGTGTTAAATTTAAAAAAATAGACACAACGATGATACCTGTAAAAGGAGGTCCAACCAGTATAAACAGAAACAATTTATACATTGAAAGAAAGGATCACATTTGTTCATGCGTCACGATGAGCAAGCTATGAAGACAAATGAAAAAACCATCACGATGAACCTGCTAGGGAACGGAAAAAAAAAATAGGATCAATGAAAAATTAATAATATGAGAAAAAGAACAAAGAAAACGTGTGAATAAACCCTAAAACTCATATATATATATAAGAAATCGATGAAATTTAGGGTTGATCAAAACCCAAAAGAAATAACCGACAAATTTTCATAAAAAGTCACGAATGTTATGGTTTCATAGTTTTTTTTTTCTTAGTTATTAAGCTTTAATTTATAGGATTATGTAAGCGTTTCATAGAGAGTTTGGCTTGGAAGTACTTTTGCTACAAAACCAAATTATACCATCCTCATTATCAGAAAATGGCAACAACAAACATCGTGAAGATGTATGCCGATAAGAAGATGTCTATGGCGAAGATTCTTCATCAGAACAAGCAGAGGCTATCTTTGCCCACAGACATTTGGGTTGCACCAAGTACTTCACCTAGTTATATGGTAGTCACTGCCCATTTCTAACTAAATGTGAAGTTACTGATCATTAAGGTGAGACAGTTCTTGGAAGTTGCAGAAGCTCATTATTGGGTTCAAGAACGTTACTGATCACAAAGGTGAGACAATTTGTGATGTTCTAATTGAATGTTTAGCTGACTGGGCAGTAAGAAGATCTTCACCATCATAGTGGATAATGCAGCAGCAAACAGTAGTGCCATGAAGCTATTTAAGGAGAAGTTTGTGTTGGTGGCAGATGATTCGCTAGTGTTGAAGGGTGAGTATCTGCATTTGAGGTGTGCAACACATATTATCAATTTTACTGTCAACGATGGTCTGCATGACGTTGATAGGAGTGTTTGTGCAGTTAGGAATGGCGTGCACTATGATAGGTCTTCTGGAAATAGGCATAAATCATTTGAACTTCGAGTTCATAGTGGTAAGATTTCTTGAGGAAGTTTGCCTTTAGACTCTAAAACCAGGTGAAATTCAACATATCTTATGTTGAATAGAGCTCTAAAATTCAGGGTTGCCGATAAATGCATAAATTGCCCTTTCTTAGCATGCATTTTAGTTATATTTTGAGGTATTTAGCTTAGGTTTTTACAAGTTTTGTTGCATATCTTGTTCATTTTATATTATATTGAGTTTCGAGTCCAAGTTTATTGTTTTCTTGCATTTGCATGCATATTTTATCCATTTTAGGTACAAATGGAGCCTTGGAACAATCTTGGAACAAGTGGAGAGAAGAATCAAGATTGGAGAATGAAGAACAAGAAAGTGAAGACTGAGAAGGCCTATGGATCGGCCAGAACTCGGTCTACCTGGTCGATCCATAGGAGGTCCCGAGCTCAAAAATCCACTACCCGAATTTTGGTCGGTCTCTTGGTCGGTCCACAAAGCCATTACTGATGCAACTTTTCTGTTTGACCCGGCTACACTTCTATTTCCCTATAAATTTTCTTTTATGATTAAAACCCCTAAGCTTTAGCCTCTCTTCTATTTTCTTGGTGTAAAACCTAAAACCTATGTGTTTTTGATGATTTAAGGTTAAAGTCTTCACCTTTTATGGAAGTGGGTTAATCTAGATTAAATGGATTCATGCTTTGAAATTAGCTATCTTTAGTTGTTGTGCATCACTATCTTAACTTGTTTCAACCTAAATCAATCACCTTTACTCAAGATCCATGCTTTAATCTCATTGATATTCAAGTTTGACTTTTGTTGACTTTTGTTGACTTTTCTTAAATTACATTTTAATCTTGTTTTACTTTCATTTATGCATTGCTTTCCTTTATTTTAGTGTTTTACATTGTTTAAACTTGCATTTTACTTATTGCACCTTTTCATATTGTCATTTAAGTTGAGTAAAAACTCCATATCTCACCTTGAAATTGAATTCACTTAGCTTCATTAGTTTCTTGCATTTCAGTTGTTAAATAATCATTAATCCTTGTGGAAGAATGACCCTTGATTACTACATTGATTACACCATGCACTTGTGGTTAGTTAATTGAGGTTTAGAACTCATAAGCACATCTAGGTTAAGCATTCATTTGCATTGTTCATCTCACCATTTGTAGCTATCAAGTTTTTGGCGCCGTTGCCGGGGATTGATTGATAGATTGATTGATTAATTTTGATTTTAGCATTTGGATTTTGAATCTTTTGTAGACTAAGTTTTAGTTTTTGTTTGAAATTCAATATATCTTGTTTGTCTCTTGGTCTTGCTTAGTTTGTAGGTTTATGATAACAAGAAGTAAAAGCTTAGACAACTTTGATCTACATATTGACATTAGCCAAGTTGAGAAGCAGACTAGATTTGCAAGAAATGAAAGAGAACGTTTAGCAATGGAAGCTAACGTGGGTCATGGTAATGGCGGTAATCGCCAAATTAATGAAGTTGCAAGAAACGTGGATGGTAATGGTAATAGAGTACCCGTTCATGCTCCAAGAGAAGAAAGAAGGATTGGAGATTTCGATGAACCGCTCACCAATGGGACAAGAACCGGTATTCGTCCACCACCTTGTGCTAACAACAATTGGGAGATAAAATCGAGTTTGATCAACATGGTGCAAAACAACCGTTTCTTCGGTTTACCCTTGGAACACCCAATTGAGCATCTTGATAACTTTGATAGGTTATGCGGAACGGTGAAGATGAATGGCGTTTCCGAAGATGTCGTGAAGCTTACTTTGTTTCCATTCTTTTTGGGAGACAAAGCTAGTCAATGGGAGAAGAGTGTCGTTACATATTCCATCACTACCTGGGAAGAGTGTAAAAAGCGGTTTTTAGCCAAGTTCTTTTCCAATCAACGCACCGCGAGAATTAGGAATGATATCACGAGCTTCAAGCAAGGTCCAAACGAAGCTCTCTATGAAGCTTGGGAAAGATTGAAGGGTTACACTAGATATTGTCCTCATCATGGAGTTCCTATGGAAGCTCTACTTGGAATATTTCATAGAGGGATTGAAGAGAAGTATTACTTAGCTCTAAATATAGCAAGTAATGGAGACTTTGGAAGCTTGACTATAGAAAAAGGAGAGGAGCTCATTGAGAATCTAGCTCAAAACAATCAAAGCTACAATAGGGAGTATGGTAGATCATACAAAGAACCTAAGAATGAGCTCAAGAGTGAAGATCAAAGGATCAAGGAGATGAGTGATAAGCTAGACAAGCTTATCTTAGGTAGTATGAAGCAAGTCGACTATGTTGGAGATTTCGATGGAAATCAAGAAATGGTTGTTTAAGGAGTCCAAGAACGACAAGAAGATATTAGCTACATTCAAGGTCAAGGATATTATCAAAAGAGATTCAACCCCAACTATAGATCTCATCCCAACTTGTCCTATAGAAGCACCAATGTGGAGAATCCCCAAGACCAAGTCTATCAACCTAAACAACAAGCTTTTATCCCACAACAAGCTCAAGGATTTATTCCTCAACAAGCTTTTGTTCCTAAGCAACAGTATTTCTCTAATCAAGTTGCTCCTACCAATCAAGCTACTACCTCTACTCAACCCGCCTCTCAAGACCAAGAGCTCAAGGCGTTGGTTCAACGGGTTTTGGATGGACAAATCAAGAGTAACGCGGATATTGCAAAGAAGTTCCATGAGGTAAACACTAGGATTGATGGGATGTATCAAGAGTTGGATGGCAATATTACAAGCCTAGCTTCCCATCTTAAGACTATTTATGTGCAACTAGCACAATTCGCTTCTAACTCAAAGGCACCAAGCGGTATTCTACCGGGTAAACCCGAGTCTAATCCTAGAAGCAACATTTGCAATGTGGTGATCTTAAAAGAAGATCAAGGATGGAGATCAAGGTATGGACCTTTGACTTAGGAAGATTATGAGGAAGATGAGCTCTACTTAGAGGGATTGGCAAACCTATTGAAGACTCATCAACAAATGAATGTTATTGTAAAGAAGGAACACTCAAGAAGGATTGAGTTGGTTAGAAAAAGAGCTATGGAAACTCCAACCTATGAAGAGAGGCAACACAAGCCTAAGCTAGACCTTCCAATACCGGATTTCACTAAAGCGGTTAAGAAGATCTTAGCTAGCTACAAGAAGGATATGGAGGATATTGGTATTAAGTTTCAAAAAGAAGACGATTACAAGAGGATCGCTAAAGAACAGGATTTAACTACGGAAGTGTTAGCATACTTTACTGCATGATGAACTTCAAAGAAGTATACTTTACTGTATTTTTTTATCTCTGATTTATATATTAACTTCTATGTACTAATTTCATTTCTTTCACTTGTATTCATTTCAGATTTTGAATGTGAAACTGAAGCTGTCTGATTTCAAGAAGCATGTATTACGTTACTCCTAGTCTCTTTCATCTCTTATTTATATCTCAAAGTTATTTATATGTCAAAGTTTAAGTACACAAAATACAGAATATTGACCTTGTTTAATCTATTTTTCTAGTACTTTAATTGGAAACTTGGAATGAAGGCAAGGTGTCCGTAGAAGTTGGTATGGGATGAAGGCGAATTGTCCGTTGTTCTTTTATTAGATGGAGCCAGTGTGTTTGAGACACTTAGAGATCAATGCTTGATAAACTTTTTTTCAAGTATTGACTTCTCTTATGTCTCCACATTTGTTCTTTCTTCTTTTGTCTTTTTAAACATTCAGTAATCTTAAACTCTTGTTATACTTTTGGTTTTGAACTTTTGGTGTTTATTTGTCTTTCAATCCTTCAAAACTTAAGTTAAGTGTTTGAATGCTTTGGTTATTTCTATTTTGGATGTGTATTTGATATTTTCGGTTTAAATGTGTAGATTTGGGTGTAATTTACGCGAAGCAAATGCTATCCGGAAACATTTCGGATTGGCAAATGTCTCACCCGTACTGGCCCGGAAAAACCGGTACGGATTAGTTACCAATCCGACTATTTCTCGGTACGTATATGGGTACCAAACCTCCATATCCGAGTTACCTGTACCCGACCGGATGTCATCCGAACCCGACCGGTTCATCCAAAATAGCAGACCTCGGCCATGCTCTATACCATACTACCATATACACATGGAAGTTGCTTCTGTATGGCAAGTTATACTTCTAAAAATCGAATCGTTTTTTTCATTGCTCGAAACCCTTGTCGTCGGAAAAAATTCGTATTGGTGATCTCTAAATCTGTATGCTTGCCATAAAGATCTACGCGTTTTTTTTTAGGCTTTCATGTCCAAGATCACAAAATTCAGAATCAAAAATATCAAAGATATTGTAGGAAATAACAATCGGAACTTTACATTAGAAAAGACATTGCTATGTCTATGAAGGTATTTATATAATAAGCTACTTTGGGAAGAAGACATGGATGTCATTCGGTTTCACATTTTGGATGATTTAATGACTTAATGATGGTCGTTTTGGCATTTATGGTTGTTTATTTTATTGGGTGGCTCATGATACCGAATTGAGTAATAATCCGAGATCGGTCCAAATAATAGAGGAATTAGGTCTAAACATAAAATCACAAGGAAGAAAAGGAGTAGAAGATGTGTATAGAATTTTCTATTGAAGGTGATGTCCTCATTTGGGAGGAATACATTAAGTATTAATACAAGTACCAAGTCGGTTGAAATAACCTTAAAAGATAAATGGAAATTTCCTAACAGATAAAAGAAAGTTATACTAATTCTAAGTATTTCATTTTATTCGAGGTAAGACTTCCAATTTACTTGTATTTGCCTAGGTCGGTTGATGCTTCTTAATGGACCGAGACATTGCCAATGGATCCTCGGTGGCCCATCATCCGAGTTGTCCTTGTAAACTCCGTGTCGGGTCGGGTCTGACTCGGATATGGTAATGGGTGCTAAACCCGGTACCACCAAATAGTCCCCCCTCCCCCGAGCTCGGTGAGTATTACTTTAGTAAGCTCGGCTGAGACGTACTGAGGAAGATTTGCCCAACTCAGATCTCGAGTCGATCTCGAAAACTTGTCTTGACACGTGGCTTGATCCGGATCATCCACTCTTAACCGACGCGTTAATTGCACTTAGGAAGTTGTGATTTCCGGCCCGATTTCTGCGAAATATTTACACCAAGTCTTCATACTTGACACGAGGCACTTCGCAATTGGGTACCCCAGCGGCGGTCGAGAACTCTTTCCAAGGCGTTTTCTTTTTGCCCTAAATTCTCCTCACTTTCCGCTATAAATATGACGCCACATCCTTCAGAATCTACACACTTCCAAACATGACTAATGTCCTCTTCTTTCTAGAGAAAGACCGAGGTGGTGGAACCACTTTTCATCCCTTATTCCAGCTGAGGAATGGCGAATTTCCTTTAACAATTCCTTCCATCCCTTATTTCAGCCGAGGAATGGCGAATTTCCTTTAACAATTCCTTCGTATTAAGAGATCGATTTGAATCGTTTACGTAATCTTTTGAAAGATGGTGACAATTCAAAGTTTTACTCATATTAGAGATCATATTCCCAAGAGACCGTCATGTCAAGGATCATATTCCCACGCCAATAGTCAACTTCTGCTTGTTCGGTTGATCCGATACCCATTCGTGTACCGCAACTGAACTGAAGTTGACTTTAGAATTGGTTGATTGGAGGCCCGGGAATAGCGATCCCCGATTGAGGTGTTGTGGTCCCCAGAGGAGTATTGAAGTGGCTACTTCCAATCTATGACGCCTAGGCCCGGCCTGAACACTTTAAAATATTTTGGGCCGGAAGCAAAAAAAATGTTTATGAGCCGAATACTATAGATTTTAATAAAAATATGGCCGAACAATTACGTATTTTAAAAAAGGTCGGAAGCAAGTGCTTCTATTGCTTGTACCAGAGTCGGCAATGCGTCCTACTGCCTTACATAGAAGAAGAAAAATAAAACTCTTACTCGATAAGACATACCCTCAATTCTGACCAACCATCGACGTCGTAATCATCGTTTTGTTGGATACAATGTGGTGGAAAATGTCATAGAGGAACAATGGAGTAAGGGGGATCAGGTCGGGGATGATAGAGTCTTGGAGAGTAGAAGGAGAGAATTTCATAAACCGATTCAAAGCGAAAGACGTTTGGTCACAAATCCAAAATGCGGAACCAGTCAAGATTTGGTGGGTAAACTTGTGGTTCAAATATCATACACCTAATTACGCTTTCCATGCGTGGCTTGCAATGCACGACCGGTTAGTTACGGGTGAAAGGATGCTGAAATGGAACATAGGAGCCAATGGATTATGCACACTCTGTTCTGGTTATATCAAAACACGGAATCATTTATTTTTGGAGTGCCCATTTTCAGAGGAAATTTGGAGGGGTTTAGTCAAAAACCTCTTAGCGCAACAATGCACAGGGAGATGGGAATAGATTTTGATCTTACTCAGAGATAACACATATGAGTTCTCAACAAGATTCTTATTAAGGTATGCCTTCCAAACCATTCTTCACACCATTTAGAGGGAGCGAAACAATAGAAGGCACGGTGAGAAACCACAAACAACATCAAGCTTAATCAAGTTCGTGGATCAACAAATTCGAAATCGCGTCTCAACAATACGGGGAAGAGGAGATAATCGTCTCGAGAATGGCATGGAAACATGGTTTTCTTCACATTAAAGAAGTGGTGGCAGAGCATGTAAATTAGTGTTTTATTCAAAGCTATAGAGAAAAACAATAGCACTTGATGTAAAAACTTGTTTTTGGTTTGAATAAATTTGAAATTCAATTCAAACAAACAAACAAAAAAAAGACATACCCTCAATTTTTTCTGAAAAAAATATATGCCTAACCACAACGAACCTTACGAATAGTGAGCAGACAAATACTCTGAAGAAGACACTAATATATAAAGAATGTTTAGTCGTTAATTGTATGATACGAAAAGAAAATAATGACAAAAACAAGAGCAACATAGAGGAAAAAATAAGGAAAATTTAACTTTCAAAGGTTTTGTGTTTAAAGTTTAAACCAAATAATTTAATGTTTTGATATTACCCAATTCTAAATAGTCAATGCAATCAAAGAGTTTTTGGAGGAAAAAATAATATAAATATATATTTAACAATAATACGGAATAAATTTACCACTTATTGGTAAAAAATAGCTTAAGGATAACTAAATAGTGAAATTCTCTTATATACCACCAAATAAAGTTTTTCTTCCAAATCTACCACCACATTACCAATGGTCCATAAATACCATTAGTTTAGAGGAGAAAAGACATAAATGCCTCATATAATTAAAAACACAAGAAAATATTTTACTTGTTAAAATAAAAAACAATGTCAAACAGAAAAATGAGTGAACAAATCTGGATCGAGAATCTGACGGCGATCTTAGATCGGATCTATAATCGGTGGTCATCTCTGTAATCGACGGTGATTTCAATCTCAAACAGAAAAATGAGTGAACAAATCTGGATCTAGAATCGACGATCTCAACGACGACGACGACGATCTCGAATGGTTACGCCGGCGAATCGAATCTAATGGCGATCTTAGATCGAATCTATAATCGGTGGTCATCTCTGTAATCGACAGTGATTTCATAAGGAAATCAAATCACGTACTTCTCTTTATCTTTGTTCTTCATTTCAAATCTCAAAGCTATTGTCTGCGATTTTGATTTCAAACCTCTATTTATGAATTTTGAAGCTTATATTCTCACTTCATGTTTCGATGCTTTCCTTTGTAATTCTCATATCAAGCTATTTTCCTTTCCTTTGTGATTAGAAACCCAAAACAATTTCCATTTGGGATCTTAAAGCTTCTTGCGATTTGATGTCATTGTCTTTCACATTGATATACATTGATCTTTCCAATTAAGACACTGAATTGTAAAAATAAAGGTTATTAATCCATGAGAAGAATATGAAATCAAAGCTTTTATGAGATCTTAAGAAGAAAAAGAAACAACTTGAAATTGGAGATCAAAGCAGAGAATGGTCTAATAGTGTTGCATTCTTAGTTAATTGACTCTTTAGGAAGGCCTTCCTAACATTTCATAAAACTTTCCTAAACATAAATTTAGGAAGCTTTCTTGATTTTTCAGATAAGATTCTTACCTATTTAGAAAGATCTTCCTAAAACATATGTCACATCTTCAAAACAGTGGGAGATCGCCGAAAAAAGAGAATGAGATCAGTTGGAGAGTTTAGAGTAACGAGCTCAAATTTTGAAACGCACATGTGCATCATATTACTACACTTAAATGTCAAACGATTATGGAGTTAACTTGTATCTTTGTGTAATTTCATAAACTAATTCAATGAACAGTAAGTATGTTAGGAAAGCTACCTACATATTTGGGATAACCTTTCGAATTATGAAAGACTTCATAAATATGTAGTAGTACTTCCTAAATAGAAATGAAAGGTTCTACTCTTTTGATTATGATGAATTTGAATCTTGTGTGACATCAAAGAAGAATACAACAAGAGTACATTTGTAAAAGAAGAGAGAAAATGACAAGATTGTAAAGCAATTGATTCCATTGCATCGCCTATGTCAATTGATCCATAACCTTGTTTTATCAAGTTAACCATCTCATCGAGCCTGCCACATCTTCAAATGATATTGAATATTCCTCTTCTTCATCAAGTGTTTGTAAGATGCATATTACCTTCTCTTGCAAAATGAAACATAAACAAATTCATATGAATTTTTAATAGAAAAAGGCACTCTATGTGTCTTAACTTTTTAGAAAGCCCTTCCTAAATACATAGAAATCATTCCTAAACAATCATAAAAGTTTCCTAAATATGTATGAATCCTTCCTCATCTTTATAAAGTGACGGTAGGATGCATATTACCTTCAACTGAAAAATGAAACAAAAACAAATTCATATGTTAATAGACACACTCTCTATGTTTTGATAATTTAGGAAACCCTTCATAAATACTAAAGAATCATTCCTGAAAATTTGTAAAGGCTTCCTAAATATTTCATTTATGAAGGATTCCTACATGTTTAGGAAGACTTTCCTAAATCATCAAAAACACATGAAAATTATAAGAAATTGCAGAGGATAGAATAGAATGGCCTTTTCCTCTCTGATGCCTCCAGGTTCACAACATGAGTAAGAGTTGACATATGGTCTGCACGAATCTTTGATAAATGAAGCTATTTGGCAATAAAGTAATGTAATACCTTGAGAACTCATTCTTGAGGACATACTTTGTGACAAAAAGCTTAGGATTGTTTTGCTTTTATGAGGTACATCACTTTGGTTCTTGTATGGTTATAATCTTTTTGTTTGCCAAACATGTAATCATATTATACACAAGAGCCAAGTAATTCTAACAACAAAGCCTCAAAATTCAATTGAATAGTCCGGTTTAAAAAAGAAAGTTCACAATACACATACTCATTATAATATCTAATACACAATCTCTAAGTAAATAATTGGAGCTAAATAACAATCCAAAACTTTGAGACAATGAATAAGCCCAACCTAAACTTTAGAAACAACCAAAAAACACACCTCTTCTTACTTACTAGTTTTCTCATCGTAATTCATAAGATCCTATACCAAGAGATAGTGAATAAGTAGTATAATCTTTAAGCATAACTAAAAACACAACACCAAACTATAAAAGAGAACACGTAAGTAAGTGTTGAAAACTGAAAAATTTGAGTTGATTTGGTGTATAAAAGACGTGTGATCAAATACAATAACTAAGAGAGTGAGCCATGTTGTAATCTAGCTTATAAGATTATCCTTCACACATGTAAGAAACTATAGCTATATCATTATATCTAAATTCAATATGTGACACCAAACATAAACAAAACCAACATTCAAAATCAGAAACGGAATTTGGCATTGAAAACTTTCAGATTTCAGTCCATTAGGCTGTTATTATATACAATAGCTAAGTTAGTAATTCTTATAACAAAGCTTCATAATCCAATTGCATAGTGCAAACAAGATTTAGACTCTAAATCATTTTAGAGATTTGGCAAAAATTCTCAAAATCCAGAAGATTCGTGTTGTGCCTCGCTCAAATCAACAATTATCTCGTCAAGTTATACTCCATCAACAACAAAAGACCAATTTTTTCACATATTCTGAAATTTTGTAGAAGAAATTCTATCAATCAAAAGACTAGAAATTGGAAGGCTAAGAGAGATTAAGAGATTCCTAATTCAAAGAATATTGAGAGATTCATAAGAACTTCATGAAATTAAACATAACCAAATCGATATAAACCCTAAAAATAAAATTGGATTCAGATTTTGAAAATAAAAATAGAGTTTAAAGGAAATATACCTTGATTTGGATCTTTATCTTGCGACGACGGACCTTCTGTGGCGACGGCGATCCTTCTCCGGCGACGCCGAAGCTTCTTCTGTGAGTGGAAGACAAGAGAGACGAGTCGCGTCGAGTCCCGTTTTTTGTTTTTTGTTTTTTAGTTATTGTCATATCATTAAAAGTGGTATAGATTGAACATTTGAAAATGGGTGGTATATGGGGAAGAAAAACTTGTTTGAGTGGTATATTTTGAGAATTGCCCAAATATATGTTCCCAAAACATTAATAGTGTACTTATGTTCAGGGGCGGATCAAAAAAATAACATTGATTATATGAATAAGAAAATATAATTTAATTAATTAAAATATTACAACTATACAAAAAATATAATATAAACAACTATGAGAATGTAGTTTATTTTAGAAGTTTCTTAATCTGAAACAAAGTGAATAAGGTAAATATTATATTTTTATAAATACTAAATATTTATTTTTAATGTATTAATATAAAAGATCATATTACACTAGTTTATCTTTATAATATTCATCTTCAGTTTTTTTTATAGAGATTATAAAGTTTTGGAATCAAAGGAAACAAAAAAAGACAAATATTAATTGAAATATGAAAAAATGATTAGAATATTATAAAATGGTGATTATTCATCCATCTATTAATACTAAGCTTAGCTCATTAATGTCCAAGTGTCCCTCTTCATGCTTTGACACAAGTTAGACACTAATCTTGTTTTATCTATGTACAAGTGTCCTTTTGCTTGTAACTTCTTCTACTCTATATATAGAAGAGGAAATGTGAGATGTATAATAATAATAACATATGAAATAACAAGAAGAAAAAAGAAGAAAAAGCTTGTTTTACAAATACATGTGTTTACTGTATTTAACTTCTCTTTTATATTGTTCTTTTGTTAAGTTTTCTTTAATATCAAACACATAAGTTTAGTACATATATATCTCCATATTATATTTGTGTTAGTAGTATTTCACAACACGTTATCAGCATGATCGTCTCTCGATCTGTTCCGATCAATCCGTTCTGATCAAACGTAAGGAAGATAATATCTAAACTTGTGCTAATTTTATTATATTCATGTTGGTTTAATTTTGAGGTTATATATATTGTATATATGGAGTGGTAGGTTACGCCTCCTCCTTTATCTAATGGTAGGCTTTGCCTCCTCGTATATACTTGCATATATATATATATATATATATATAGTTAACTAAAATATTTTATGCTGTTATTATACTTAATTTTATCATGCATGTTTAAATTAAAGATGATTGATAAATTAATGTGTTTAATAATTTGATTTTATTAAATATAAGACGATCATATTAAAATTTGAAACCATCGATCGGTCGAAAACGGCATCGAATTAAATTGAAGACTTAAAGCCACAATGTTTTTCTGTCACCACTTATAAAATGGGTTAAAAAATATGTAACCATTAATCCGTCCAACTAGATAGCTCCATCCCCAGAAGTGAATGTGGTAGCATCTAGTAATAATAATAATAATTGATAAGGACGTGGATCCGGTCATGGTAGAAACCGTAGTCGCGGTAATAAATAAGGGGTTGGACGAGGAGGTGGAAAAAGAATTCCAGCTAGATAATTCCAACGAAAAGAAAACCAATAAAGTTGGTTGCGTTGTGAAAATAAAAATGAGATTACTTGTTACGGATGTGGCATGCAAAAATAATGGGTACATAGATGTTGTACGTCAAAATATTTAGCCCATCGTATGAAGAATCACTAAAGGCAAAAGGAAATGGTGTTAGAAATAAAATTCATCGTGGATGAAAATAAATTTTCCTTTAATGGCCTAAGTGATGATAGTCATTGCGATGTCGTAAATTCTCTTCTTGATCTAGATGAATCACAAGAAAATAAAAGGACCAAGATCGATGGGATATGATAAGAATAATAAGCATCTTAGTATCGCTTTGAAATGTTTAATATTATATGTATGTTTAATGTTTTTATGTTATTTGATGTATCATTTTGTATGATAAAAAGTGACACCAGAAGATATCACAATTTGAGATCATGGATAGAGATATATGTCTAGTGGACAGTGCGACAACGCACAAAATACTTAAAGATAAAAAGTATTTCTCCGATCTCAAATTAAAAGACTACGCGGGAAGCGTGAATACCATAATTGGTGATGCAAAAATTATTAAAGGCCATGGTAGAGCCATATTTTCATTGCCAATGGGGACAAAGTTTGAAATCAGTGATGCATTATATTCCCTATAATCATTCAGGAACTTGATAAGTTTCAAAGATATCAGGAATAATGGATATCATATAGAAAGTATGAGTAAAGATGGCATTGAATATCTTTGCATTACTAATGATGTCCTCCGGATTATATTGCACAAAAATAAATACAACTAAGTCCTACGTTACAGTAAACCAGAAGTTTACTAGTACATTTAAAGTTTGGCATGAGAGGCTAGGACATCCGGGATCAGTCATGATGAGAAGAATTGTGCAAAATGCGAATGGCCACCCATTGGAAAACCAGAAGATTTTTCAATCAGGAGAGTTTTCATGTAAAGCATGTTCTCAAAGAAAACTCATAGTGAGGCCGTCTCCAGCCAAAGTTGGAAATGAATCCCCTGTATTCCTACAGAGAATACATGGTGATATATGACGACAGATTCATCCACAATGCGGGCCATTTAAGTATTTTATGGTATTGATTGACGCATCTAGTAGATGGTCACATGTGAGTCTGTTGACCACAAGAAATATGGCTTTCGCAAAATTCATTGCCCAAATAATCAGGTTGAAAATACAATTCCCCGATTATGCTATAAAGAAAGTAAGATTATATAATGCGGGTGAATTTACTTCTCAAGCCTTTGATGAGTATTGTTTGTCAATGGGGATTGATGTTGAACATCCACTGCCCCATGTGCATACACAGAATGGAATGGCTGAGAGCTTGATAAAACGGCTACAATTAATTGCAAGGCCATTGATATTGAGAACAAAGCTCCCAATTTATGTATGGGGACATGCTATATTGCATGCGGCAGCATTGGTCCAGATAAGGCCAAGTGCATATAAGAAATATTCCCCATTACAGTTGGCATCTGGCCAGGAACCAAATATATCCCATCTCCGAGTTTTTGGGTGTGCAGTCTATGTTCTGATAGCGCCACCGCAAAGAACGAAAATGGGGCCGCAACGGATATTGGGGATATTTGTCGGATATACGTCACCAAGTATAATAAGATATATGGTACCGGTAACTGGTGATATGTTTACGACACGGTTTGCCGATTGCCATTTTATTGAGGAAGAATTCCCTGTGTTAGGGGGAGGAATAAATCAAGTACCAAAGAATGTTACATGGTATAATCCATCTTTGGTTTATCTTGATCCCCCAACAAAACAACGCGAGTTGGAAGTTCAAAAGGTTGTACACCTATATAATATGGCAAACCAGTTACCAGATGCGTTCACATATACAAGAAGAGTGACGAAGTCATATATACCCGCTGCTAATGCTTTATCAAAAAACGATGTTCCTGAAGAACATGTAGATGGAAGCAAAGCAAATGGAAGCAAAGCAAATGAACCGAGTATTCAATTAAAGCGAGGGAGGTCAATGGGCTCAAAAGATAAAAATTCCCTCAAGAAAAAAAAATTGGTTAAGCAAAATAAAAACATTCAAGAGGAATCTCATAAAGAAAAATGTCTAGAGGACATAAGTGAAAGGGTCTAGATGAGCCCGATACAGAGAAGCGTCCAGAAGACGTTGGGAATAAAGAAAATTTTGAGATATCCATCAACTACGCCCTAAGTGGAAAATTATGGGGTAGAAATGAAATAGAAGATATTGATGGGATATTCTCTTTCTCTGTATCAAAAGAAATTGATCATGAAGATGATCCAGATCCAAAATCTGTAAAAGAGTGCCAAGAAAGACATGATTGGGAGAAATGGCAGGAGGCCATGAGAAATGAATTAATCTCCTTTAAGAAAAGAGATGTCTTTGGCCCCGTTGTCATTACACCAGAAGATGTAATACCAGTTGGATACATATGGATCTTTATAAGAAATAGAAATGAGAAAAATGAAGTCACGAGGTATAAGGCATTACTCGTGACACAAGGATTCAAAGACCGGGGATTGATTATGAAGAGACATATTCCCCGGTAATGGATGCAATCACATTCATGTACTTGATGAGCCTAACGGCATCAAAGAATTTAGAAATATACTTGATGGATGTTGTGACTGCATACCTATATGGATCGCTTGATAGTGACATATATATGAAAATCCCATAAGGATTAAAGATCTTAAAAGGATCTAAAAGTTTAGAAATGTAAGAGGCATTGTCTAAAGGAATTTGTTCAGTCAAACTACAGCGATCACTTTATGGATTGAAATAATCTGGACGCATGTGGTATAATCGCTTAAGTGAATACTTGTTGATGAGAGGATATATCAACGATGCGATATGCCCTTATGTATTTATAAAGAAATCCTTATTAGGATTTGTGATCATTGTTGTTTATGTTGATGACCTGAACTTAATTGGAACTCAAAAGAATATTGATGATGCAAGAACTCATATGAAAGAGGAGTTCGAAATGAATGATCTTGGAAAGACAAAGTTTTGTCTCGGGATCCAGATAGAGCCATTCCAAGATGGAATATTTGTGCATCAATCAAATTATACCAAGAGAGTATTGAAACGCTTTAATATGGATAAAGCGAATCCTTTGAGTAGTCCAATGGTCAATAGATCACTTCAAGTTGAAAGTGATCCATTTAGACCTTGTGAAGGTAAGGAAGAAATATTAGGTCCAGAATTACCTTATATGAGAGCTATAAGTGCTTTGATGTATCTTGAAAATTATACTAGACCAGATATAGCTTTTGCTACTAACTTACTTGCAAGGTACTATTCAGTTCCGACGCGTCGACATTGGAGTGGAATAAAGCATATCTTACGTTATCTACAAGGTACAATTGACTTGGGATTATATTATCCTAGAAAATCGGAATGTGGCCTAGTTGGTTTTGCAGATGCTAGTTATTTATCTGATCCACATAAAGCTCGATCGCAAACCGGATATGTTTTTACAATGGGAGGAACTGTGATCTCGTGGCGTTCACAAAAGCAGAGCTTGGTTGCCACTTCATCAAATTATACGGAGATCGTTGCACTCAATGAGGCATGTAGAGAATGCGTGTGGTTGAGGTCGATGACTCAACACATACAAGGTGCAAGTGGAATAGTCACCAACAAAGAACCAACAATTATTTACGAAGATAATGTTGCTTGTGTTACGCAAATCAAAGAAGGATATATCAAGAACGACAGGACGAAGCATATTTCTCCAAGACGTTTTTTCTATACTCGAGAGCTTGTGGAGAACAAGGAGATCGATGTGCATTACATTCGCTCAAGTGACAATGTAGCAAATTTGTTTACAAATGCGCTTCCAACAACAATATTTAAGAAGCATATTCAAAGCATCGGAATACGTCATCTTCGGGATGTAAACAGAGGAGATTAAAACGGTCATTTTCAGGGGGAGACTGGACTCTTTTTCCCTTATCATGGTTTTTGTCCCACTAGGTTTTTACCATGATAAAAATTTTAACGAGGCAGTGTAAGACTGGACACATCATAGATGATGAATACTCAAGGGGGAGTATTATAAAATGGTGATTATTCATCCATCTATCAATATCAAGCTTATCTCATTAATGTTCAAGTGTCCCTCTTCATGCTTTTGACACAAGTTAGAAACTAATCTTGTTTTATCTACGTACAAGTGTCATTTTGCTTGTAACTTCTTATACTAAATATAGAAGAGGAAATGTGAGATGTATAATAATAATAACATATGAAATAACAAGAAGAAAAAGCTTGTTTACAAATACATGTGTTTACTATATTTAACTTCTCTTTTATATTGTTCTTTTGTTAAGTTTTCTTTAATATCAAACACATAAGTTTAGTACATATATATCTCCATATTATATTTCACAACATAGAAAAGAAAACACAGTTAAGTGCACTGAAGGCATGGAGGGTTGAACCCACTTAATCAAAATAAAGAGAAGCCTAACAATACCAACTGAACTGATAGATTTCTATCACAAAATTTTACATATACAGTTAATTGATAGATTTATTATTGTGCAAGTGCCCACCATCTCATAACGTGTGTCTGCCCCCTGCTTATGTTATATATATTTCACATAAATAAATTTCAACAACTCAAACACTTAATTTAGCAAAAAAGAAACAATTCAAACACTTCTTTATTTGTCATCAATTGTATTATATTGATAATGAGTTTCCGAGCACACTACAACGAAGATCGTAGGTAACACTAATCACTTATACCGAAAAACCTAACTTAACCCTTTACAAACAACAGGGCAAATGTCTCTTAAAGAACAAGTTAGGCCAAAATTTTCTAATCTAAAGCACACACCTATGCATAAAAGAGGGGCAATACTCTCATTGACAAAGAAGCCATGTAACCAATTTGGATGACCCGTTGCCACATAAGAATTACATCTTCCATCTCTAGTCACACTTTGTGCAATGATAGTAGCCCCTCTATTTGCATCAGGTGGTTCTTGAATCAACTTCCATTCCTTCAAACCAGCCGCAACATTAAGTACTTCTACAACTTGGTACCCAAAAGATGGCCAAGCTTGAGGTCTTTCCCAAGCCATCACTAGATTCCTATCATCAATCCCCATCAACACCTTAGTAACTCTATGACACTTCATGCACTCCAAATCCCATGACAAACACAAAATTTAGCTTCATCTAGAGATGTGATATTTACAAAGCATCTTCGGCTATGCAAATGTTACCACTCCTAAATGGTCTCTTAACACTGAAGCACCTCCAACAATTTCATTTCTCTTAGACCATGAAACTCCAATATTACATTTCAGCCAAGGATCAGGAGGAAGTTTCCACTTGATTAACGGTCTCTCACCTTTAGTACCATCTCCTTCTCTTACTATGTGCTCATCAGGGGTTTGAGCTTCATTCCATTGTAAGGCTTCCTCTAAGGCTTTATTAACCACCTCCAACGCCGAGAACTGTTTACCCTCAATGCAGAACTCATTCTTGTTCTTCCAAATATACCACATAAGCCAAGGAAAACATCTAGCTATATTCGTAGGGACTGATCTCTTTGACGACGTGTGAATTAATAATGAGAATTTTGTGAAAATGGAACTTATATCAAATCCATTCTCATGTAATGGAAAGGACGAGAGAGCCAAAACCTATCCAGCCAAAGAACAAACAAACATAACATGGTTGATGGATTCTCCCTCCTGACCACAGATTTGACATCGAGAATCCAATTTCACACCTCTTACCGCTAGCAGATCCAGTACTGAAATAGCATCACTTAGTGTATTCTAATAAAAAAAAATCTTTGGAGAGGTCTTGATTTTCCAGACTTGCCTTTTGAGCTCATCATTAATTGAAGGTTGAATCTAAGCAACTCTGAGTAATTCACTTTTGCTCTCAGAAAAGGCTTTCAAGTAGCCCGACTACAAAACATGAAAAGAATTTAAAAAACTAGAAAAAAGCTCTCAGACACATTTGTCGAGACTGGGTAATAACTGCTGGATATTAACGGAAAAGTCTTTTTTCCCCCTTCTATCCAACGGTTCTTTGCTTCTTTTAGAGTCCTCCACCTAAAACCCTAAAGACACCAACTTTTCTTTACTTCTTCTGGAAGCCACCTCTGAAAATCTTGCCGGCTGACTGTGATTTGGTGCCAGCTCCCCGGAGCTCTGGGCTTTGAAGCCTCAGAGATGCTATATCTCCTGTTTACAAGCTCCTCAAACTTAGTTTGATCCACTCTACGGATCTAGAAGTTTTCTTTTGAGCTTTGAATCACATCTAGCAAACTATCAATCTAAACTGATCCCCTCTAAGGATTATCTTGCTACTGTACCATCTGTCAACAACATTTAAGAAATTCAAATCACCTCACGATGAATAGAAGATTGTCAGCAGCTGAAAAAGGGAAAGGAATGGCCTTACCTATGGACCCCCCTAGAGCTGCAAGGGTAAAAGTTCCTGACTTTGATCCATCTGAGTTGGTCCACAACCATGACCTGATACTTGTAGGAAGGATCACCAACCCGAAGATCCAGAAGATGTGGGCTCTTCTGCCTTTTCTTGCGGACCACTGGAAAGTCTCTTCAAGACCTGTTGGAGCTGACCTGGGGCAAGGAAGGTTCCAATACCAATTTTCCTCAGAAGAAGATCTTCAGAAGGTGTTGGATAACAGACCCTACCACTTTGCTCATTGGATGATCCTCCTCTAACGATGGGAACCATCAGTTTCTCCTGAGTTCCCAAGTCAAATCCCATTCTGGATACAAGTCCAAGGTGTCCCAAGCCACCTTTGGTCAAAAGTGACTTTGGTTAGCTTAGCCTCAAATATAGGTCAGTTTGAGAAAGCGGAAATTTCAAAAACTGCAGCAAAGATGAGAGTTGTTGTCAATGGACTGCTACATCTTATTACGTTCTCAACTCTGGAGTTTAGCAATGGAGATGAGGTACAAGCTGAGCTAGTCTATGAAAAACTGGAAAAACATTGTTCTCGCTGCTTGATGTTGGACCATGATTCCAAAGATTGCCCTGAGGGGCTCACATCAGTCCCTCTGGGGATTGACAGGCCTCAACGGCTGAATGATGAGTATAGAAACAGGTTATCTGGACGAGTTGCTGAGAAGTCCAAAACCCATCATCAACCTGTACACCAAGGGGAGAGTAACATCATTAGAAGATCTGAACCTATTACCTCTTCCTCTATGAGAAAAAGAGAGGAATCTAAAAGAGCTGACCTGGAAAAAAAGAAAACACAGGAGAAACCAAGATGGTCCCCTAAATTTTCTCTAGCTAAGGAACCACTCACCTCAGGGCTTAGGCAAAGAGAGAGTCCCCCAAAGAAGCCTATTTGGGTGGAGAAGAGAAGAAGGAACCTACCTCGAGCTCTCTGGTCATCTGAGTAAGAGTCAGATACTATTAGAGAGAGGCGTCCACCTCTGGAAAGAGGGTCTGTATCCCTGAATCCTGATAACTCTCCACTTGATGCGCTACAAGTTGCTGTAGAGGAAGTCAGGGAAGTCATGACAAAGTATAGTAACTGCCCAAACCCCTGTGAGAGTGCTGCAAGGAAAGAACGAGCTAGATTAGCTGAGGAGCAAGGAGAGTATGAGGAAACAATAGCTCATATGGTCCGAGCAGTAATCGAATATGAAGAGAAGGAAAAACTACTAAACTTAAGAGTGGCTGAGGATCTTGCAGTTGTAGCTGGGGTGGCAGAAAGGAATGCCAGCCCATCACCATCCCAAGAACGTATCCCAATCCGGCTAAGACTGGATCCTCTTTCTGCTACAATGGGTATGACTCCTCCTAGTGGCAGTATAATATCTTCACCTCCAATTAAGAGGAAGCCGGGAAGACCTCCTGGTAAAAGGCCAGAGCTTGCAGGAACCCAGGGGACTGGGACAAAGAAGAGAAAGGTTTCCAGAGCCCAGCCATCTCCAAGAAGGTTACTCAAGCAACCTGTAAAGAGAACAGGAAAGGTTAAAGAAGCTCAAAGAAAGGCCTCTCAGGCAGGCACAAGTGGAGTCAGAAAGAGACTGGTACCTAACTCATCTTTGGAGCCTGCCTTGGATCTACCTCAGGCTTAAAGGAATCCTAGGAAAGCGGATTTTCAGAATCTGTCTTCTCCTCTTCCTTAAAAATAGCCAGTAGGAACTGTCAAGGGTTAGGGAATCCCGAGACAGTTCGTCGTCTCTATGAGATATGTAAGAGGGTACAACCTGACATTATATTTCTATCTGAGACCGAAAACCCAGAGGCCTATGTACTGAAAGAAACAAAAGAGTTAGGCTATACTGAATTCTCAATTGTACCACCTCATGGACATGGTGGTGGTGGCTTACTTTTATTATGGAGAAAAGAGTTAAAGATAGAGGTATTAGCTTCAAGTGATAACTTCTTTGATTCACATATTACCTTTGAAGGAAAGCAATTCTTCGCAACCTTTATCTATGGTCATCCGGATAAGGGATTGAGGAAAGTGCTCTGGGATCATCTGATCAGTTTGGCAGATCTTAGAAGAGCTCCTTGGTATTTAACTGGTGACTTTAATGATATTCTGGAACATGCTGAGAAGGAGGGAGGTGTAGACAGATCTGAAGCCTCTTTCAGTGACTTTAGGTCCTTCTTTTCTGAAGGGGACCTGTTTGACCTACCACATACAGGCTGCCCTCTATCATGGCGAGGTGCAGGAGGGATAAAGACCAGACTGGATAGAGCCATATCCAATGGGGAATGGGCTGAGTTATTCCCTTTTGGTCGGTGTGAATACCTAAAATTTGAAGCCTCGGACCACAGACCTATCATAACCTACTTTGATCCAAAGCGAAAAAAGAGGAGAGGTATCTTCAGATATGATTAAAGATTAAAGGAGAATGAGGAGGTTAAAGCTCTGGTGGGAAAAACCTGGAAGGAGGGCAGAAATCTTACAGTTCTAGAGAGACTTGGTCGCTGTAGAATGGCTATTATCCTGTGGAATAGACAACAACAAAGTAATAGCCTGGAGAAGATCCAAGAGTTAAAAGAAGAGTTGGATATAGCTATGGCTGATATTAGTACAACTATTGAATATATTAACAAAGTGAGAGAGGAGTTAAACAAAGCTTACAAGGATGAAGAAAATTTCTGGAAACAGAGAAGTAGACAGTTGTGGCTACGCCTTGGAGACCGTAACACAGGATTCTTCCATGCAGCTAGTAGAAGTAGATTTGCTAGGAACAAATGATCAATTATGGAAAATGAGGAGGGTCAGTCAGTTTTCACATAAGAGGAAATAGCTAAGGTAATAACTATATATTTTAAGAAGCTGTTTACCTCCAGTGGTTGTCCCACTGATCAGTCTAAAATGGTGGTGGATGCGGCTCTCAAACCAGTGGTTTCTGAAGAGATGAACCAGCGACTGATTATAATTCCTGATGAGGTTGAAATTAAGGAGGCCTTGCTCTCTATACATTCAGATAAGTCCCCTGGCCCTGATGGCTTTTCAGCCTGTTTCTTCATTTCAAATTGGGACGTCATTGGGGGAGATCTAACAGAGGAGGTTAAAACTTTCTTTGTGTCTGGAATCATGCAGAAGAATATCAATGAAACCCACATCTGTTTGATTCCAAAAATTATAAGCCCTACTAAGGTTGCTGACTACAGACCAATTGCATTATGCAATGTCTACTACAAAGTGATATCAAAGCTTCTGGCAAGAAGAATGCAAGCTATCCTAAATGGATTAATATCAGAAAATCAGTCAGCTTTTGTTCCTAAGAGAGCAATCTCTCACAATGTGCTAATCACACAAGAAATTCTACACTATATAAAATCATCACAAGCTGAAGAAAGATGTTTTATGGCTGTCAAGACTGACATGAGTAAAGCCTATGACAGGCTAGAATGGGGGTTTATACAACAGGTGCTAGAGAGACTAGGCTTTCATTCTACTTGGGTGAGATGGCTGATGCAATGTGTGCAAACAGTAACTTTCTCTTTCTTGGTAAATGGTGTGCCTAGAGGATTTGTTAAACCAAAGAGAGGATTAAGGCAGGGAGATCTTATCTCTCCTTACCTGTTTATCATGTGTGGTGAGGTGTTGTCTGGGCTGTGTCTGCGTGCTCAGGAAAAGAAGAAACTGATTGGGATAAAGGCAGCTCGTGGGTGTCCTAGTATAAACCACCTGTTGTTTGCGGACGATACGATGTTCTTCTGCAAAGCAAGCCAAAGATATGGTCAGGGGCTAAAGAGAATTTTAAATAGCTATGAGGATGTTTCTGGTCAACAGGTAAATCACTAGAAATCCTCAATCTCTTTCTCTAGAAAGACGCCTCCTAGGCTTAAGAGGAAAATGAAGAGGATCCTACAAATATAAAAAGATGGAGGAGTGGGAGTATATCTTGGTTTACCTTAGCTCTTTGGCAGAAGTAAGAAGGATCTTTTTACTTCAATTGTTGATAAGATCCAGCACAAAGCAGCTAATTGGTCCTCCAAGTTTCTATCTAATGCTGGGAAGATGGTCCTCTTGAAGAGTGTCCTATCTGCCATGCCCACGTACGCTATGACGTGCTTCAAACTTCCTCAATCTCTGTGTGACAAGATTCAATCAGCCTTAACACGCTTCTGGTGGGATTCCTCCCCTGAAAAACAGAAGATTAGTTGGGTGGCCTGGGATAAGATGACCAAACCAAAGTGTATGGGAGGATTGGGGTTTAGGGAAATAAACAACTTCAATGATGCCTTGCTGGCAAAACTGAGTTGGAGAATCCTAAAAATCCATAGGGTCTTTTGGCTGGGACCTTATTAGGCAAATACTGTGTGAACTCTACCTTCTTAGAATGTTCAGTGCCCTCCAATGTTTCCCATGGGTGGAGGAGCTTGATCTGTGGAAGAGAATTACTAAAGAAACAGCTGGGATGGGCTGTGGGAAATGGAGAAGATATCTACGTCTGGAAAGATGCTTGGTTATCAGTTGAGGAGCAACTCCGGCCTATGGGGCCTGCTCCGGAAGCGACTAAGGACCTAAGGGTCAGCGATCTGATCCATCAAAGCTCTTGTACCTGGGACATTGAGAAAATTGATCAGGTGGTGCCACACTACAAACATATAATCTTACAAATAAAACCAAGTCTGCTAGGGGCAAAGGATCAAAGGATATGGCTCAAAAATCCTTCAGGCGAATATACTACAAAGTCAGGCTATATAGTGGCTGAACAAGATAGAGAGGATCAAGTGACTCATCTCATGCAGACAGTGGAGTGGAATGATCAAATCTAGGCACTTAAAGCTCCTCCAAAGATAAAAATGTTCCTGTGGAAAGCACTCCATAATGCTCTGCCAGTGGGAGATCAGCTGGAGAGACGAAACATTACAACTTCCCCCAAGTGCGATCGTTGTGAGGGGCCAGAGACCATTCTTCACATGTTGTTCCTATGCCAGTATGCGTAAGACGTTTGGCATGAGGTGAGTAATGGTGAGTTTGAGTCAGGCAGGGTCACTAGTGTGAGAGACGGATTGGAGAAGGCAAAGAGTATTTTCTCATTACCTCCATTAGGACTTGACAAAGGATGCTTATCTCCTTGGATTTGCTGGACAATTTGGATTTCCAGAAACCAACTCACCTTCAGTAAGAGACTTTTCTCAGCTTCTGAGACACTGCTAAAGGCGGGGCAAGATGGTCGTGAATGGCTTAGGTCTCAAGCTTCCACACCACTGTCAATGGCTTCGAGCCTATTGACACAAAAGAATCACTTACCCTCTAGGGAAGGATTCAGCAACTGCTACACTGACGCGACTTGGCTTGCTGAGTCAGGACGAGCAGGGATTGGCTGGTTAATTGAGCAGCTGTCCGGTTCCACTTTGGAACATGCATCATCGTCGTCCGAGGTCCCTTCGTCTCTGGCAGCGGAGGCGATTGCGATGAGATCGATGATGATGCAGGCGAGAGAGCTTCGGCTCTCGAAGATTATCGTCAATTCAGACTCTCAGAAACTGATTTTGGCGATCAACAAGCATAATCCGATTGCCGGAATTCATGGAATTCTCTCTGATCTACGAATTTGTGCTTTATCGTTTGAGGAAATTGTTTTCCGTTTCATTCCTCGAGTAGAAAATCAAAGGGCTGATGTATTAGCTAAATTGGGTCTCAATTGTGAACTGGGCTATGCCTTTTAAGTTAAGTAATAGAAGTGTTGAACAAAAAAAAAAAAAAAGTAGCCCGACTTGACTGAATAGTTCCCACTTTTGTTAGAAGACCAAATCCAGAAATCCTCTCTGTTGACCACCACTTTCATGGCTAGCATATTGTTGACATCTTGAGGATAAAAGAGATCCATCAGCATATTAGTGTTCCATCCCCTGCGGTTCACATCAATCAGGTCTGAAACCTTAAGGTTAAGGTAAATGGAGTAGTTCTTTATGAGAGGAGCTCGCATCACATCTCCTGCAATCCACAAGTCAGTCCACAACCTAATAGATTTTCCATTTCCAATCTGCTTCTTTAAACTTTTGGTCAACAAATCCCTACCATGTATATACTTTTCCATCCAAAAGATGGTCCCTTACCTTCTACGGCTTCTAAGAAATCGTCATTTGCGAAATACCTGCTCTTCAAGAAAGTAGCCAAAAGGCTATTTGGAAACTGCACCAGACGCCAAGCCTGAAAACAATTCAAACACTTAAAGGAAAGAGATAAATTTATCATTTATCTGTTTTTGTATTTGATAAACATATAATTTTTTCTCTATCTAAAAAATCATACATACTAGCATGACACAATTTTATGCAAAGCAAAATAGCAAATAAATCTATAACCCATATATCCGGGCGTAATCTGTGACATCCTCTAGTACATAGTGAAAGATATATTAAAATTTTGGATTAGATCTTTCGGCGGTAATTAACTTTAAACAAATTTATGAATTCAAGAACTTTAGAAAATTTAGACAAAAAAAAATAAACTTACTAATTACAACCTAACACAGGCATGCAAGTTTTAATTTTGGTAAAAAAAAGTATGCAATTTGAAAATGATATCTAATATATTAAAATCATGACAATCCAATCAATATTAGTTAATTTAAAAGAAAATTTCCTTAACTTAAAAATTTAGTAGATGAAAATTCTTTCAACATAAAACCCAAAAATATGTTCAAACTAATATATTAAACATGCTACTTAATTTAAAAGTTGAATCATCTGTTAGCCACTTCTTAATTTCAACTTGTTCTTTTTTTTTTGCACTATTATCAATAAAACTAGAATCAACTTCAAAGTAGAAAGTGTCAACTGAAACTTGACGTAGGATAGGTGAAATATCTTTAAAGAACAAAGACAATGTTTTGAATCTGGATATCACGTCAATGACTTCAAATTTATAAAGATCATCGGAAGGAAATAGTGGAGCGAAGATGCAATTTTTCACATGTTTTTTTTTCCAAATTTGCAACCTGCACATCTATTCGGGTTCATTGTGGTTTGGCTGGTTTTCTGAAAAGAAACAAATGTAAAACATGTAAGAAAAAAACTCTTTGCATTATGAAGTTAATATATTATACAATTGATAACTAATAAATATTATGTCACTAAAAAATTTACACATTAAATATAATTGAACTATCAGAAAGACAACACCGTCCTATGTTTTTTTATACTTTTAAAACGACACTATTCTATATATTTATTTAACTTATGAAGAGGTTTTAAAAGCTTAGCGATTGTTATTAAATCATTTATGACATGTTCCTAGAATATTATTAAAGTTTCATAAAAGCTAAATTTTGTGGTATTTAGGATTCAAAAAATTTAGTGATAATTTGATAAATAAAAACAAAACAAAAAATCATTTTCTTACATATACATTGAAACAATTTTGTTAAATAAAATTAGGGTTATTAGATCGATGACTATGATACCATAACAAAAAAGAATTTCCAAATCTTGTGTTATATTCCTTTCCTTTTTTATAAACTTTGGAAGTTCCAGATCTTTTATCTATAATCTCTTCCGGTGCTCGGAGCCAGCCGTTGATAATTCCATATTTGAGGCGTAAATCACCCGTCCCAAATGGAATTGAACTAGTGACTTTGAACTTGCGTTTACACTAAAGACCAATAGGCCACCAACCACTTGGTTATTATACAAAGAGTAAACTATTAAAAATGATAAAAGGAAAATATACAAAAAGTAAATATAAGACATGGAAACTATCGATATGTAAATATATATCCTAATACATGTGTTTTGCCTACCTACACTAAATAGAATTACAAGGTATATATGTTATGCCCTCAGATGCTGCAATTACAGTAGAACCTGCATAAATTAATACTCTATAAATTAATAATCACCATAAATTAATAAAATCTTATGGTCCCGAGTCGGACCAATGTAAAAATTAGCGAAATCCGATAAAATGATAAGATAATAATTTTTTTGAAACTCCTATGTAAAATATGGTCTCAATAATAGTATAAATTAATAATCATATATAATTACGTATATATATATATATATATATTTGATAATGTAGTAAACATGGTTTTAATAATTTTTGTTTGACTTAAAAATGAAAATCTCATTAGACCTTATCTTGAAGTTTAATGAGATTGATTCTTTATACACATCTTTTTCTAAACGTATCCATCGACATTAGGGATAATAACCACGATTTTTTCTAAATTTTATACATAGTATACTATTTTAATATGATCGTCTATTATGATAAGATCATCCACTATATTACGATAATTAAAAAAATTAATCAAATTTCATGTCATTTTTGCAAATAGATTCATTAAATTTCATAATATAACATCATTCGAAAAACAAAATTAAGAAAAATCTTACCTAAAAAAGATTTCTCTCTATAAATTAATAAATATTAATTCATCGATAAATTAATCTCTCTATAATAATAATTTTTCAAGGTCCCAACATTATTAATTTATAGAGGTTTTATTGTACAGTGAAAGTACAAACCCTGTTTTTTCAGATGTTCAAACGCGAAAATGGCCTCGAGGTTATCTAACAACTCATTTTATGCCGTCTTCAATTCTGATTTTTGAAAATTGTTCATTCTTCTTCAGACGTTGAGAGCCCCTTTAATGGTGACATGGGGTAAAAAGTTCTAAACAAATAAAAATTTAAAGATTAAATAAACAAATAAAAAATGGACCAATAAGAAAAAAGATTTTTGGGAAGAACTTTGGAAAAACATTTCTATAGTTTCTATGCAAAAAACCAATTAATGTTTCTCTCTTTTAAGTTTCTTTACATTTATTATTTATTTAATTGAAGACACCTTAAATAAATCACCATTAAAGATGCTCTAAGAAAGTTCATTTCACATCCACTATTATTTGTTTTTGCAAATAGTGATCGAGTCGATATAATAAAATGTATCGGCAGCTGAATTTGCAAATGAATGATGCCAAAAGGCTCAAAAGGGAAAGACTGAAACCCTTCTTTTATATATATGATTTAAAAGTAGTTGGAGGTTGATGATTCAAATAACCTAAAATATGGGAGAGATGTGGAGAATATGCAGAAAATTACAAGGGTACAATCATAAAACACGAAAGTCACGGTCTTACATCTGAGAGGACTAGCACAAACGAACTTGGCTACACATTACACAGACCGGCATTTTTTTTGTTTCTAAGTGAATCAGAAAGGCTTTTCATAACCTCGAGCCGGAGGTTGGTCCCAGGCTTGCAAGAATGCTGCAACACAGAAAATGAATGAAGCAAGCTCATTAATAAGCTACTACCAAAGTGAAAAAAACACTCAAAAGAATCATTGATTGTTTAATGTGGCCTTACTCAATGGTATTTCTCCGAGTGACATGAAGATTGAATCATCATCTGTATTATTTGCTACTTGGTCATTCCCAAGAGCTCCCTGAGACGTTTTCAGGGGGAGTTAGCATTAAAACACATTCTATGTAACCTACCACTTGACAAGTAGAGTAAGTACCTCTCGGTCTTGAAGGCCAACTGCGTTATTTGGTGGCACACTACTGATTCCCGGGTTTATTGGAGGAACGTTTCCAAAGGAATCAAGATACTCTACCATCATGAGCCCATCATTGTAGTCAGGAACGTCGTTGATGCCCATATATGGGGCAGCTTCTTGCCTGTTAAATGTTTTAGTGAAGAACTCATTAGCCACTATATAAAAGATGTGTGTGTATAGGTTTTTTAGAGTGGAACTTAGTCATACTTTCTTCCCAGATCATTGTTGGACTTGACCACTTCTGGAGAATCATCGTTGTCCAAGTCAATCACTTCTATCTCTTTACCATTGCTCATCCGAGTACTAGAACTGAACTCATGAGACTTACTAGAACTGCTGATTGAGAGATCAAAATCAACAGCTTGTCCAGATTCCCTTTTGCCATCATTCACATCCGATGCTCCCCCTAGATTCAGGTCACAGGTTTTAAACGAAGCAGGAAACAGCTGATGCTCTTCTGCATACCCAGGACCTGATTTTCCCTTGTGTACACTATTGCGTGTCGGTTTATTAACAAGAATTTCATGGCTGACCCTTTTTCCAGCAGCACTGTTTATCAGTCTCATGTTGAAAGAGCTTGTCTTTTCTTCTTCTCCCGGAAGGCATTGCATTTCACTTGTTTTGAATATGTTGAAGCGTTCATTGGCTTCCGAAACTGGTAAAGGCAACCAATTTCTCTGTCTTTTTGCTCCCTCCTCCGAGTCACTACCTTCACCTGCCCGCTTCTCCCCTCCTTTCCCGACCGAATGCGATCTGTGCAGATTAGGCAATTTTAATCCTGAATCTTTCTCATTGTTGTCCCTGAGAATGGCATTGGGGAAAGAATTAGACCTATGACATCTACTGTTCTCAACGAAGTGAACAAGAGGCAAATCTTCGACGTAGTCATCTAAAGCTTCATCGCCAGTACTATCAGCGTTTCTAGATAATTGGCCTCGAGTCTCACATCGATTTTCGGTTTGAGCTTCTTCTAGAAGTTCAGAATTATGAGAGGTTTCCTTCATATTTTGACTCAAATAAAGCTTTGGGCCTTTTGCAGTCAAAGAAGAGCGTGTCCTTGTAGGAACCTTCTCAAATTTACACAGCGTAGCCAAATCAACACCACTCTTGGTGAAAGATTCATCAGCCACACAATGCTGATGGACTGATGCATCTTCACAACTTTGATGGATAGATGCATCTTCAATAGCAGTCTGGATCTCATTCTCTCCACCATTACCACCAGTCCTACCTTTCATCTCTCCTGAACCAGCACTCAAGCTGGAAGAACCTTCAGATACTTTTGAGATTTCACAATCATGTACTATTTCTTTCCCAGCACTCGAGGAACCCGTCTTAGACTGTGCCTCATCCTGGAGATTGTACTTGTCCAACACAGACTCAGAATCACCCGCTCCTTCACGCTTTCTCATAAATTCACCAGAGACTGACCGCTGAACTGAGCTAGCAATATCTTCAGCAAGTGGCTGCTCTTCTCGATTCCCAGATACAGAATCATCACCAGCCTCGACCTCAAAACCTTTACTTTTCTCTGACCAAGACCCGCTCCTCCCTAAATCCGAGTCATAACGGTGAGATCTCCTGCCTTTCAAATTAATCCTGGAGCCAGCTGAACTATAGCCATCAATATACCTCCTTTTATCTGCGAGAGGATCAGAAACCTCCACTCGATCGGCCGCTTCTTGTGACCTAGAACTCGGAAACTCCCCAGCCTGCTTCCTGAAACTACCATTCTGCCATTTACTGGAAAGCACAGTTTGTGGTAGAACACCCTGAGAAACCAAGTATTCCGCAGCTAGACGACCTGCCTGCATGAAAACGTCGCTGCTTCTACCTTGTTGCACGGGAGGAGGTAGAGGTGGAGGCAGCTGATTCTGGTATGACTTAGAGCGTCCCCTTCCTCGTCCATATCCACGGTTAAACCCACGGTGCTGGTGTTCCGAACCATAGAAGCCATGTCCTCTGATAGGACGGTCAGGTGAAATTCTAGAACCAGACATTCCCATTCCAATCGAACCAGATCTGTACCCATTTCCAACATTACGCTGCCTAGCATGCATCTTTCTCCCTAAATATACAAAAACCTAATAACAGTTATGATGAAACCATTTGCTTATACACAACCTAAACCTATTTCACAACTTTGAAGGCCTCAAATCAGTCTCAAACAAGAACACAGCTACAGAAAATCAAGCAAAACGATGGATCTCGAGTTCCCAGATTCGGGGAAGATCTAACCTCTCTCTTAAAGAATCCAACGATCATTGTCCGATTCCGTAGAAGGAAAGGATAACATCATCGGTAGGGATGATTTAATGGGTCATTTCACATCAAATAAGAACCCTAGAATTTCTCAATGGAATTCAGTCAAAAAGAATATTCCGATCTAGAGTTTCCGATGAGGAAGACGAACAAGTAGTTTCAGTCACCAGATTTCTGCGGCGAATTCCGATTTGGGGTTTTCGCATTTAATTTGCGTCTCCTATGATATTTTGCAAAGATGAAGACGCCACGTCAGCTTTTATGGTATACTGGCACTAAGTTCATCTTCACCGCACGCGCTATACGTCGCGCGTCTGGTCCAAGTTTCCTACACACTACTTTAATTTTCTACCGATATGTGTCCGACTTTTATTTGGAAAACCAATCACATCATATATTTATGGCGTTGAAGAGTGGACTTCCATTTGGATTTTTTTAGTTTTTCTTTTTTTTAATTCCTTAAAATATCACATTTTAAAGTTTTTTTTCAAAAATATCAACTTCAAGTTTTTTTCTAAAAATACCATCTTTTTTTCAAAGTTCCAAAAATACCACTTTTTAAAAAAATTAACTTTTAAGGTTTAGAATTTAAAATTTTTTATTTGGGTTAACTATTACAAAATTAGGGTATAATTTTATGGAGTAGGGTTTGGGTTTGGGGTTTAGAATTTCGTTTTGAATGTTAAAAATGAATTTTAAAAAAGTGGTATTTTTGTACTTCGAAAAAATGTGATATTTTTGGAAAAAAACTTCAAAATAATAGTTTTGGAAAAAAACTTAAAAAATGATATTTTTGGAAAGTAAAATCCGTTCCGATCTATACTCGTTCTGAATTTTCCATTCCATTTCCGTTCTCGTTTAAATAATTACTCGTTTAAATAATTACCCGTTTAGGGTTGATATTTTATTCAAAAAGGAAAAGAGTATTAAAGAAGGAATCCGAACTATCCGTTTTCTATAAACACAATTTAATTTTTGAATTTTTTCTAAAAGTTCTTAAATTATTATAAGTTTGGAAAGAAATCTTAACTAAGGAAATTTCTCAAACCCTTTTTGTTACCCTAACTTTCTTTTCCGTTTTTGTTGGAAATATTTTGGGTAGTGTTTATTTCCCAAATTACATATTCTCGGCTTTTTCTCGCGATTTCCTGTCCTGTTTCCCGAAATGAACATAACTAGTTTTTTTCCCGGAAAATAATTGGTGCATGTGAAGTATTACATAAGAAAAATTATTACATAAGAATAACAACGGTGATAAATCAATAAGGAATGATACAAAAAGGTATATACATCTTCTTACGGACCCAAAACCTTCAACGCATCGTACGAGGGACCGTGAGCTAACCTTAACAAGGAAATGACATAAAGAGCAAAGACACAATAGATCAAAATTGATGGGTAGAACACAGACACAACCATGGAACGAGTTCACATCTAAGCCTGAAGAGGAGCAACACCAAATAGTAGCACAAATCAAATGGTCAGACACAGAAATAGCCTCTGCAGCTAGTTAAATGAAGGAAAAACCAAAGCTTGGAGACGACATAAGACCACAACTGCATCAAAAAGAAGGAGGTAGTACAATGCAGATCCAAGATTGATCCCTAAATATATCATACCGCATCTACACTTCACTGGTTGAAATTTTTTAGACTACATAACTAACTCGATTATTACATAGCCATACGACTGATAAAGGAAGAGGAGACTACTAGAACAATAAGTCACAAAAAGTCAAGTTAGGAGTAGAGAAACATAACCAAACAAGAGAACCTTAGTCTCGAGCATCTTCAAACCACATACGGCTAATCCAAGATGCAAAGAAGAGTTAGAATAATCTAAGAGGTGGCAGAAAGGAACCAAAAGAGACCGATGGCCAAAGCAATAACAGAAAAATGTCCTAGCGACTTAACCGAACAACAATGCAACACGTATATAGAGAAAACAACCACCAAGCTTCAACTGGCATGCACATAGAAAAAAAGAAGTGCCCTTAAACTAGCTAGGTAGAGTAACATACCATATGATTTACCGCAACGATGACTACTAGAAGGAGTGAAAGGAGCCGACAAAGAAGACAATACAAGCAGACAGTGAAGAGGAGGCAAGCACAAACGTACCATAAAATAGCAACCTCAAAAGCTTTACCGGAGACACCACCTCAGCCCTAGACACCGAGGCCTATACACGACATCCGCTACAGAACTCTGAGGAGGAAGCTGACACAACGGAGAGCTCTGAGATTAACGAGTTGAGGATCATACATTTCACCAAACTCAGACCTGAATTGGACCACCATTCTTAGGTAACAGAGAGAGGATAGAGGATAGATAAGAGAAACTCGCCGACAAGGCACTGAATTTGAATCCCAAGCTTCCAACCTGACAAGCCTTTCACGTACCGATGATACAAGATCTACTCCACAACTATAAGGAAAAAACTGAATCAAAGAGGTGGCGGAGACAGAAGAGCATGAAGGGATCCCTCTCTTGGTGGCGGGGAGAATGACTTACCACCAGAGAGAGAGATTGGAAAGACGACGCTCGTTCTCTAGGGTATGTAAGGGGGGAGAATGGCATCACTGAAAGGCAATTTGTTGCTAAGTAACCGAAATGGACAAACTATTTGAGAATATAGATATACAATTTTGATAATGGACTTGAAGAGTAAGAGTCTAGTATGTGCAGTCTAATTTTCTTGTCACGTTGACGTTCCAAGTGGGTAAAGTGGTGGTGGAATTGATGGGTATACAAGCATCGAAGAAACTGTAAACGGATCGGGTTGTTGAAATCTTACTTACCACACGGCAAGCTGGAGATACTCTAATACCAACTGCTGGCATTACATCGTTTGTTCCGCCACGTGGCTTCTCAGTCACCTCAATTATGATCAATCCCAAAATGTTAAAACTTGAAAACCTAGAAATCCCAATACCAAGTAGTTTTCATCCTCATCATCCACCAAATTTAGAGTGTAGTCACTATCATAATCCATTTTGCAGCCCTAAAGATAGAAGTAGAAGAAACAAATCATCAGAGCAATCTCTATATGTTCGATCTTAAACAAATCATTGAATTAGCTATATCACATAAGTGAAGTGTGAAGTTAAGACAAGACTGATTCAAGAAAAACCCTAAGCGAAATTTCAGCAATAAGGCAAAAAGAGAATCATCACTTTGAACAACTATCGAGATTGTACACAAGCAAATCTCTACAATGCACTAAATGAACATGCTTGAGATTGTACACAAACAAATCAGTCTTGATCAGGGCTTAGCTAAAACCTAACCATGTAAGTGAAAACTTCACTCAAACCACATCCCTAGAGCAATCTCTATATGTTCACTCTTAAACAAATGATACTATTGTTTCATGGATTTAGCTATATCACAGACCTAGTAAGTGAAGTGTGAAGTTAACACAAGACTGATTCAAGAAAACACTAATTGATATCTGAAACACCAAGAAATCCACATAGCAAATCTCTCCAATGCACAACTAACTGAACATGCTTGAGATTGTACACAAGCAAATCACACCCTTGTTCAGAACCTAGCTAACAACCTAACCATGTAAGTGCTAAACTTCACTCAAATCACCAAGAAAAATCCTCAAAACAATCTCTATTTGTTCAATCACAACCAAATCATAGTCTTGTTCCATGGATTAGCTAAATCACACACCTAGTAAGTGAAGTTAAACCCTAAACAAAATTTCATCAACAAGGGTCAAAATTTCATCAACAATGATTAAGCTTTTAACTTTTACTTAATCAGGAGCAACTAAGTCTTTGCCTTTATAATTTCGATTAGCACACACAAATATAAGCAGGAGCAGCATCCTATGTACACGTAATTGTAAATTTTTATTGCCTATCGGCTACACATTCAACCAAACTTAGTGCAAATGGTTTTTTTTTTAAAATAAGTTCCTGCAAATGTTTCCCAAAAATCAAACAATTTCGAAAACTTTGTGTCTTACACACTAAATTTGGGATAGTTTGACAAAATCGATACAAAAATCAAAAACCCAGAATTATTTCACATTATACATAAATCAAAAATCAAAATCTAGAATCAAACAACAAATAGACAAAACCCAGAATCAAATTATACATAAATCGATACAAAATCAAAAACCCCCAAAAAAATGAAAACCCTAGATTTCATAGAATATGAGAATCAACTTACCAGAGCTAGTACAATCTTCTAGTATGAATTGAATTGAATAGGATAGAGAATATATCCTTCTAATCCAATAAAATCGCTTGTAAAAGAAAGAGAATCGTAAGAGAAATTTTTTTGGTTCTTCATCGAAGAAGAAGAACAGAACATCACGAAGCAAAGAAAGATTGTTTACTTGGGCCATCATGGACCATTTGGTTTTAGCCCATTTGGTCTAAGACCCATGTGGACAGTAAACCATTTGGACAATTTCAAATTTGGGCTTGAAATTTCGGGATCATTTGGTCTAAAAACTATTTTGGACTGGGCTAAGCCCATGGCTATTTGTCCAACTGACGGTTCTACCTAGAAGGCTCAATGATAGTATAGATTTGGGTTTTTTTATCTTTGCAAATGAAAGAGAAGGAGGTATCAGTAACAGATATATCAAAACAAGAATGGTGCTTAATGCATTTGATGAAAATATCATCGTCGGAGATTTCAAATCGGAGACATGTGTGCTTCGTTCTCTGCGATTCATCTTTTTATATCTTAACACATGTGCAAGTTTTGTTATCCTCTTAATTATTAAACTTTACGTAGATATTGATGTCAATTTATATTCTACTTTATCCATAGAAAAATATTTTCTATTTTGTAATTGTAATTGAAAAAAAAATATCGCAATTGTTCACAAATAATAAAGGATAAATAAATTTAAGTTGAGAAAAAAAGCAAAGAAACAAAAGAGTTTTTTTAAACTATCTCTCTTGTTAAAGAATTTATTTTTCAACAGTTTAATATATTTATTTAATACGGTTCAATGACCTAAATCGATGGTGACGAGTTTACAAAAGAAATATCAAAATTAACTAATGGTGCACACTTTGCAAGCCTATTAGCCTTGGAATTAAAACATCTCATTTTTGTCGAGGTGGATTCCAAAGGTCGTCACTCCATCGGTTTCGACACCATCTTCACAAAATTAAAACATTATGTTGCAAAAATTCTTGGTTTCTCGCATTGGGGGTTCAATCGATCACCTCACGTGACCATCCAAACTATGAGTTAGTTCATTTCTTCATTTAAGCAGAGCGAGCATGCATATGGTCGATCGTCAGGGTGGTGTTCAGTCAAACAAACGTGAATATTCCAAGGTGCTCCTATCCTTCGATCTTACTCATACAAATTTCACTATATTTAACATATCTCAAGATCTTACAGTTAGAAGATTTTAATGCTAGGAATATGGAATTTGAAGCTAAGACTCTCCTCTATCTTGTGGCAAGATATGAGCTGGATCCAATGGAAGGTATATCTTCATCTAATGTGAAACATCTAACGGTCAAAATTTTACAAATCCTAGAAAGCTTGTTTTCCTTCTTTTGGCCTAAAATGCTACAATTTCCTTTTGGCCTTTTGGTGAAGTTAAGTGTTTAGGGTTACTAGATGCTTCAAAGGATGCAAATATTATGCAAAACTACAAGAACGAACGAACATGATGATGGCCACAGTTTCCAATCACCAAATGCTAACTCTCCGAGACTTAATATTTTTTTGGTAATCGCTACGAACCTCTACATTTCACAGGTATCCGTGAAAATCATATCGCTCCTCTGTTAGTTGATCCATATCTTTCCCTAGGATTTTTGCTAAGCTTAAGAATCATAAATCTGAGTAATTTATTTTTCTTTATTGTTATTAAACACATGTTTTTACTAAAACACACACAAAGAATGTTTCAAGTTAGAGTGAGATCGGTAAAAAAACATAATGTTAAATACAACAAAAAATTGCAGCCAAGAAAACGGTTCTGACCTTCGGAGATGTTCATGTCATCAAACACTTTATCTTTGAATGTAAATATGGATGATTGATTTTCATATTTGATTATTAAAGAGTAATTGCAATGAATAATACTCTTTGTACCAAATATTTAGTATCTAACATAAGATACAACATAATTTAATATCTAACATTCTGACCACTTGTTATTCCAGTTATACCCTTCTTTATTTCAAGAGTTAAAAAAAAAAAGATAGTCAACTATTTACTGTAAATAAACACGAAATAGTAGGCTTTATTACAACTATCACATTAGTTTCGAAATAAAGTGAAATAGTTCACGATCATATTACACCTATCACATAAATAATTCAATGTATTAAATTACTTTCTACCCGTGTAGTGAAGTACAATGAACTATATGTCTATGTTTTGTAAAGTAAAATAGTTCACTATCAGATTACAACTATCACAAAAATAAATTCACTGTATTACATTACTTTCTACCCGTGTAATGAACTACAGTGATGAACTATATGTCTATGTTTTGTAAAGTGAAATAGTTCACTATCATACTACAATTATCACAGAAATAATTCACTGTATTATATTACTTTTTACCTGTGTAGTGAACTACAATGATGAACTATATTCTACCCACTAATTCCCTCATAAATAATGTAGGGGTATTTTCGTCCAATTTTTTTCTCTCTTTGTTACTTACTTAAATTATGTTTCAGTCTTGTTACTCACCTAATTATAAACATCAAATGTATTATTAGCCTAATTAACCCATTATTAAATGTATGGTTGCCAAATAAACGGTACTATTTTTTATGAAAATCTTAAAATTCATGTTACGAGTAACTTACCACTGGATCGAATTAAGAATGATAAAATGAAGTTCAAATTAATCTATAATCAAAGGTTTAGGGACATACCATTCACTGAAGATGTTTCGTACAAAGTTAGATGAATATAACTACTAAACTCATGTGTTTTCTGAGATGATTCCCCCCAAGCCGGAAGAGAGATGATTTCTTTTTAGAGATGTAACTTGTAGCCTATAAAAAATGAAGGGGGGGACCGGGGGGTACATATCCTAGGTGGAAACAAATGTACTTAAGATATCAAAAGATTGTTAGATAGAAGAGAAAACCAAAAATATGTGGTTGTTAGACAAAAGATTATGATGACGCACCCGTAAATGAGATTAAAACCTAGAGAGACGATAAGACGAAAATGGAATACGAAAAGACATTCATGTCAATGGAAAATTAAGAAAATCTAACTAAATTTTCTACGTATAAACATGACATGTTTAGTGAAGTTAAAATTGGTGATATAGCATCTCAAGGAGAGAATCTCTTATGTTAAAGTAGATTTGACATAAATTTGATATAAATCTCTAAGCCTAAATTTGGCAATAATATCCCGTTCATAGTGTGAACATTTAAGGACATCTACATGCAATATATTATTTACACATAGCGTTGCATGAAAGCTAATCATAAATGGAAAAACAAAATCATTGTTACCATTGAAAAAAATCTAAATGAATTTTTCTACGTGTAGACATGGCATGTTTAGAAAAGTTAAAATTGATGAAATAGCGTCTCATGGAGAGAAACCCTTATGTTAAGGTAGATTTGACTTAGCATAAATTTGGCAATAATATTCTGTTTATAGTGAACATTTATGGACATCTACAGACAAGATATTATTACACATAGCATTACATGAAAGTTGAAACCTAATCATAAATGGAAAAATATAATTGTCGTTACCATTGAGGAAATCTAATTAATTTTCTACGTGTACACTTAGCAGGTTTAGAGAAATTAAAATTGGTGATATAGCATCTCATGGAAAGAATCCATTATGTTAATGTTAAGGTAGATTTGACTTAACCTAAATTTGGCAATAATATCCCGTTCATAGTGTGAACATCTATGGACATCTACATGCAAAATCTTATTTACACATGGAGTTGCATGAAAGCTAAACATAATGTAAAAAAGTAATTGTCGTTACCATTGAGAAAAAATAATTAATTTTTCTATGTATAGACATGGCATATTCAGAGAAGTTAAAATTGGTGATATAGCGTCTCATGAAGATAATCCTTTTTTTTAAGGTAGATTTGACTTAGCCTAAATTTGGCAATAATATCTCGTTCATAGTGTGAACATTTATTGACATCTACAAACAATATATTATTTACATATGGCATTACATGAAAGCTAATCTTTTATGTACTTTTCCAAGTTTCCGTTACAAAAAACATACTTTCGGATGAGACTATACTTATTTCAAGGTCAAAGATCTTAAAAACCCTGAACCGGTAAATGAAGGGTCATTGGGTAAGTACTTGACGGAAACTTAACTGGTGGCAAAGATTGTAGAAAATAAAACCTTAGGTTTATCTATTGCTATTTGCGGCGAGAGGCGAGGTTGTGTGCGATTTCCGCCGACTGTAAGTGAGAGTATGAGAGCTTTCACCAACATCAGACTAGGTGAGGTGCCGAATAAGTTGTCAGAACAGAATGTGTATAACGTTAGAGATTCACTAGAAGGAACCCGGAATTCGAGAAAATCATAAGATCGCCTTTGAGCTTATACATAGAAGAGAATTTGAGTTTATAAAAATGATGAGATATGGTCTTTCAAGAACCTTATCATCCCTTTTGTTCTTACTAGAGAGCTCAGGTTGGATCTGGACAAATTTCATGAACAAGTGGGTAATTATTTCAATCCCTTCTGTTATTAAGGTTTTCCCTTTGGTTTCGATAAATGAAACATGTTTTAGATAAATTCTTATAAGTTTGATTAGCGACATCGTTATTCTTCTTCTGTGATTTTGGTTTTTAATAAATTGAAAATGTGTTTGAGTCTTTGTTCTGAGTAATTGATAAACTTAGAAAAATCATAACCCCTAAACTTGAGATTTTTTGTAGAGTTATGAAATAGCTTGATGTTTATGTTATATATGCAATGGATTGGGTGTATGATGGAAAAACATCATCTTTGTGGATGGTAATATATGGATGTGAGGATTTGTGTTAAAATATTTGTGTCTTCGTAAGGTTATATGGACAAAATTTATAGAAAAGCGTGTCATGGGCAGTTTTTGTCCATAGTGAACATGTGAGTGATAACTTAGAAGTATGTCCCAATGTCATATACATACAACTCCTTTAGATGTTTACTTCCTTTTAAAGGATTGCAGAGAAATGAGGTCATGTTTAACTGATGCTGAAGATTTGTGATCAAGACAGCTGTTTGAGGTTTTCTCTATGGATTGAAGTATAGATTCTCATGTTATTTGCTTTCCTTCATCTTCCTTCTTTACACTATCATTTCATGTTCAGTTAATGATATGATGTGGATGATTATAATAATTGTTTTTTAAAAATTCCAGATTTTGGACATTTATGTGGATTCTAATTCGATTTCAAGATATAAAAAACAAAAATATAATGTCCACACAAACTTGTTCATCCACATAATGCTTTTTTTATCGTGTTTCTTAGTTTAAAACTTGATAACTATCCATGTCCACAAAATCATGTACATGAGTGATTTAAGAAGAAATGACATTATCTGGCATCATCAATATGGTTAAGTCTCTAATTGGACTTACAAAACAACAATCCAATATTCAAAATACAAAAAAATACAACAATTCACAAAGTTTCCATATTTTGCAGGCAAAAAAAAAACAAGAATAAACAAACAATAGAAAAAGAAATCAACATGACTTTCATGAAACACAAATATTATGGTTCGAAGGCTCAAGCTATGCCATCAAACAAAATGCATGAATCATGCAACATGTAGAAATGGCTTAAACACAACCCAACTGAAGTTTGAACTTAGTTAAAAACTAACCAAGAATTTTTTTTGGCATTTTTGAAAAAACAGTTATAATAGATATGTCTTTGAAAGTACACATTCCATATAAAGTACTTCTGCTTTTTTTTTTTTTTTGATAACCAAGAGGTAATCCGAGTTTTTATCACCCGACTAATCTCCTACGCTGAGTGTAGCCGTCGAATAGCCCACTCACCCGGTTTTCTAATGGACCTAAAGCATGGCACCATTTCGACTGCCCAAATGGGATTTACTAAATAATTCCACGCTTGAGGGGAGTTTAACCCTGGTCTAGACCCACAGAACAATCACTTCTTCAAGTGGGAACCACTAGCCCACCACCACTTGATTCATATAAAGTACTTCTTGCTATAATAACTTCTCCAAAAAGTATGTATAGAAGTAATAAACCCTTAAATTGTTCATGTGTACACAATGCATGTTTAGAGAAGTTAAAATTGGTGATATAGCATCCCATGGAGAGAATCCCTTATGGTAAGGTAAATTTGTCTTCGCCTAAATTTGGCAATAATATCTCGTTCATAGTGTGATTTGTAGCATCACAAATTTTTGGATTTCGACTTATCAGTTACCGAATGATTGCATTACTGAGATTGAAAAATTATGTGTCCCGTTCCTTTGGTCAGGCCCTGATATGAATGCAAGGAAAGCAAAGGTGGCGTGGAAAGAGGTTTGTCTACCTAAAGCCGAGGGAGGATTGGAACCATCTCTTCATTGGATGCAGGGTCTCGGGTGAAATTTGGAGACAAGTCGCTTTCACACAACTTGGCTCGGACTACACAACTAACTGGGAAGAGCTCTTTCATCTCCTCTCAGTTCACAAACCAAAATTTAGATTGTTCTTATATCGATATGCTTTCCAATCTGCTGTATATCATATATGGCATGAGCGAATCAGTCGTCGACATGGAAACATTGCTTCCACAACCGCTGCCTTGGTGTAACAGATTGACAAGAACATTCAGAATCAAATTAGTGCGATTTAAAGCATGGGCAAACACGACTACTCTGAGGCTATGGAGCTTTGGCTTTTAACCCACTAGTGAACCATTGAAATTCTCTTTCTTCTAGCTCACGTGAAGCTCTGTTTCCTTAAGTGAAGTTCTGTTTTTTCATTTTCATTTTAATTAGCTTTAAAAGAAGGACACATATCTTGTAAAAAAAGTTTTTTGAATATAATTTTACATTAATTAAAAAAAAAGCACACATGCCCAATCCCTTAAACATTGTTTGAAAGATGATTTCTCAAAATTGCTTACATGTCATTGCTAGAATCACTTTCAATGGTTTTATTTTAATGTTTCTTCTTACATATTATGATGTGTCATCTTCCTTAAATTAATCATGAAACTATTAATTATACATAAATTTACTAAAAAATCTAGATTTTGAGAGTAATTGGAGCGTATGACAACACATTATAGGGGTAACTGGCGAAGTAACAACATGCACTGTGCATTTTCCGATAATATTATTTTAACCCTATATATATCTCTCTTACAGCACTGTTATATCTCTCTCTCATCTCTATATGTCTCCTCTCTATCCCATATGTATCTCTATCTCTCCCCTCTCTCCTTAAAAAGCAGATCGGTGTTAGCTGGCAGCTAGTGGACACAACAGCGGTTTCCGGCGATGCGTGGGGTTAATGGAAGCAGAGAAATCAAATTGGTGATATGTGACGGCTAGTGAAAATAACGGCGGTTTCCGGCGATGAGTGGGGAAATCAGATCGGTAGTGTATGGCGGCTAGTGGAAACAGTGGCGGTTCTCGGTGATGAATGGCTATGAATGGAAACAATAAAAACATATCGATTTCTTGCTGCGGCTAGTGGAAACAACGACGGATCCTTGTGATTCGAACATATATGGGAAGCAACGACAAATTTAGTAGAAGCAACGTCGGATCCGGTGGCGTCTGGGGGTCAGTGGAAGCAACGCCGAATTTAGTAAAAGCAACGGCAGATCCGGTGGCGGATAACACACTATTTGTTTGTAATATGTTTAGTTAGATAATTACAAGTTAGTTTTCAATGTCAATATTAGACGGCTAATATTTTACTTGGCAAAATATATAAGTACAACACGAACCTCTAGTATACATGCTTACGTGGTGGAGGGTGTAAATCGTTACAAACCTACTTTTTCAGTGTTATTTACTTGAATTTTCACTTTCTCACTGCTAATTTCTTAAATATGTAAAAATTTATTGTTTACTACCTAATTAACCCAACAAATATCCAAACTTTATATATGGCCAAAAAGTATATAAATACTTATATGTGATTGAATTGTTGTAGTAAAGAAGAGAAGGAGAGAATTGTGTTGTATATTATTCCATGAGAAGTATAGAGTATATATATGGATACAATACTTGGAGAGGAATTAGGGTTTAGGGATATTCTAGAACATGGGCCTCTAATGGACATCCACTAAATATGTTTATAACACTCCCCCTTGGATGTCATTAGAGTAAAAATAATCATAATACGCATAAGATGTTGCCTCATTAAAACCTTACTAGGAAAACCCAATTGGGACAAAACCATGGTTAAGGAAAAAGAGTGCAACGCGTTTTTACTCCCCCTGAGGAGTGCATAACTTGAAATCTTCGTGATGGTGCAAACTTGTTTCTTGAAGGTAATAGTTGGAAGTGTCTTGAAAATAAATCTGCCAAAGTTTCGCTTGAACAACCTTTAGAACTTGTACACCGCCATTCTTCTGCAACTCATCGGTCTTCTAGATGATTCATCTGGATCATTCTCTTTATATCTCTAGATATCATTCATGGATGACATGCTTATGGGAGATTGATAGACTTTCATATATCCGTATAATGATAACATTCCTCTATAAGTGTCTATCATTTGTGTGTTCTTTGATGTCTCATTAAAAACCTTTTCATAGAAAAACCCTATGGGATAAAAACTATGATAAGGGAAAAAGAGTACATCCACGGATTATGTTTCTCCCCCTCGAAGACATCTTCTTCAGGACATGAATTCCAATCATTATGCTATCTCTTTTGAATTATTATAATCATAGCCTTAATGAACAAACTCAAATGATTGTCATATGATATCTCATATCATTGGACTTCTGGTCCATAGCATCCTTTCCTTATAGAAGACATATTTTGGCCTATTTAGACTTCAAAGTTTATATGTACAACTCTCTAAACATTTCTCTTGTACATAATATTCATGCTCTTGTAAAAGCTATTGTATTTGACTTTCACTTTTGTCAAACACACATTTCAATCATGAAATAAATCACTGAATTGCTATAATCTCATTTTATGTATGGCACTTCATGACCAAATATATATGAGCAATCTGTAATATCCTTCAAGGATCTTTGAACATAAAATCTTATCGCTAGATGATTAATTTGGGATAATTTTATCTTTCCAAAATATTTTCCCAAATCCTTTCTTCATATTTTTCATTGTATATAGATCTCTTCAGGAGTTCTAATGATGTTCAAATCATCAACATACATTATACAAATCATTTACCAAATCTCTTTAACAATGTATAAATTGTTAAAATCCAAAAATGAATTTACTTCTAACAATTTAAATCCTTTTGGGACTTTCATATAAATATCACTATCTAGTGATATTTTATCATATATTATATATCATCGTCGTATTACTTATGATAAACTCTGCTGGAGTTTCGATGATCTTCAAATTAAGGATCCATTCGATCCATAATCTTTTGATATATACATGGGTACATTGATTAACCTTATGAAATTCACTTTCAGGTTATACCCCATGTAACATATTTGATTCGATCGAATAACTAAAGTTTCCGATAATAAACTTTTGAAATCATTAATCCTCCATGGATATATCCTTCTAGGATTTTCATATAAATTTCATTATGTAGTGGGACATATCAATAAGATATAAACTATAAATCAAGCCTTTCCTTTTCTTGCCAAACTGATAATGAACTTGAAAGTAGTTGCATCCACCACATGAGAGTAAACCTCTTAATAAGCTAAAGTTCAAGATCTTGTGAAATTTTCACTATTCTTTCACATAAAGACTTGTTTATCTTCCACTGATTTTACACTTCAAGTGTATGGACTACTGATCCAAAATTCTCTACAAGAGATTATAATTATAAGTCTATTTCTTCCTTTCTATGATTGGTCAATCATTACTTTGTGTACACTTTTAAATAGATTTTCTTAATCCTCTTTTTCATAATATCAATTGCTTTCTCAATGCATGCAAAAATATTACGACGTCGATTTTGCTTTTCGATTCCATTTTATTTATGACATGACATGACATAACTATTTGAGATCTCTTTATTCTCAGGTACCTGAATTTCTGTCTATATCATGTTTCTCTTCTGGAGATCATTTATCCTCAATCTAACCATTGTGAATTATGCTTCTTTTCTTTCTTTCTTTTTGAGGATTTTTATCTTTGGAATCAAATAGGTCTATCACGCTTCATGCGATCTTTAGACTCATTAGCAGTTTTATATTGCCCTTCTGTGACATCAATTTTATTAGAGCATTACAGCTAGTAAGTGACTTTATCACTCTATATGGGTCATAAAAGCATTTGGCAATCAATGCTATAAGCTCTGAAATGAATTATCCTTTGGAATTCTAATTCACATTCTTTCGTCCGAGGATCAATGATAATTCATTACAGCTTATTTTCTTTTCCAGCTGTTTATTTTTTTTCCCTAATGTTGGAAAGACTGACTTATTATAGTCTACAAATCAGGCCTTATTTAAATCCTTCAAGGATGGCTCTAGATTATTAATATCAGTGGAGATTTATATCCAACATATATTCCCATCTTTATTTAAGGATCCATCTTAAAAATTATGTGGTGGAGCAACTGGAATGTATATCGTACATCCAAGATCCTAGATGGAAAATAACTGGTTATGACCCAAAACCAATTACAATAGGGGACAAATATTGATTATTTATTGGCATGATGCGAATTATGTATGAACATGTGCTACCAGATGTTCAACATTTATCCTAATTGATGTTGTAATCATCAAAGGCTCATGAATTCACTAGAGTTATTAAGATGCACGATGGGTGATCAGCCCTGCAACATCTCAACATTCTAGAAAATTCATAGATTCCAATTCTATTAGCCTCATAAAAACCATACATTAATTTATCTTATCAGCAAACATCACATGACAAATCATTACGAAGAATCTTCTAGTTCTTCAATGATTGTCTACATATATTACTTTTCGCATCACTATTGAATCGTAATGGTTTAACCGATTCATGCCAAATAAAAATATATTTCATAAACTTCTGATTTACTATATCTTTTCATCTTCATTCTACAAATCTTTGTGTAGTACAAAATACAAGTAGTTTCACAAAAATACTTTTTCTCTTGGGAAATACTAAGGTATTTACATTTCCTTTACTTGTTGTCTCAAGATGATTTTTTTCTAAAAATCTCATAAATTTATGTTATGAAAGATTCGTATGAACATAGTCTTATGAATCTTCTGGATTCATTTACTTAGTTTTAGCGTGAACATAATCTTCTGGATGTTTCACTTATTATGGTATGTGGGATTCTTTAACTCTCCTCCTCGAGATGATAACACTGATTTTATCAATCTTAAATTGAATCCCTTTTTAGAATCAATAACATATCCTGCTCGGGACATGTATTATACCTTAAATCCTTCTAACTTTTGAGACTTATGAGAATCAATGCATAAATATACCAACTACATTCCCATATGCAATATTATCAATGTGCTCTTCTGGAGCATTTATATTAATGCTCTGGTTGAGCATTCAATAAGCCATGTACTACCTTGTATTGTACTCTCAATAGATTCGTTCATTTTCAAAATGATTCACATATCTTTGACTTATAACCATCTAAATTTTCTCACTTCTGGTGAAAATATGAGTTCCCGATAGAGACTTTTTGATCTCGATCTTGACCATAACCACATTCATATCCACTTTCACATTTACGACCAATTATATAGCAATTTCCTTGATTATCTTTCTTAGGATATAACGTCACATTCTCTTCAGGGAATGTAGCTTAACAAATAATACATGATCTATGATGTTTTATGAATAGCTCATTATTTTGTTCAATGTCAATGAGATAAGATATAAGTTTTGAAAAACTCCTTAAATCTCTTTTCACAAATTGCTGTCCACACGACAACATTACTTGCATGAAATTAAGTTTAAGTATGTCTCTATAAGAGATATTAAATTGCAAGTAATTCTGAACATAGGTGAATTATATTCACTTAAAGACTTCATGTCTTGTAGGTAATATCAACCAATCATTTTAGGCTTTAGGAAATATCACATTCTGGTGATCATACCTTTCCTTTAAGAATTACTCTGATTTAATCTCTATGGTCAAGCAGTGAACATAATCTTCTGGATATGTCACTTGAAGTAAATTTTCATAATCATCAAATAGTGATCATAATCTTCTGGATTTGTCACTTATGGTCTATGTGAGATTTTCTAATTCTCTTACTCGAGATCATACTCAGACAGTGATCACAATCTTCTGGATTTGTCACTTATAGTTTTTGTGAGATTCTCTAATTCTCACCCTCGAGATTATACTCAAAACAGTGATCATAATCTTTCAGATTTGTCACTTATGGTCTATGTGAGATTCTTAGTTCTCTCTTTAGATGATGAAACTTCAGGTTCATACATCTCGAATCTCATGATGAACAAAGATATTAATATGATCATCTGTTCAATTAAGTCTAAATGATTGCCTTATTACCAAAGATAAAAATATTAAAGCTCATCGGAATCTTTATAATAAATAAGTAAGGTTCCTTTTTTATGTAAAGTAATCTTTCCTATTTTAATGAATCTTAAATATTTCATTAGAAAATTTAGTAACTTACTTGAAAAATGGTAGGAGATTTTAGGAAATAAATATTTATCACGGCTGCTAACTTGCTCTCCTCCACAATGAACGACACGAGTATTGCTAACTCGTTCATCTGCTAAGGAATCAATGAAGCAATAAAACCCATGAGCACATATAATAATAAAACATAGCAAATAACTAAAAGTAAACCAACGAATATCAAACAAGCCACAATATTGAATCAATAAACAATATTTTTGGTTTGGTTTGACACTTCAACGAACCACACAATGAAAACCAACTAAACCGAAGTGATAATTCTATACTTTATTTGTCTTTTTGTTTCTTTGTTTTCGAAAAAATTAGAGAATCAAACCAAACTAATTAATTAAACCATAAAACAAAGGAAGATAACAAACATATCTCGTCATGAAACGTTAATTAAACGAACAGATAATAAAAGCATCGAGCAAAACGTCAACTATTAAAGCATTATGAGGTTACTTATCTCGACAATGGGTTCGGAGACGGCGTTGCAAAGAGACGGTGGCTCGAGAGGAAAAACGGAATAAAGACATTTGTAAAAAGAGACGGTGGCTCGTTTGTTTAGGTGGTTAGGGTTTTTGGATTATTATTATTATTATTATTTTTAGTGGCTAGGGTTTCGTAATTAGACAACTAGGGTTTTACTCAACGGCTAGGTTATCGTGCTGATAACGTGTTGTAGTAAAGAAGAGAAAGAGAGAATTGTGTTATATATTATTCCATGAGAAGTATAGAGTATATATAGGGATACAATACTTGGAGAGGAATTAGGGTTTAGGGATATTCTAGAACATGGACCTCTAATGGACCTCCACTAAATATGTTTATAACATGAATCTGTTTTTATAAATACTTATGTGTATGTGAGTATTACATTTTACTAAACAAATGTGTATGTCTAAACAAATTATTTTGTGTATTTATATTATCATATTGAATATCCATAGTCAATAAAAAAGGAAAGAAAGTATCAAAATAAATCAAACCAAAACTTACTCGAAATTTTCTGAACCAAATACAACAATCTCTTTATGGAAATACAGTACTTATATCAATTGATTTCATATGCCCGAAGTGATAAAAAAAAGATTTTCTTATATATATACACGGAAAAGAAAAATCTACGCCTATGAACACTAAATAGTAAATACAATAAAAACTCTATAGAGTAATATTGTTAGAAACACAAATATTTATTTTATAGAGTGTTTTATGAGTAAGACTTAAAATAAAAAAAATAAAAAAATAAATTGATAAATTCATAATAAACCACAATTTAACCACTTTTACAATAATTTACAGAATATAAATGATTAAAAACAATAAAAATTAATTAATTTTATACTAAAAGTTGAAAATATAATATAGTTTGAAATAATTTGGATCTTTTAAAACATCACTTACTATAAAATAAAATAATATATAGCAGTTATTATTTTATGATATTAATGAGATCATATATTTGTATAAGACTTTTCAAAAAAAATTATTTTTATTATCGTATCGATTTGTGTTAAATTTCGCACTGGCCCGACTCGGGACTCGCAAAATCTATTAGTTTATCGAGTTCATTACTTTATCGAGTATTACTTTATAGAGTTTGTACGGTAGTACACATTTGCTCTTTTTAAAAATCATTGAATTTTTTTTCTTTACCTTTTGTCTTTTGATAACTTGAAAAATATATTTAACTACATCAAACAATTATTCTTAAAGTAAAGAATTTAATTAGTTGTTTCATTGTGATTTTTACATGTTTCTTTAGACTAGATATGATCAAAAACTTTCGTGGTTTGATTTATACACATACAATTTACAATTATATAGATTGTATCTTGATATTACGTTTGATATACTATTATTTAAATCTTCAACAGTTCCCAGTATTTAGACTGAAACGAACGTTTTTTAATTTGTTAAAATTTAAAAATATTTAATCAGCGTATTACGCGGGAAATCATCTAGTATTATTAAAAAGAATCTTCTATATATTAAAGGAGAAGCATTTTTACCTTATATGTCAAGAAACTTTTTTTCTCACATTTTTTATTTATTTAATTAAAATTATTAACTCCTACTATACTCATATCCAAACACTCCAAAATAACTTAATCTCTATATTCAAACAAACTATAATTATTATTAACTACTACTATATTCATATCCAAACACTTCAAATACCTTAATTATTATAGGGGAATTAGGTGGAATAATATGTTTTGACATATAAATTAATAAAGTAACATGTGCAATTGGAAAATTTGGTAACTAACAAAGAGAAAAATTAAATTTGACTAATTTACCAAAAATAAATTCAATTAATGTTGTCAATTTTCACCACACTTAATGATAATGTTGTCAAATTTCATCACATTTAATGTTAATTTATTTGTAATAAATAAAAAATAATAATTTCATCTAGAAATAAATTTAAAATTGACATATATAAAAAAATATTTCATTGAAATAACATTTTTTTTCTACATTATACGTTTACTTAAAATAGCCATAATTTTTTTTACCTTTCAAAATAATTAATTCTTGTTTGTATAAATATATTATATAGTGAACTATATCACAAATTGAAAACTATTGATATAAATAGTGAACTAACTATTTGCTTGATATAATGAATTTCACACCAAAATTGCGTAACAATGAACTATTTATGACTATATTTAACTATATATAATAATGAACTATTGTTGAATATAACAAATATAGTTTATTGTTTGTGAATAAAGTTAACTATATAAATGATTAATATTTATTTGTTGCTAACTAGTACACATGGATATAGTTATATATACAGTATATAATAGTGAACTATCTTATGCGTAAATATAGTTTGTGAAAAAATTAACTATATACATAATATATTCATAGTTTCTAATTTGTGATATAGTTCACTATATAATTCATTCATTGAGTAAACGTATAATGTAGAAAAAAGAAAAAAGAAATGTTTTCTTTATGTCAATTTTAAATGTAAAAAATTAATTTATTTTTATATATGACAACTTCAAATTTATTTATAAAAAGTTAAATGTGATAATTACTACAAGGCAAATTTACATTAAATTTGCATTAAATGTGATAATTTTGATTAAATGTATAGAATGATATAATCATTTAATTTTATTTCTCCTTGTTACTTACTAAATTTTCATATTACGCATGCTACTTTACTAATTAATATGCTCAAACATATTATTCCACTAATTAACCCATTATTATATTCAAACAAAAATTAAATAAGTTTACTCATCTAATTAACGTAACTAGTACTATTAAAATTTATACATATAAAATCTAACTACCTAAATACTATTTGAACACACAATATTAATTTCACTATTATAATACATATTACCAAACAATTTTGAAAGACAAAATAACTACTAAATAAACACTAAATTAATTTATAAGATCAGATTTAGGTGACAAGTTTTTGGTTATATACGCAATCTTTCGTTTTTTATCTTTGAATCATATATCGTATCTTTAAAAAATAGGCAATGTTTTGATGCCCGGACCGGCCCGGTTAACCCGGGATCCGGACATCACTCCGGTCCGGATTTAGTGCTTAAATCCGGTAAATATAAACCCGTGAAAACCCGGAAAAATTCGTTATTTACCCGAGACCCGGCGAACCGGGTAAACCGGCCGGGTCACGGTTATAAAAAATATAAGCACATGGTAACATTTGGGTCGAAAATAAAATCAAAAACAATTTCTTTCAAGGCCCATTAAGCCATTAATGTCCCAACAAAAACATAATTTAGTAGCTTTTAGAGTTTTAATAATAAAATAAGGGTTTAAAGCTCTTAAGCCATTTTCAATTTTGTACAATCGCTTCATCTCTTCTCTACACAGACGATTCGTCTTCTCTCTTAGACTCTGATTTCTCTTCTTTTCCTTGTTTGTTTACGAGTCTTATTTTCTGTGGATTTGATCTATGTTTGAAATACTAGGAAACAATTATCTCTCATTGAAATCGTTGTTCGTTTTTTAAATGATTTTAATAGATAATGGAAACAGATTCGGGTGTCTCAGATTTTAAGAGAATTACATTGACAATGAAGAATATATCTGGGTGTTTTATGATTTTATATCTCACCAAAGGAGTTGCATGTGTCTACGATATTAAAACATGGACGTACCTATATCTATATATATACATACATATATAATAGTAATATCAAATTCAACTCCTGGTCGAACCAGGTCGAACCAGGTCGACCCGGAGACCCGGCCACCCGGCTACCACTCCGATTCGTCAAACGGTTCGGGTAGCAAAACATTGAAAATAGGTTATAATGGTTTCAATTATTTCACGGGTGAAACATATTTTATAAAAAATTGTAAATTTAAATATGTAACATTGATTTTATATTTTGTATAATAAATTTAACAGTAACTATAATTAATTATTTAGCTAAGATTTATTTAATAAATATTTTATCCCGCGTAAAACGCGGTTGTTTTAAAACATAAGTATTATGATTTATTTAATAAATATTTAGCTAAGATTTATTTAATAAATATTTTACCCCGCGTAAAACAGGTCCTATTCTAGTATATTGTAAAACATAAGCACTATGACGAGGTTGCACATTAAAGTGAACTAAATGTTTTGTGTATTTTTTTATATTAAAATAGTGTATTTCTAAAATTAGTTAAATTGTTAGGGGAATTTATATGGAAATCATTTACATTGTGGAAACAAAAATGGAACTTTTAGTTTGGATTGTGAGAAAGTTAAGGAGAAAATTTATCTAACACAGCTTGTTAATCTCATGTAGTTTTTGCCGATATACATCTTCATTGTGTTTTTAGGGCAGACGATAATCAAGAAAGAGAGATTTTTACAGGTGATTTCTCTTTTCCTTTTTGTTCAGTTTCTTTGAATAACCCATATGAAGAAAAGAGAGCAGTCCCCTGTTTAAATCTCTCTTACACTAAACGGCAAAAACGTATCTGATCCGTTTCGTTTTCAATAAATCAGGTAATGCTCACCATTCTTACATAATCATCCTTGTAGATTTTCCTTGAGAGTTTTCATGTTGTTCTTTTTGGATCATAATGTCACATTTAAGTAGAAGCTCCATACAACAAGTCACTGTTCTGTCTCCAATTTATGGGCTTTCTGCTGATTTGTAAGTTTATAATGTCCTTTTGTATGCCTACTTGAGACTTATGTTCATTTCATTATTACATTTCAGGTTAAGCCCAAAGTTAAAGTTGAATCTTGGATTTGTAATGGCTGGTTTTAATGGTAACGTTGCTGCAACGGGCGAATGGTTAGACCGTAGTCCTAACTACAAGAAGAGATCAAAAGCGGAACTTGATAGAGAATTTTCTTTAGAAGCCAGAGATTCTCTGCAAACCAGGTTTCAAGAGGAACCGAGTTCACGAGGTGGTCTTAGTGAAAGGATTGCTGCGAGAGCCGGTCTTAATCTACCGAGGTTAAAGACTGAGAATATTCTTCGGCCTCCATGTTTAACCATCTCTTCTACTGTTCTTGGCCCTGCAACTCTGTTAGAGTCTCCGGTTTTCCTCTCAAACCCTTTGGTAACTTTTTCTTTTCAATATTTCATTACTGTCTTTTCTTTCGCGAATCTGTGTCTAAAATCTCCAATCACTTGTAAGCCCAGCCATCTCCGACAACCGGAAAGCTCTCGTCAATACCTTCTGATAATGCTAAAGATGAGTTCTTTGACAACATTGCCACGTCCTTACCCTTGCAGTCTATTTCAAGAAGCCTTGATCCTACGATCACCGGTCTAGAACCCGATGATTCCCAAGATTATGAGCCAAGAGAGCTCAGTGGTTTAGGAGACTCGGTGGCTAGTGGTGCACCTGCAGATGATGGATACAACTGGAGGAAATACGGACAGAAGCTAGTTAAAGGAAGCGAGTATCCGCGTAGCTATTACAAGTGCACACATCCAAATTGTGAGGTCAAGAAGAAGGTTGAACGGTCCCGGGAAGGCCATATTACAGAGATCATATACACAAAAGCTCATAATCACGCCAAACCTCTACCTAACCGCCGCTCAGGCATTGGATCATCCGGTACAGGGCTTGACATGCAAGTAGATGGAGCCGAACAAACCGAGCAAGAAGGTTTTGTCAGAACCAATGAAAACATAGAATGGACATCACCTATATCTGTAGAGCTCGAATACGGATGCCATTATGGATCATTGCAGGTTCAAAGCAGGACACAGTTCGGGTATGGTGATGCAACAGCTGATTCTTTCTTTAGGGATGGAGATGAAGCAGATCGCACAACCCATATGAGTGTTTCTCTAGGTTACGACAGAGAAGTGGATGAATCCGAGTCAAAGAGAAGGTTAGAAAAGCTAATCTCATAACCATTAACATACTCAAAAAGACAACGTTCTGCCTTCTGATGCAATTAACATATTAGGAAACTCGAAGCTTATGCAATGGAAATGACTGGGTCAACCCGAGCTGCTCGTGAGCCAAGAGTAGTGCTGCAGACCACGAGTGACATTGACATCCTTGAAGATGGTTATCGCTGGCGCAAGTATGGGCAAAAAGTAGTCAAAGGAAACCCTAATCCAAGGTTCTTGTACTTCAAATGCTCTGTTCTGTTCCCCCACTCTGTTGTTGCAGCAATTGTCCACGAGTTTTTAATCATTTGTTTTCTATGTTTTCAGGAGTTACTATAAATGCACAGCCAATGGATGTACAGTAACGAAGCATGTGGAGAGAGCTTCTGATGACCTCACGTCCGTATTAACCACTTACATAGGCAAGCATACCCACAATGTACCAGCAGTACGCAACAACAGCCAAGTCGGTTCAGGCAACTCAGGGACCCTCCAATGTGGTGTAGCCTCTCAGACACACAACCACCATCTGCACTATCCAGTTCCACACAGTAGATCTGAGGGACTGGTCACAGCCAACTCATCTCTATTTGATATTGGCCAAAATGAGTTTTGTGATCATTCAATGCCTGGTTTAGCTATCAGGCAAGAGAAGCCTTCTGGCCTGTCACCTGCCATTGGTGATCCAGCTGGGCTAATGTTGCAGTTAGGAGCAGAGCCAAAGGTGGAACCAGTGTCCCAACAGGGTTTTGAATTGTCGAGCTCATTGGTATACAGAGAGATAATGAGTAGATTACCACAGATATGAAACAAATCTCTTTGTTCACTGATTGTTCTTATTTTGAATAAAAGATTATGAAAATTGAGGAAGGAAAAAGCTGTTTTGTTTCTAAAGTCTTGTCAAAAGATTTATGAGATCAAAATATAGTTGATCTAAACTTAGCTTTTGTCTAAACAAAGCTTTTTAGCAAAGAGAAGAACAAGAATTCCTTCGATGTTTGGTTCCAAAAAGTGAAATGCCTTCGACTACTAAATTTCTATTAGGAATTGCAAAAGAGGGTTTAAGGCTGAAACTAATCTTTACATGAATTGAGTCCTACCGGTTCTTCGACTGTGTCTTTCGTATGCAGTGTTGAATTTGTCCACCACCTCGTTCATGTTGCTGCAATTTGGAGCAAAAGTGAGAGATCAAATAGAGAAAGGATTCTTCTTCTTTGGTTAGATATAAAAAAGGTTTATATTCCCTTTAGCCCCTACAGGATCACTATCTTAATTATAACAAGGATGGTTGAGCAAGGTCCTAGACAAAGTTCCTAACCTAAATGAATTAAACTATCTCATTGTCAGCCTAAAGCAAGTACCAGTAATTCCATCTGTCTTAGTATCGTAAAACATTGCACTGTATCAACCAAAAGACTAATATTTCCATGCTGTCCATCATTATATGTCAATCAGTTAACTGAAATATCCATGTAGAGCACATACCTGGCACAATTAGTGAGCATTGCTAGGTAAGACATCAGCAATTTGTCGTTGTACTCCTGCAAAAGAAAGAACACCATATTATATAAAGAGACTATTCAGAACAACATGAAAACAAATGCCACTTTTTTACCCAACTTTGCTAGAAAAAGTTAAGGCACAACTTACCATCAAGAAATCATCTTGAAACCTTTCCGATTGAGCGGCAGGCAAACTTCTGAGCAGACTAGATACTTGTCTTAGAAGTGAGTTCTCGCAAGGAATGTCACCTAAATTCAGAATCACACAAGTCATTACTAACACAGTGACCCTTGGAAACTACACAGGACATAACTACATTACTTTTGGTCAACTACAAATATTCCAGCTAAGAACAGGGACTGGTCACAACAGCTCAATGATTGTATTGAAGAGGGGCCAAGAGCGTGGACTTGAGCAAGAATACAAATACCTCCAAGAGCGTGGACTTGAGCAAGAATACAAATACCTTTCTGCATTGCGACAAGATACTGATAGAGCACTCTGATTCTGCTATTTAGCATCTTGATGGCACTATGAATGCCAGTCAGATGAGCAGCCACTGCACAATATCAAGGAATCAACCTAAATTCCATATGAATGAGTAAGAGGAATATGAATCAGTAAGAAGGGTATAAAAAGGATTACACTGAGTCGCTGCTGAGCCTCCATCAGATGGCTTAAGGTGTGCAACATGATCAACCGATATTCTTTCAGCTTCCACTGTCTGCATGTGTTACATATTTGCTATGTTACTGAAGGGCGACTCTCATATAATAGACAGGTCACATATTACACAGTCTAAGCGCATACCTCAATTGTGTAGCTTGTATGCACAAAAATTGGCTGAGGAATTCCATCGATGACATGGAATTCTTGAAGTTTTGAAGACAATCATGGTAGGATAAAACAGTCAAAACCAACAAAAATTATATTGGAAGACGAATAAGGTGAAAAGGACACTGCTTGCAGAAACCATTTATGTGAATCCACAAACTCATGAGCAGATATACAATCTACAACCGTAATCTGCAGAAAGTCAAGCATTGAAAAGCAACTTACCACTTTCATAGATAGTCACTGGAAGATCCTTCTGAGCGTGATTGATAGCAGGATTAAGAAGGACATAGACAGGACATTCATTAATGTCCATCAGCTGTATTGAAAAACTCACAGAATCAGTACAGGTGAGACCCAAAATTGACACAAAATCACCTATGAAGCTGCACTCACAGCTTTGTGGATATGCATATCAGATTCATTAGCGTCGTTTCCCGTAGAATACCATCCCAATATGTAGAAGTTAGGGAACACCTTCTTATCTGAAGAAAATTCACCACCAGAGTTACAGAGAGCAGGATTAGCAAAGTTAGACGAATAGAGGCGAGTGTAAAAGCTTACAGAGCTCTTGCTTCTTCTCAAGGAAGGATCTGTCGAGTGTATCAGTGGTAGGATCAAACAAAAGCTCGAAACTATTGAAGATCTCAACAGTACGGCCTTTCTGGATACCGATGACGCAGCCGTAAACCCTAGGGTTTTGAAGGATCATCGCGTCGCCGGAGCTGGAGCCATTCCCGGTGGCGCAGACAGAGGCTGGAGGATTAAGCTGAGTCTTAACCCTAGTGAAGTGATCGGAGATGTTAACAATGACGAGAGGGTGAAGCTTGAAGGTGAGGCCGCTCGAGGAAGAAGGAGCCATTGATTTTTTCCCGGAGCTTGTCACTGAATCGGATCTTTAAATGTCTTCTGATTCGGGTCAATATATGATCTTGGGCTGTCTTTTCTAGCCCATCTGATTTTCTTTTTTTAACTGACTACAGAGTTTAAAATTACTTTTTTTCTATTTTTAAATTATTATATTTATTGTAGGTTTAAATCATTTCAAATTTTATAAATTTTCAGTTTTACAATCGCTTGACATTTGTAAAATAGTAAAGAGTAAACATGTTATAAATATGATTAGAGAAATTTAATTTAATTAAAATAAAATAATACGTGTCAAAATCTTATCAATCACTTGATACGTGTTTCGATCTTGTTAATTATTACTCTCTCCGTTTCATATTAGTTGTCGTTCTAGATGATTTTACGTCAATTAAGAAAACATTTAAAAATTCTGTTTTACCCCTAATTAATGTGTTTTTCATTTTATATATGTAATTAATAAGCTAAAAGAATGGATAAAAATGGAAAATTAATCATAAATTTGCATTGAAAATGTAAAACGACAAATAATTTGATAAAAAAAAAACGTAGAATGACAACTAATATGAAACGGAGGAAGTATATTTGACACATCAAACTTTAAATAATAAGATTCTCTTGGGATTTTTTATATTTTAAACTCTGTTTTCTTGCAATGGAGAGGATGGGGTCTTTTTCACATGATCCATACATCATGCGTTGCTCTACAAGTTTGTAACCTATTGGTTTATGATCGGTTTACGCCTATGATTTGGGATTATACCAAACCGATTTAATCAACCGATAGTTATGAGATGTTAACATTCATAACCCTTCCCAAACAACATGTCTCTTCTCTTTGTAACTCTTCATGTCTTTGTCTATAAAAGAGACACTTGTAAGAGACATGAAACACAAGAAAGACAAGTAACTGCCCGACAGTTACAAGGGAGAATTGTAGAGAGAGAGTAAAACGTTTTAGAGAGAGAAAGCTTCGAGAGATCAACCGAAAGGGCACTTGCACGGTGGCTAGTGGTTGATTTCCGTTCGTGATCTCAGCCCCGACTCTCTGCGTCAATTCCTAGTTGAATCCGAACCAAATTCGTCATCAAACCGGCCAAGGTATGTGTTCCGGTTTAACGCTTCCGCATATAAGTTCAACATTGGCATCAGAGCATTAGGTTTCGGTTCTGGAATGTTTCGGTTCTTAGTTAACATTTAGAAAATGTTATATGTGTTAGTTTCGCTCATTCATGATGAATTGAAAAAAACTGGTTATGTTAGGAATGGTTGCAAATGGTAACTTCGTAATTCGTTGATGAAATGAATTGAAACTTTGCATAAATGTCCTTCATATTCACTGGAAATTATCATATTGAGAACCGAAACATATTGCATGAATTTGGATAAATTTTAAGTAAACCGAACTTTTTGTTTCGCCCATATCTCTCTGGTAGATTATCGGAAACGTGCGAGTTTGGTGTCCATGCGTAGATGCTACGATTATATTTCCAACAGTATATCGAACGTGCGATTTGAGTCCGAATCGAGAGAGATATTGTCGTCGAAAGTTTCGGCCAAAACTCTGTAAAACAATATGCATTGAGGAAGATGATGAACAGTACCACCACGTGGCAGCGTCTGATTTGTCTGAAAATGCACATTGTGTTTTAATCATAGAATTTGTTTAATAAGTCCAAATTTAAAAATGAAAATTTTGCTAGATTATTCTTCTTATGGAGATTAAGAATATGCATTTTTTTAAGTTTAAAATTAATATTAATGTTTTTTAAAATTAAAATTAAATTAAGTTTTAATTTTTTTTATAAAAAAAAAACAAAAATAAGCTTTGTATGATCATGTTTCATTTGTTGATTCATGTTAGAAAATACATTGATTAAGTGGGAGTTCTAATTTGTTTAGAACTTAAAATTTTGCATGAAACAAATTAATTTATATAATTAGATTATAATATGGGTGATGATTGGGAACATAGTGAACTTTCGATCCTGTATTATGCATCGAGTTATGTTAGATTAGTTTGTGTTCACTGAAAAGTTATGAATTATGTGTTAATATTATGCAAATAAATGAATGTCTCTAAATGTTCAAGCAGGAATGGCTTCTGCTTGTAAGAACATTATTTCTGAGCTCAATGGAGGTGACAAACTGGATGGTGAAAATTATGATATTTGGTATCGTAAAGTCCAGTATGTACTCGAAGAGCAAGAGGTTAAAGAGACTCTTTTCCATCTCATGGAAGAGCCTGAGCAGGGTACTACAGCTCAACACAAGAGAGATCAAGAGGCATATGCTGCCTGGAAAAAGAAGAATAGCATCGCTCACATTACGTTGCTGAGTTGTATGCAAGATGATCTAATGTGTGAGTTTGAGGAGTATGAAACTGCAAAAGGCATGTGGGAGGCCTTGAAAGAGAAGTTTGGTACCACATCGGCTACCAAACTGAGGAGACTTAATCAAAGGTTTAATGACTACAAGAAGCGCCCAAATCAATCAATGAGGCAGCATCTTAGAGTCATGTCAAACATGATTAGAGTGCTGGTCAGATTATGTCTGATGAACAGCAAGTGCAAGCTGTTCTCCGCTCATTACCTGAAAGTTGGGACCATATGAAGGTTCAGATGACACACAATGTCAATGTGAAAACATTTGAAGACATATCACGTCATCTTGAGTTAGAGGATGAGCGCCTAGAGGCAGCAAAACCCTTTAATGAGGCCAACTTCACGAGTTCGAGCTCATGTTCGAAATGCAAGAGAGGTAACAAGGGAAACAAGGCTCCTGATCAACCTGATCCTAAGAGACAAAAGAAATTTGCCAAGCGTGGCAAACGTGGAGGAAAGAGGGATAAGACCAAAATAAAATGCTACAATTGTGGCTCAATGGGTCACTTTGCTCGTGAATGCACTGAGGCAAAGAAGGTATTATCTTTTGACTCTATTTGTAAATATGCTTATGTTTCTAGTTGTGCAATGATTGCTGAATCTCATCCTTTGTGGACTGTAGACTCAGGAGCGACATACCACGTAGCTAGAAATCGAGAAGCATTTGTGGAGTATCAGAGATTACCTAAAGGTGCAAGATGGTTGTACATGGGAAATAACTCCAAAGTTCCAATACTGGGTATTGGCACATGCCAGCTACACATGCGTGGTGGGAGAACCGTTATCTTACATGATGTCTTGTATGCTCCTGAAATTCGCCGGGACCTTGTCTCTGTTTTAACTTTACTTAAGTTAGGATTTGGTTTGAACTTCCATGATATGTCTTTAAACATTTCTCTAGGATCTGTGTTCTATGGTTCTGGTTATGTTTGTGATGGTTTCATTGTACTCTATTGTACTACAAACTTTACTAGTAGTAATGTTGATCGTTGTTATTCATTTGTCACAAGTTCTACTCATGTTGAACCAAATGTGTGGCATGCTAGACTTGGTCATTTGGTGTCGATCAAATGGATAGATTGGCTAGAGAAGGTCTTTTAGGCTCTCTCGCCCGAGTTGATCTTGACACATGTGAACCATGTTTAACTGGAAAAGCAAAACGGAAACCATTTGGAAAAGCAATCAGAGCTGAATTTCCATTGCAATTAATTCATTCAGACATTTGTGGTCCGATGAATGTGAGGGCGAGGCATGGAGCTTCATATTTCATCACTTTATAGATGATTTCACTCGATTCGGGGTTGTGTACCTTATTTCTCATAAGTCCGAAGCATTATAGTGCTTTAGACGATATGTCATTTTGGTCGAAAATCAGTTGGAGAGGACGATCAAATGTTTGAGAACGGATAGAGATGGTGAATATTTATCTGACCAGTTTAAAGAACTATGTGATGAAAAGGGTATTGTCAGACAATTGACAACACCACACCCTGCAGCAAAATGGTGTAGCGGAAAGAAGAAACCGAACGCTTCTTGAAATGGTTAGGTCCATGATGGCGCAAGCGAATCTCCTAGTTTCGTATTGGGGTGATGCATTGTTGACTGCTGCCTATATACTTAATCTAGTGCCCTCCAAATCTGTTACTTCTACCTTTTATGAATTATGGAAGGGAAGAAAACCCGATTTAATGCATCTAAGACCTTGGGGGTCTACTGCATTTGTTCGCGATACTGCACATCCTCATGGAAAATTGGGTCCAAGAGGAAAAAAGTGTATCTTCATAAGATACTCTGACCAAATTAAAGATTATGTGTTTATCGGCGAACAATATGATAAAAGTGTAACAGAAATCGAATCACGAGATGTTACGTTCTTGGAAAATGATTTTCCTCGACGTCATTTTGAAATCGAAGGGAAAGCTTTTACGGTTGCTTCGGTCGATGACTTAGAACCCAGATCAGTTCATGAGGCTCTCTCTTCTCCAAACTCTTAAAAATGGAATGATGCAATAGGAGAAGAACTAGAATCTATGAGGGTAAACCAAGTATGGGACTTGGTTGATCTTCTGCCAGGACGTCGGGCGATCGGAAACAAATGGGTTTTCAAGATAAAACGAAAGGCGGATGCATCCATTGATAAGTATAAGGCTCGCTTGGTAGCAGAAGGATATACTCAACAAAAGGGTATAGACTATGAGGAAACGTTCTCTCTAGTGGTGAGGTTTGCCTCAATTCGCCTTATTCTAGCCATAGTTGCCGGATTGGATTTAGAATTACATCAAATGGATGTTAAGACTGCGTTTCTTAACGGGGAGCTAGAAGAAGAAATTTACATGGAACAACCTGTTGGTTTCATTGTAGAAGGCCATGAGCAGAAAGTTTGTAAGCTCAAACGTTCAATATATGGTCTAAAACAATCTTCTAGGCAATGGTATCTTCGTTTTCATCGAGCTATAATATCTTATGAGTTTACGATGATTAACGAAGACCATTGTGTCTATGTCAAGAGCATAGGACAGTCCTTTGTAATTCTGTCTCTATATGTTGACGACATTTTGTTGGCTGGAAACGATGTGGAGTTTCTAGTAACCATTAAGCAATGGTTATCATCTCATTTTGAGAGGAAAGATATGGGAGAAGCTGATTATGTACTTGGTGTTAAGCTACACCGAGACCGATCGAGGAAATTGTTAGCTCTTTCACAAGAGTCATACATTCGTACAATCCTCGAAAGGTTTAAGATGCATGATTGTAATCTCATTGATACTCCAATCGCAAAAGGTGAAGGCCTAAGCCTTGATATGTGCCCTAAAACCGATAATGAGAAAAAGGAGATGGAAGGAGTCCCATACTCTAGTGCTGTGGGAAGTTTGATGTACGCTATGATGTGTACCCGGCCGGATATTTGTTATGCTGTAGGCTTGGTAAGTCGTTACCAGTCAAACCCCATGAAGAAACACTGGATGACGGTGAAGAGGATCCTTAGATACTTGAAAGGAACTATGGACTATTCTTTGTGTTATCAAGGAAGTGATTTACACTTAATGGGCTATACGGATGCCGACTGGGCTGGTGATTTAGATGAGCGTAGATCGACTTCAGGATACGCTTTCTTGCTAAGTGATGGTGCCATTACTTGGAGTAGCAAGAAACAAAGTTGCACAGCTTTATCCACGATGGAAGCTGAGTTCATTGCATGTTCAACATCAGTTCAAGAAGTTGTATGGCTGAGGAGGTTCTTACAAAACTTACAAGTCACGAAAGACGCTTCATATCCTGTGACTATTCATTGTGATAGTCAAGCTTGTATTGGTTATGTGAAGGACCCCAAGTATCATGGTAGGACCAACCACATTGAAATCAAACATCAGTTTGTGAGAGACATTGTGGCAAAGATAGAGGTGATCCTAAAGTACATTTCTACCCACAGGATGGTAGCTGATCCGTTTACTAAGCCCATTCCTAGAGATGTTTATCTTGCTCATATTCGAGCTCTAGGTTTGCGTAGAATTTGATGTATGTACTAATGGTGCTTTGCCATTTGACATTGTATTTATGTTTGAGGATTTATATATATCAAGATACTTTCCGACATAGTTTATGATGGTCATTTTTATTGTTTTGGCATACTCACACATAAATATGTAAGGAATGTCAACAAGTTGGAGATTGATTCACTCACATGAATAATCGTTTTAGTTTTCTTAGTGAAAAGCTAAGATGAGATATGATGAGTCTGGCGCTAGTGGGAGCTTGCCTTATAGTTCTTATCAAATATCGCCTTGATAAAGAGTCAAGATGAGATATGCCCATTGAGATATCGATCATGATTGACCCAGAATCATGAATACTTGGAAGAGCTGGATAAGTACATAATAAGGCGCTAGATAGCGAGCTGATAGTAGCTTGATCCACATAGTAGTATTTGGTTTAACCAATTGACATATGCTCTTTAAAAAAAAGTGTTAACTGCTATGACATGTAAGTCATACCACATGTGCTAGATACGACCATATAGGAAGCAATTGATATTTTATTTGTAATCCCCATCACTCGCAATGTGAGTTCCTATTAACCTTATTATGGTTTCAAGTGGTTACCCTTGAACCTTCGTCTATGTTCTTGAAGGGATAAGCTAATGTTCGCTACTTTAGAATGTATTCCGATGGTGATGGAATAATTAGCCTTATGGGACATGCTAGGAAAGCGGTTAGTTTGGAACAGATGGGCATGAGTACGGAAGGGAAAACTATTTGGTTTTACATTGACATATGTGCTTGCTGGCCAGCCACTATATCGCTCAATTGGAGTATGAATATAGTGAACACATGATGTGAAATGTCTAACATATGCTATAGGGATAAGATATGTTGAGATTGATGTAAAACATAAATAAGTTTGGGGAATAGCGAGACATGCTGAAATGCAAATATTTTATTTAGGGTTGTAGCAGTTATGTATCCTTAACAGGTGCATAGTTTAGCTCCCAAGTGCAGGTGTACTCGCAAGGGTCGCACGGTTCATTTGCCGTATGATTTCCGAGTTATGAATCTCGATCTTAAACTCTCTGAATTTTCTAATACACATTATGCTCCATATCATATGCGAGTGAGAGATGTTGGTTTATGATCGGTTTACGCCCATGATTTGGGATTATACCTAACCGGTTTAATCAACGATAGTTATGAGATGTTAACATTCATAACCCTTCCCAAACAACATGTCTCTTCTCTTTGTAACTCTTCATGTCTTTGTCTATAAAAGAGACATTTGTAAGAGACATGTAACACAAGAAAGACAAGTAACTGCCCGACAGTTACAAGAGAGAATTGTAGAGCAAGAGAGTAAAACATTTTAGAGAAAGAAAGCTTCGAGAGATCAATTGGAAGGGCACTTGAAAGGTGGCTAGTGGTTGATTTCCGTTCGTGATCTAAGCCCCGACTCTCTGCGTCAATTCCTAGCTGAATCCGAACTAAACTCGTCATCAAACCGGCCAAAGTATGTGTTCCGGTTTAACGCTTCCGCATATAAGTTCAACATAACCTTCAACATCTTCTTCTTTATCATTAGGTATTTCTTTATTTATCTACTAAGTACCACTGGGACGAATACGTAGACAAAAAAAGAGATTGATACATGAAAAAAAGGGGACAGAAAAGGTAAAAATAAAAAAATAAAAAGGGGTACGGCATAGGTATAAGAACAAAAACATAGGAAAAAAAACATCTTCATTTTTAGTTTACTTTTTTGGTCAACATGTTTCGCATAAGAAAAAAACTCTACGTTAATATCTAAAATAATTTTATAAATATATATCTTGTTGACCTCTTAAGTAGTGGGTGAAGACGTGGAGAGATATATAAGTAGTGAAAGTGAAAGAAAATATGAAGAAATCTTTTTTATATAAAAGGAGAAGAATTGGTGAGCTCCAAGGCATGCCACCTAAGCAAATAATTCTGAATTTTTATAGCCAACCAAACATCCACGTCACTCTCTAAAACAATCACTACACGTTATAAACCCTGATAACCTGAAGAAAAAGTGTTACTAACGATTTGGGCCTAAAGAAAAAAATTAAGTATGACAGAAAGCCCAACTAAAAGGAAACTAAACCCCAATAACTCTTGCTGAGAATGTGAAACGTCTCTTCTTCCTCAATCTGTCCTGTTACCACTTTGTCTCTCTTGCCGAGTTATTGCTTTTAATTCATTCGATAACTTCAAACAAATGGTTACCTCCCTCAATCACTATTAATTATATCCATCACTATTACTAACTTCGATCTTATCAATGGGCCCAATCGTTGAATATTTAATTTGAGTAGCCTAATCGTTGAATCAATGCGTCTGAAACCGAAACTAAACATACTCGAACGATTCTTTACCTCCTTCTCTAAGCCATAGTTTCAGTCTTCTTAAATTTAAAGGTTTCTTTCATTGCATATCCCCTCATTTCCAAACACTTTTCCAACTTTTTTTCACACTTCTTTGCAAACCAATTTCTCTGCTTTCTTCATCTTCTTAATTATATACTTCCGGATTAATGATCACATTTTCTCATGCAGGAAAATAAGTGTAGGAGAAGCTAAAATAGAAGTCCATAGAATCACCCTAAGGAGCCCAACGATCCCGATTCAAGAGGTAAAGCCCTCTTCGTCTTCTTCTTATTCAACCATTTTCAAGATTGTTAAATTTACTATCAAATCAACGATTTTGGAAGCTTAAATCGTCAAAAGGTTAGGTTGTCAACATTTAACTTTTCCTATCCCTCTTAACTGTTGAGATTTCGAAATGATGAACAAAACACACAACTTGAGACAAGAAAGATGACCGGAAAATATTAAAGACGGCGGAGAAAGAGAAAGAAGAGCTGAAAGGTAATTTTCTAAAAATAGATACTTTCCTATGTTTGCCAATTTATGCTTTTGAATTTAAGATACTGTTTATGTTCTTAAAAAGAAGAATAAATTATTGGTCATTGCTATAGAATCTTGAGAAATCCAGGCCATGATCACTAAGTCTGTTGTTCTGCTCTTTACTTCTTCTGTTGGGTTAATGTGTATTCATTTTGTGATGGAATATGTTCAATGCGTTGTTGAAATCTGCAGTGTGTGTTTAGAGTGAGTTGAGAGCATCTTCCTTTACTATTATTGACTAAACTTGTACACTTTTTGCAGAGATGTTGAAGGGTGTCTTTACGGAGATCAAGAACAAGTTTCAGGCTGCTGTTGACTCCGTAAGGAGAAGACCACCCCTGATCCAGAGGACCCAACTTGAGTAAAACAATATGCAAATATAATGAAGACCATCCGGTAAAAGTAAGCCTCTTCTGGCTCTTATCTAGATGTTTGTTATTTAACATGGTTGTATGTTGCTCTCTTTTCTCTTTGTTGGGATTTCTTGGTTTCACTTTACGGTTTCCCCAAACCTAATTTCACATTGGGGACAAGGTTACTGTTTTACCTTGTTAATTTGTTTGCTTGTCATGTGTTTTTTGGTATGCATGGCAGACATGTTTTCAGAATCTCAACACATTAAATATGATATTGAGAACGAGACTAAAGAGATTCCAGAGGCTCGTGCATACTTGTTGAAGTTGAAGGACATCCGCACCAGGTTGGTGTTAGAATTCGAATAGTTACGATCATTCTTTTGGATAGCTGTTGTTGGCTCAACAGTCAAGTTGCTCTTTTTATGTTAATATATTCAATGCTTGACAAGAAAGTAATTATAATTGAATAGGATAACACCATGCTTATGATTAGTTTCCATGTCAGTACCAGCTTTTCTACAGAGGGAAAGGGAAGTCATCGTTTTGATATGAACCCGTGTTTCAGGTGAGGACGCTTGAAGGGAAGCTCGTGTGAAGAAGGAGAAGATACTCAGTTAAGCGAGGAAAGATTCCTGCAACGTTCCGTTTCAGTGTTTTGGACAGTGGTGTGGTGTCAAATGAGCTTTGGACTATTGTGGATGTGTCCCATGATCTAAGTTGGGGACTGTTTCATTACAATGGAGCGGCTCGTGTTACGGAGCAGTCTTACACGGGACTGTGCTCGTGACACTAGATGGTTTGTACCCTGTAGAGAAGGAAAGGGGGAGATTGCAGTCTGCATTGGAGAAATGTGGGATTAAGGAGTGGGAACTCTTTGCCGTCGATAATTGTTCTTGCGAAAATCCACCATTGGAGATTCCACAAGGATCTAGGCTACATTCAGTAATCAGCCCAGGACCAGAATCATCCTCTAGAGTACCTAGGTATGTGAATAATCGTTGACTTGACCCGACAACTATTACTACTATGTTCGCTCATGTGAAGTGCACGTGGTCATCCTAGAGTAAAAGAATGGTTTGCATATTGTTCAAATTGGAGTTCAAAAATGTCCATTGTACGATCAGATGATCAGAACAATGGTCCTTTTACAAAATGCTTATAAGGACCAGTGACAAAAAAAAAACTGGTCAGAACCCAGAAAAAATCAAAAAATCAAATCTATAACCCTAATTTCTACTAAAAAGGAATCAAAACCCCAGATTTGCAACACTAATCGTATAAAACCAAATTTACAACAAAAGCGACAAAATCCATATCTAGATCTTGATCTATATGAGAGAGATATATATATATATATATTCATATTTTTTTGTCTTCTTCAAACCCATAGAAAAATAGATACAAAACGAATAAACCCACATTTACAACATAATTTGACAAAATCGAATCTATATCTAGATTGTTTAGCCTTCTTCAAGCTCATAGAGAAGAAGAAACAAATAAAATAAACCTAGATTTACAACAAAACTCACAAAATCCGATCTAGATATATATGAGAGAGAGAGAGAGAGAGATATTTGATATTTGTTTTGCCTTCTTCAATTTCATAGAAAAAAAGAGAGAGAGATCTCCATTGTTGCATAGAAAGAGGAGATAGAGAAAGAAAGAGAAGAGAGAAAAAAAGAGAGAAAAAAAATCAGAAAATGATTTTTTTTGGAAACCTCTGTGTTTTTGCAAGGGATAATTTTGTCCTCTTGGAAATTATCATACAAAATTCAAGTAGAAGTATAATTCAACTTACAAATAATTTAATTCAGTAATAATCAAATCCTGCTTCAACCAAAACCTGCTTGAAATGTGAAAGAGTGATAGCAAAACTGAGCACATTGAAGAAACTTGTCTCTCCTTGTTTCATACAATAAGCTTCATTTGTAGTATGGCCGTCTGTGATATTAAACATACCAAAATGAGAACCCAGAACCCAGAAAAAATGACCAGTGACATACCAATTTGTGTGGTTTATAAGCATTTTGTAAGGTTTATAAATGTTTTGTATAGTTTATAAGCGTTTTAGAAGAAATTTGTAATACATTTTTAAAAGCTTTATAATGCAAATAAAAACCCTAAACCCTAACTCTACCGCAAAACCTATACCCTAAGTGTAAAATACTTAACCCAAACCCAAAATTTGAAAAATGTTTTGGTGTTTTGCTTCTAGGTTTACATATGAAATTTAACAAAACTTTATAAAAATTTTGTATGGTTTATAAACTTGCTTGTAAGGTTTATAAACATTTTGTACAGTTTATAATTGTTTTAAAGAGAATTGTAAGATAGTTTTAATATTTTTATAATGTAAATAAAACTATAAACTCTAACCCTACCCCTAAAAACTATACCCTAAATGTAAAATAGTTAACCCAAGCCCAAAATTTAAAAACGTTTTTGTGTTTGCGTTTGAGTTTGCATCTGTACTTTTTCTAGATCCATGAGATAAAAAAAAATCTACAAGATCCAATTTCATATTCATGTTTTTCTCACCATCAATTTATTTCGTAATTTTCATATAGAGGAATATGAAATTTGATGAAGTATGGTTTATTGAAGAGAGAAAGATAAAAAAACTAAATATAATAGAAAGAGAGAGAGGAGAGAGAGAAAAAAGAGAAAAAAGGTGTGTTGACTGACGCAGGTACCTGAGGAAGTGTGTCGACCGACACTTAGAGGTTGTGTCGATCGACACATATGCCTGGTATGTGGTGTGTTCACCGATACAAGTGGAGTTCGCACCTTGAGGCTGTGTGTTATCTCACAGGAGCCATTAGGGCTGGAGGCAGTGGATCATGCAAATCTTTTGAGCAGGATTCGAGTAGCTCAGGAGAAGGACCAGGAGTTGTTTCGGCTTTCTAAGGTTGCTGGTTCCGAGTATCAGGTTTCTGCTAATGGGACTATCTTAGTGCACGGACGAGTTTATAAGCCTATGGATAAGGACTTGAGGCAAGAGATTCTGAGAGAGGCTCATGCGAGCAAGTTTATATTCATCCAGGAGCGACTAAGATGTATCGTGACCTAAAATGGTATTATCACTGGGATGTGGCTAATTGGGTTGCAGCTTGCAACGTTTGTCAGCTAGTGAAGGCTGAGCATCAGGTTCCGAGTGGTTTATTGCAGAGTTTACCCATTCCAAAGTGGAAGTGGGACATGATTACCATGGATTTCGTGGTAGGATTGCCGGTTTCTCGGACTTATGATGCCATTTGGGTGATTGTGGATCGACTAACTAAGTCAGCACATTTTCCGGCCATTAAGAAGACTGAAGGAGCTAAAAAGTATGTGAAAGAGATTGTGAGGCTGCATGGAGTGCCAACGAGTATTGTGTCGGATAGAGATCTGAGGTTTGCTTCAGTGTTCTGAAGAGCTTTTCAGGCTGAGATGGGCACTAAGGTGCATATGAGTACAGCTAATCATCCTCAGACGGATGGGCAGTCCGAGAGGACGATTCAGACACTTGAGGATATGTTGAGGATGTGTGTGCTGGATTGGGGTGGTCATTGGGCAGATCACTTGAGCTTGATAGAGTTCGAGTATAGTAACAGTTAGCAAGCGAGTATTGGTATGGGTCTTTTTGAGGCTTTGTATGGGAGGTCATCTCGTACACCTCTATGTTTTACCCAAGTCGGGGAGAGGAACATTTATGGTGCATATTTTGTTCAGGAGACGACGGAGAAGATCCGTATTGTGAAGCTGAACATGAAAGAGGCTCAGGACCGGTAGAAGAGTTATGCTGATAAGAGGAGAAAAGAGTTAGAGTTTGCAGTCGGAGATCGAGTGTATTTCAAGATGGCGATGATGCGGGGACTGAACAAGTTTATATCTGAGGATAAGCTGAGTACCAGGTATATGGGCTGTTCTGGGTTATGGAACGTGTGAGACCAGTTGCTTATCGATTAGAGCTGTCTCCGATCATGGAGAAGTTCCATGATGTGTTTCATGTGTCGAAGCTCAGGAAGTGTTTGCACACGTCCGAGGAGGTAGTAGTGACGATTCCTGCAGATCTTCATCCTAATTTGACTGTTGAGATGAGGCCGGTAAGGATCCTTGAGAGGAGTACCAAGGTTCTACCCCAGAAGAGGGTGTCGTTGTTGAGAGTCTTGTGGGACTGTGAAGGTGTTCAGGAGGAAACTTGTGAACCAGAGGCTAAGATGAAAACAAAGTTCAAGAAGTTGTTTGAGAAGCAATGCGAGGAGTGAACTTGTTTTATGGTGTCTAGTTTCGGTTTTGTGTTGTAGTCACCGTGTGTGGTGAGGATTGTGGTTTTGGACTATGTATTTTCATTTGAGTTGTAATGATTATGACATTTTCCTGATTAATAAGATGAGTATTTCTTATGTTTTGGCTTTGGTAGTCATGAGTATTTGGTTAGAAAATCTCGAAATGGAAGTTTTCTAGTGGGTAGAACTTGCCAATTTCGGAGGAATTCTAACGGGTTATACTTGTTTACAGTGGTTATAACTGTCTAGTTCCTGAGAGACTCTGCAGGGACACCCGGTGTGATGGGTGGTCCAGATGATCTGTCATGGTCATGTTTGTGATGGTATTCCGGGTTGGGAATATCATGTTGGGACCTTGGGAGGTAGTTCCAGTCAAGGGTGCATTATAGACGTTAAGAATTGATTTCGTTCAGGGATGTCGATTTCCTTGCATAACACAGAGAGAGACAGTGGTTCTTTCTTGGAGATGCGTTCCCCGACAGATCTTTAAGAGATGCGTCTCTCCAGGCGATAGTTGATTCCCTGCATACCGATCGTTCATCAGGTCTGCGAGGACTGAGAGCGTGAGGGTATGAAGACAATTTTTGGGAGATTGCGATCTCTGGGAGATCTTTGAGAAATGCGTCTATTCAGGGGACTGTGGGTTCCTTGCATACCGAGAGATTGACGGATTGTGTGTCTTGATGGTTTGAGGGGTATGGACATGGTTGGTACCAAACACCGTCAAGACTGCGGGGACTGAGGTGGGTTGGTATGAGGCACCGAGAGCTTGAGGGGTGACGATCCCGAGCGTTGGATGGTGTGGTTATGAGTTATGAGTTATGAGTTATGAGCAATCAATGTCTGAGACGGGTCTATATGCATAGGACTTACATGTGAGCCTCAAGAGGGTCTAAGAGATGTAGTCTCCGGTGTTACTTGCAAGTTGGCCAGATGGTTAGCCATGATGGCTGTGTTTTGGGATTCGAGGACAAATCCATAGTAGGGGAGAATTGTCACACCCGTGAACCAATTTAGAGAAATTGGGAGGGTGTGTCGATCGACACACATGTTTGGTCAGAATTCCGGTACGATTTAAATCGTTCGGTTTGGACCGGTTTTGTTTGGGAAACCCTAGGGATTCGTGTATAAGTGTTTGGCCATATTTTCTGAGCGAAAAGGAAAGGCAAGCATCAAATTATCATGTTTCCATTGAGTTTTATCGTTCCCAGAGAGTTCCTTGAGAGGTTCTTTGTTTGGCTTGTGTTATAAGTCGATTGTGGTGCGTTTTGGAGGAGGAAAGGAGCGTGATTTCGTGGATTCTAGTGGTGATCAAGGTTGATCTCGGTTCTAGTATCAATTCCATCGTTTTCTATCCAAAAAAATCTAAGTTGAGTGCGTGACCATGGCTTCTAGGTCGATGGATCGTTAGGGATGCTTTGTTTGCGTTAATTGATCATGGATCGTTGATTTCGTGATTGTATGCACTTGTTGTAGTGTTTGTTGTGGTTTATTTGCAGGTTGATGGGTTAGAGCAGGCTCGGAATCGGACCAGAGATGAGAATGTTCGATTCTGGCGAGTTGGTGATCTGTGTCGACCCACACCACGAAGGTGTGTCGACCGACGCATGTACCCAAGGGAATGTGTCGACCGACACCTAGAGGTTGTATCGATCGACACATGTACCTGATCTGTGGTGTGTCGACCGACACAAGTGAAGTGTTTCGACCGATACAAGACCAGTGCGTTAACCGACACCTAGTGGTTGTGTCGACTGACGCATAATTGTGATGGTGTTATGTGTGCTGTTTTGCATGTTGATTGTCTGTGTGTTTGCGTGAGCGGTCCATCGTGCCTGAGTGCGCAGTCGTAGATGGGATGACCGTCTCACTGGGTATTTATGATAATACTCACGCATCTCGTTTTTTCATGTGATGCAAGTAAAGGCAAAATGTGATCGTGGAATCATGGCTACGAAGAGGAGGATAATTGGAGATCTCGGTTGTTTGTTTATGTTTGATATTGCGTTAGAACTGCCATAGGTTGTTGGTTAGTTCTGGAACGTTTGGAATTGGATATTGTTGAACTGGTTTGTTTGGCTTAATGGAATTGTTTCGGTTTAGATGATTAAGTTGACTGTTTTGATTTCCGTTTGTTTGTTTTGGTTGTTTGCTTAGACATTGAGGGTTAGCATTTATGGGAACGTTAACCTGAGTCTAAGAATTGATTCTTTTTAAAAAAGGCTAGGTTGTTTCAGTTTCGTATCAGAGCCCATACGGTTTTAGGACGGCGTAGAACTGCTAGGATTGTTAAATGGTTAATTGGCAATTCTGTGAGTTTGGGGGTTCTAAATCATCTTCCTTCGAGCCTTCAATGAGATTCCACGATAAGTGTGTTTGTGTTGTATTTTGGTTGTTTTCTAGTGCTTAGCTGGTGTGCTTTGGTAGTGCAGTGCGATGGATAGACGTATTGGAGGACGTGGTCGTGGAGGCCGCTGCAGAGGCCATGGACCTGTGGATGAGCCTGTGGTGAACAACGCCCAGGGTTCCACGCATGGGCCTGTGACAGTTCAACAGACGTTGCATGAGGGTCAGACCGCCAGTGTGACTGCCATTGTGATTGCCATTGTGAGGGCTGGTGGGGCCGGTGTGGGTCTTGTTGGGGCTAGTGGTGCTGGTAGTGTTGGCGCTGCTGGGGGTGCGGTCGCGGCCGCATTTATAGCCCAGGCTGGAGATGATCGTTTGGCTGATCTATTGCGGCTGTTGGTAGAGCGGTTACAGGGTGCGGTGCAAGTTCAGGCTCATGTGATGCCAATTCAGGCTCATGTGATGCCACGAGTGGCAGAGGTGCAGATGATGACTCAGTTGCTGATGAGGTTTCGTCATATATTCGGATGATGGAGCAAATGTAGAGGTTCGGTACCGTTTCCTTTGGTGGAGGTGTTAAGCCAATGGAGGCTGATGAGTGGAGGATGAGGTTGGAGCGTAACTTTCGCTCAATTAGGTGTCTAGAGGGATACATGGTGGATTTGCCAGTCCATTACGTGGACGGTGATGCACATCTCTTGTGAAGGAGTGTTGCAGCTAGACGGGCTCAGACAGTGTTGTCCTGGGCAAACTTTGTGGCAAAATTTAATGACTAGTTCTTTCCTCTAGAGGCGTTGGATCGCTTGGAGGCGAGGTTTCTAGAGCTGGCTCAGGGAGTGATGTCAGTTTGTGAGTATGACGTTGAGTTTAACCGACTCTTGTGCTATGCTGGTAGGAGCCTGGAGGATGAGCAGGCCCAGATCAGGAGGTTCTTGAGAGGACTTCGACCAGACTTGAGGACTTAGTGCAGAGGGATCAGGTTCGTGTCTAGAGCAGAGTTGGTAGAGACTGGTGCACAAATTTAGGATGACCTGAGGGAGCATGCTGTGGTGATTATCCCAGCTGTTCAGCCTAGGAGACCTCAGCAGCCGGTGGGTCCTAGCAAGGGCGGCAAGCCTGCGCAAGGATAAAAGAGGAAGTGGGAGGACACTTCCAAGTCGAGCCAAAGTGGCAGAGGGTGCTATGGTTGTGGGAGCTTGGACCACAAGAGGGCGAGTTGCCCTATGCAGAGCGAGAATCGAGCGGTTCGGGTTTGTTATCAGTGCGGGGAGCCGGGTCACATCAGGCCGAACTGTCCTAAGTTGCAGCAACTGGCAGTGGCATTGGTTCAGCCAGTGGCTCAGTATGGGGGCAGTGCAGCGTGTGGATCAGATTGCAGCGATGCACCATCCGCCGGCCATCACCGCGGCTGGTGAGTAGAGCTCGAGGCCGATCACAAGGACCTTGTATGGGGGAGGTTTTGAGTCCCATGTGTTGTTTTATTCTGCAGCATCGAATTGCTTCATTACTCCAGAGCATGCAGAGAGGAACAGTATCCGGAGTGATACTGGTGAGCGGACTAGGCCGGTTATGGTTACTGGAGGAAAGTTATTTGTTATTCATGGCCGGTCGAGAGGTATGTTTATTCTAGTGATGCCATCAGACTTGGTGAACAGTCCATTGGAGCTGTATGATGTTATCCTGGGTATGGATTGGTTGGATCAGTACAGAGTTCATCTGGATTGTAACTAGGGTCGAGTTACGTTCGAGCGGGATGGTGAGAGGTTAGTTTATCAGGGAGTGAGATCGACTTCAGGGAGTCTCATGATTTCTCTTGTACAAGCTGAGGATATACTTGGCGACGATAGTGATGCCGGAGTCTGTGGGTGAGGTTGCAGTGAGGGATATTTGGGTTGTCCAGGACTTTGAGGATATTTTTCGGTCGTTGCAGGGATTGCTGCCGTCGCGGTCGGATCCTTTCACGATTGAGTTAGAGCCTGGGATGGCGCCGTTATCTAAGGCACCTTACAGGATGGCTCGAGCAGAGCTAGTAGAGCTGAAGAAGCAGCTAGAGGATTTGTTGGTTAATTATTCGGCCAAGTACTTCACCGTGGGGAGCACCCGTGTTTTTGTGAAGAAGAAGGATGGTAGTTTCCGGTTATGCATCGATTTACTGGGGGCTTAACCGAGTCACTGTGAAGAACAAGTATCCTCTTCCGCGAATTGATGAGTTGTTGGATCAATTGAGAGGGGTTACTTGGTTCTCCAAGATTGACTTGGCATCCGGTTATCACCAGATTCCTATTGATGAGGCGGATGTTAGGAAGACGGCTTTCAGGACTCGGTATGGACATTTTGAGTTTGTGGTTATGCCTTTCGAGTTGACGAATGCATCAGCGACATTTATGAGGTTGATGAACGGAGTCTTTCAGGAGTTTTCTCAGGTTAACAAGTTATTATCGGAGATTCGTCAAAGGTTTTCCGAGTATGGCTTAGTCTATGACGAAGCTGACAGGGAAAGATGTTCCTTTCGTGTGAGCTGAGTTTCGCGAGGCTGAAGGCGATGTTGACTAGTACACTAGTGTTGGCGTTGCCTGAGCCGGGCGAGCCTTATGTGGTGTATACAGATGCTTCGGGAGTTGGTCTGGGTTGTGTGTTGATGTAGCAGGGCAAGGTTATTGCTTATGCTTCGAGGCAATTGAGGAAGCACGAGGGCAACTATCATGTCCACAATTTAGAGTTGGCTGCAGTGATCTTCGCCTTGAAGATTTGGAGGTCTTATTTGTATGGTGGCAGAGTTCAGGTGTTCACCGATCTTCACAATCTGAAGTACATTTTTACTCAGCCAGATTTGAATGTACGACATAAGCGATGGTCGGAGTTGTTGGCAGATTATGACATGGACATTGTTTACCATCCTGGTAAGGCTAAAACTGTGGTAGATGCTCTTAGTTAGAGGAGGTATGATTCAACTTAGGAGCGTGATGTGGAGGCTTTGGTGAGTGAGATTAGCACCTTGAGGTTGTGTGTTATCTCACAGGAGCCATTGGGGCTGGAGGCAGTGGATCAGGCAAATCTTTTGAGAAGGATTCGAGTAGCTCAAGAGAAGGACGAGGAGTTGTTTCAGCTTTCTAAGGTTGCTGGTTCCGAGTATCAGGTTTCTGCTAATGGGACTATCTTAGTGCACAGGCGAATTTATGTGCCTATGGATGAGGACTTGAGACAAGAGATTCTAAGAAAGGCTCATGCGAGCAAGTTTCTTTTCATCCAGGAGCGACTAAGATGTATCGTGACCTAAACCGGTATTATCACTGGGTCGGGATGAAGTAGGATGTGGCTAATTAGGTTGCAGCCTTCAACGTTTGCCAGCTAGTGAAGGCTGAGCATCAAGTTTTGATTGGTTTACTGCAGAGTTTACCCATTCCAGAGTGGAAGTGGGACATCATTACCATGGATTTCGTGGTAGGATTGCCGGTTTCTCTGACTTATGATGTCATTTGGGTGATTATGGATCAACTGACTAAGTCAGCATATTTTCTGGCCATTAAGAAGACCGATGAAGCTGAGGTCTTGGCAAATAAGTTTGTGAAAGAGATTGTGAGGCTCCATGGAGTGCCAGCGAGTATTGTGTCGGATAGAGATCCGAGGTTTGCTTCAGTGTTCTGGAGAGCTTTTCTGGCTGAGACGGGCACAAGGTGCATATGAGTACAACTAATCATCCTCAGACGGATGGGCAGTCCGAGAGGACGATTTAGACACTTGAAGATTTGTTGAGGATGTGTGTGCTGGATTGGGGTGGTCATTGGGCAGATCACTTGAGCTTGGTAGAGTTCGCGTATAATAACAGTTACCAGGCGAGTATTGGTAAGGCTCCTTTTGAGGCTTTGTATGGGAGGCCATGTTGTATACCTCTATGTTTTACCCAAGTGGGGGAGAAGAGCATTTATGGTGCAGATTTTGTTCAGGAGACGACGAAGAAGATCCGTGTTGTGAAGCTGAACATGAAAGAGGCTCAAGATCGCCAGAGTTATGTTGATAAGAGGAGAAAAGAGTTAGAGTTTGCAGTCGGAGATCGAGTGTATCTCAAGATGGTGATAATGCGGGGCCTGAACAAGTTCATATCAGAGGATAAGCTGAGTACGAGGTACTTGGGTCCGTTCCGGGTTGTGGAACGTGTGTGACCAGTTGCTTATCGATAGGAGATGCCTTCGATCATGGAGAAGTTCCATGATGTGTTTCATGTGTCGAAGCTCAGGAAGTGTTTGCACACGTCCGAGGAGGTAGTAGTGACGATTCCTGCAAATCTTCAGCCTAATTTGACTGTTGGGATGAGGCTGGTAAGGATCCTTGAGAGGAGTATCAAGGTTCTGCGCCGAAAGAAGGTGCCGTTGTTGAGAGTTTTTTGGGACTGTGACGGTGTTCAGGAGGAAACTTGGGAACAAAGGTTAAGATGAAAACAAAGTTCAAGAAGTGGTTTGAGAACCAAGTCGAGGAGTGAACTTGTTTTATGGTTTCCAGTTTCGGTTTTGTGTTGTAGTCACCGTGTGTGGTGAGGATTGTGGTTTTGGACTATGAATTTTCATTTGAGTTGTAATGATTATGACATTTTTCCAGATTAATAAGATGAGTATTTCTTATGTTTTGGCTTTGGTAGTCATGAGTATGTGGTTAGAGAACCTCAAAATTGAAGTTTTATATTGGGTAGAACTTGCTAGTTTCGGAGGAACTCTAACGGGTTATACCTATTTATGTAACAGAAAATCTCGGAGTAGAAGTTTTACAGTGGTTAGAACTGTCTAGTTTCAGAGAGACTCTGCGGGGACACCCGGTGTGATGGGTGATCCAGATGATCTGTGATGGTCATGTTTGTGATGGTATTCCGGGTTGGGAATATCATGTTGGGATCTTGGGAGGTAGTTCCGGTCAGAGGTGCATTATAGAAGTTAAGAATTAATTTTGTTCGGGGATGTCGATTTCCTCGCATAGCTCAGAGAGAGACAGTGGTTTTTTCTTGGAGATGCGTTCTCCAGCAGATCTTTGAGAGACGCGTCTCTCAAGGGGTAGTGGATTCCCTGCATATCGATCGTTCGTCAAGACTGCGAGGACTAAGAGTCTGAGGGTATGGAGATAGTTTTTGGGAGATCTCTGGCAAATCTTTGAGAGATGCGTCTCTCAAGGGACCGTGGGTTCGTTGCATACCGAGAGCTTGACGGACTGTGTGTCTTAATGGTTTGAGGGGTATGCACATGGTTGACACCAAACACCATCAGGACTGCGGGGACTGAGGTGGGTTGGTACGAGGCACCGAGAGCTTGAGGGGTGACGATCCCGAGAGTTGGATGGTGTGGTTATGAGTTATGAGTTATGAGCGATCAATGTCTGAGACGGGTCTATATGCATAGGACTTGGATGTGAGCCTCAAGGGGGTCTGGGAGATGTAGTCTCCGGTGTTACTATTAGGTTGGCCAGGTGGTTAGCCATGATGGCTGTGTTTTGGGATTCGAGGACGAATCCCAGTTTAGTGGGGGAGAGTTGTCACACCCGTGAACCAATTTTGAGAAATTGGGAGGGTATGTCAATTGACACAAGTGAGGTGTGTCGATCGACACACACGTTTGGTAAGAATTTCGATTCGATTTAAATCGTTTGGTTTGTGTGTTCACCGACACAAGTGGAGTTTATCGACTGACACAAGACCACTGCATCGACCGACATCTAGTGTGTCGACCGACGCACAGTTGTGATAGTGTTATGTGTGCTATTTTGCGTGTTGATTGTCTATGTGTTTGCCTAAGCGGTCCATCGTGCCTGAGTGCGCAGTCGTAGATGGGATGACCGTCTCACTGGGTATTTATGATAATACTCACGCATCTCGTTTTTTCATGTGATGCAGGTAAAGGCAAAGTGTGATCGTAGAATCATGGCTACGAAGAAGAGGATGATCTGGGATCTCGGTTGTTTGTTTATGTTTGATATTGCGTTAGAACTGCCATAGGTTGTTGGTTAGTTCTGGAACGTTTGGAATTGGATATTGTTGAACTGGTTTGTTTGGTTTAATGGAATTGTTTCGGTTTAGATTATTGAGTTGATTGTTTTGATTTCCGCTGGTTTGTTTTGTTGTTTTGCTTAGACGTTGAGGGCTAGCGTTTATGGGAACGTTAACCTTAGTCTATGGATTAATTTTACTTTAGATTTTCTAAAATACATAGATTCTTCTTAAATGGAAAAGTTTGTGAAAAAATTAAAAAGCAAATTTTACGAAAATGAAAATACTTGGGCCTTTATATTTTTTTGTGATCTACAATATTTTGGGATAGAAATAATCTATACAAAACAAAATTTACTTAAATTTAAAAATGGTTAGTTTCCTATTATCAACCTAAACAAAAATTAACTTCATTCGTAAATATTTTTAAATTTTCCTATTTGCATAAAGATATAGATATTTTTAGTCATTTGAATTGGAAGTTTTCAATTAACAATTTAAATATAATATTTTGTAATTAAAAAGGGAAAGTTTCCCATTATCAACCAAAAACAAAATTAACATAATTCATAAACGTTGACATGACACGTTACTATAGGTTGATTTATCGCCTTAAATACGAAACCCGAGGTTTCCCAAAACCGGCCCGGTCTAACTGAACGACTAGAATCGAACCAGAAAACCGACCAAATTAAGGCCTTGTCGATCGACACACACTACGTATGTCGAACAACAGCCGTTAAGGCACCTGTCGATCGACATACACCACGTGTGTCGATCAACAACCCCTCTATTTTTCTCAAAAATGGTTCACGGGCATCACAAATGTACTCTCCGGTGTTACTGGCAGGTTGGCCAGGAAGTTAGCCATGTGGGCTGTGTTTGAGGATTCGAGGACGAATCTAGTTTTAGTGGGGGAGAATTGTGACACCCGTGAACCAATTTTGAGGAAATTGGAGGGTGTGTCGATCGACACTAGTGAGGTGTGTCGATCGACAGGCTGTGTTTTGAGGCTTAAGACCGGTTTGTGCGAGTGGTTGTCGATCGACACACGTGATGTATGTCGATCGACACACGTGGTGTATGTCGATCGACACACGTGGTGTATGTCGATCGACAGGGCCTTAATTGGCTGGTTTTATGGTTCGATGTTGAATCGTTCGGTTGGACCGGGTCGGTTTTGGGAAACCTAGGGTTTCATATTTAAGGCTTTTGGCCGCATTCTGATCGAACCAAAGTCCCAAAATCAGTGGAAAAGAGTTTGAGAGGAGTTTCTCTTGTTCCCTGAGAGTTTTGTGAGAAAGGTTTCGTTCTTGGGTGTTTTGGAGTAGAATTTCGTGGTGGTTGTCGTGGATTTTGTTTCTAGCCTCAATTCCATCAGTTTCTATCCGAAAATCCAAGGTGAGTGCGCGACCATGGCTTCTGGGTTAGATACGTTGTTTGATATTGTGGTGATTGAATTGTGGTTTGGTATGTTTGTTGTGGTGTTGTGATTGTTGTTTTGTGCAGGTTTTCGTGCTGGCGCAGAGGAGGAATCGATCCGAGAGGATTATGATCTGTTTCCAGAATTATGCCAGGGGCCTGTCGAACGACACACGTGAGGTGTGTCGAACGACAGCTTGTACAAGGCCTGTCGAACGACACACATGAGGTGTGTCGAACGACAGCCTGTCTGAGGTTTGTCGAACGACACACATGAGGTGTGTCGAACGACACACATGAGGTGTGTCGAACGACAGCCAGTTCTGTTTGGGCTGAGTTAAGCCGTTCGTAGTTTGTGTGCTGTGTGATATGTATGTTTGCCTGAGCGGTCCATCGTGCCTGAGTGCGCAGTCGTAGATGGGATGACCGTCTCACTGGGTATTTATGATAATAGTCACGCATCTCTTTTTTCCATGTGACGCAGGTAAAGGCAAATTGTGATCGTGGAATCACGGCTACGAAGAGGGAGATGATCTAGGGTCTCGTGTTTGGTGTTGTTTTCTGTGTTGTTGTTAGAACTGGCTAGGTGGTTGGTTAGTTCTGGATTATTGGTTATTGTTGTGGAATTGAATGGTTTAGTATTTTAATGGAATTGGTTGTTTGGTTTGAATTGTTTGGTTATCCGCTGTATTGTTGTGTTGTGGTTGCTTGGTTGTTGAGGATAGCATTTATGGGAATGCTAGTCCGAGACCAAAGGTTTATTGCTTCAAAAATAAAAAACGGGTCGGGTCGTTTCAAGTGAAATCTTATTATATAAAGTTGGATGCGCACTAATCGTAACTCATTAGATCGTGACACGTGTCAACTAAATAATTAAATATTAACATGTGTCAATAAATAAAAATATTATTTATGTATTATTTTCTATTTTTCAAAATGGAAACTATTAAATCTTAGACAAACAAAAATTTAGAAAATAAAAAATCTATGTAAGATTCAATATGTTAAAAAAATGAAAAAATGAGAATATTTATGTATTGCTTTAAAAAGTATAATTTCCATTTTTAATGGAAACTATTAAATCAAAAATGTTAGATAAATAGAAACTTAGTAACAAAAAAATTTAAAAATAGAAAATAAAAAATCTATGTAAGACTTAAAATGTAAAAAATTGAAAGAATAAGATTGATGTTTATTAGCAAATAGGTCCAATTTTAAATTATATAAGATTTCAAATATCGTTTTGGAATCTATCATCATTAAGAGGAATTATTTTTGGATTTACGGATGATTTGAACCAATTTCTAATTTTTACTCATGATTAACATAATTGTAAGTTCTTATTAAACGGGGTTCTAATTTAGAATACAATAAATACAATATAAACAATGAATTCCAGTATCTATTACTCGCATATTATGCATGTCCTAATCTAGTTACTAATACATTATCATATATTTTAGTTTCTCTTACGACAAATTTTTTTTACATTTATTATTTGATACCTTTGTTCATCCACTTACGGTTATCTTTTGACATATTAACAATTTTTGCAAAGAAACTTAAATTCAAAAATCTATAATTAGAGATGGGTTTTAATTATTAAGACGACTACTACCTTAAAATTTATAAAATTTCATAATCTATAGTATATAAAAATTAACTAAAAGTTGAAACTAAAAAATTCCACAAAAATGGAAATTACTTAAAGTTATGAGTTTATGAAATAAGAAAATTATGACTACTACTACCTTAAAATTTTAAAAATTTCATAATCTATAATAATACCTAAAAGCTGTAGGTTTATGAAAAAACAAAAATTTATCTCTTAGTTTCATATTAACAATAAATAGAAAATTAATTTAACACTAAATATTGATGTGGCACGACACTATTGGTTGATTTAATGTTTAGGTGGACGCCTTTAGGAGCTTATAGCAAAAACTACGAAAAATCATCGATACGAATATGAAGTCTGACATAAGAACGAAGAATTCAACACGGCAATCTGTGAATAAGAAAACAAAGAACAACAAAGCTATCGTAAGAAACCATAAACATCATTATAAAATATAAACGTAAGACAAACAAATAATATACCTGGTACCATGTTTAATATGTAAGACGAATATACCATGCAAATCCTAAAAAGTATTAATGAGAATGGACTAAAAAAACCGAATAACAATAATAAAGAAAACACAAAAAAGAAACGCTGAATATAAAGAACATCCACTAATAAAAATACCTTGAGATGAACAATATAAATATGATGTTTAACAACTCTCTTTAGTAGGTTTAGAAAATAACTCTATTTCCTAAAAAATTATATATTTTCTATCTTTTGTTATCGTTTGGATCAATCATTTTCTAATTTCATGTATTACCGGAACGATATATACTTTTTTATTTTTATTTTTCGTTTTGAAAAAAAAATCCTGCTTATGTATTTTTATACATTAATAGTAAGTATTATTAAATTGATAAATAATTTTTATTTTATTTTTATAGTTTGTATCGATCTTTCATTCAATGTTAATATATTCTTATGAATGGCTTTATTTAATGTTATCTCTGTAATTGTCTTTTGGGCTCATTGCATTTGAAAAGTATATGCATAATATATTAATAAGTATCTTCTTGTAAATAAGATCTAATTTCATTTAATGGAATTTACACACATAATCATGTGTTCAAAAAAATATATGATACTCCCTCCGTCCCATTTTAGATAATCTTTAAGGTTTTTACACACAAATTAAAAAACCATTTAATTGTTCATCTTTTCAAAATTGAACACCAATTCCAAAATGATTCAACTAATAAAAAAAATAATCTGCAAAATTCAAATAGTCAAAAACAACAAAAACACAATAAATTTTGCATAGAAAATTGAAAAAATCAACTAAAATGGGACAAATGTTTTCTCCTAAAAGATCATCTAAAATGGGACGGAGGGAGTATGACATAACATCTTAATCTTAATCTTAAGATATATTGCATATGTTTCTAAATTCTATCATTATAATAAGTGAATGGACAACATAAAATATAGAAAATTCATATAAGATGGATCGGATTAGAAGCAGATCGCTGAATTTTTATATACTATTCAATATTACAACGTTTTTTAACTCATCGAAAACCAAGCATAAAATTCGTTTGGTGAAAGTGGTAAAAGGTGAAACAGTCATAGTTTAGCAAGGCTTATGAGAAGAATGTAAGCATTTTGAGCAGCATAAACTGAGTTTAAATTTTTTTTTATCTTGAAGATTACATAGGATTTCAGCTTCGTTTCATAGCCGCCAAGACGATTAGCATCAATGAATCCTTGGATTACCGTTGACTGCATAAATTCATGCATAAAATTATGTTAGAGAGTGTTTACCTGTGTAAATATGATTTTGTTGTGTTAATAGTCCTTGATAAGTAGAAGTTCAACACCCATAAGCAAGCCTTCTTTTTTAGGATTTCGTGTCTCCTAGAAGTTGAAGACTCTGAAAATAACTTCTTTGTTACTGAAACCTTTATGAAGACCCTCCAGAATCAAGTGACAAAGTGACTTGGCGGAAGAAGAAGTCTTTGAGGAAGCCATAATAAATCAATTAGTTAAAAGAGGAGCAAGTTTTCAATAAGGTAAAGGAAGAGAAAGATTGATTTCGTTCAGTGAAGAGAAGTTTCAAGGTGTTCTAAAGTATTTATAGTATAGATGACAACTTCAGAATGAGGTAAGTTTCATAATTTTTTTTAGTTTTTGGGTTTTTTGTTTATAATTAGAAATTTTCCTTATTTATTTTTGATTACGATATACAACCTCTACAGTAATGGAAAAGGTCACCTGAGCAAGTTTGAGAATGAAGTGAATTTCCTTATACGAAAGTGGCTCTTCCAACGTTTGTCTTCTTCGCCGGCATAGACTTCGATTTCCTAATCTAATTGTTTAGAGGAAATATAGAAGAGAACAATCCTTTGGGATGTAAATAATTGACATAGGTTTAATTAGGTCTCTATGTTTTTTTGTTGTTGTTTTAACAATTGTATAAATTTAATCCTGATTTGGAATATTTTATTTGTTTCATTATATCTTAAAATTTCCTATTTTCATAAGCATACAAATAAAATTTCATACTTGCATATAGATATAAATGATTTTTGTGATTAAAAATTGGAAGTTTTCATTTAATAGTTAAAATTTCATATTTTTAAAGTTTTTAAAAATGAAAAGTTTCTCATTATCAACAAAAACAAAAGAGATATTTTGACAAATGTCACTTTCAACATGTCACTTTGCAAAAATGCCACGGGTGAAAGCACTTTAACAATAATGCCACAACCTTTTAAAAATATTCTCACATTACCCTTAATGACTATTTTGTCAGATTTTTTTATTTTCTCTCTATTTTTCTCTACATGTGTCAGATTCTTTTTTTTCTTTTTTTGCTTCCCTCTCTCTTTCCTCTGTAGATTCTTTTTATTTTTTTCCCTCTCTTCCCTCTGCGTTTGATTGTTTTTCTTTTTCTTTTCTCTCTCTTTCCTCTCTCTTCTGCATCATATTACTTTTAAAATATATTTTTTTCTCTTTTTCTCTCTCTCCATCTCAAATTTTTTTCTCTCTCCTCTCTCTTATTGATCAAGAGGGACTTGGATCGGTTTTATGAGATTGTGTACGGATGTACGGTCATCCGTACCAGCCTTACTATCCGTACCATCCGTACTAACTTCAATGGTCATACCGATCTTTAAAGCATTAAAATGAAGTAAAGAAAGAAGAAAAGAGCCGTTACAATCATTAGTGGTGTTGCCGTCTATAGATAAGGCTAAGGTAAGGACATGTACTAAAAGTGGTCCTTACCTTATCCTCTCACCAACCATTTCACCAACCACTAAAAGATGTCTAGGTTCATGATGTCGACATCCTCCTTTCCTTTCTATACTTTTGTGATGTAACAAGATCTTGTATGAATCTAATGAGAAAAAAACTTTACTCTTTCTCTATTCTCATTAGTCTTTCTCATAATCTTTAGGAAACTTTAAACCAATCTTTAGTTTTTCCGCATAATCTATCATGGTATCATAGAGCTAGGTTGCGTTTTTGGTTTTCAATTCTACTTATTCTCATCATTTACTATCCATTCTCCACAAATCTTCATCAAATCTTCTTACTACAATCTTGGTTCATCTCAAAATCCTCTCTTTTTCATTCAGATTTGATCTTCTCACTTTTCTTTGTTTCTCTTTAATTTGAACCGTCCAAAACATTGGTTCAAGCTTTGTTCAAAGAAGAAACACCATTCGCTAAACTTCTCTTAACCTTTCCCCACAGTTTACAAGCTTGATAAAGCTTTACATCAATCTCAAATCTTTCTCAAGTTGTTACCGACGATATGGAGAACTATAAGGTCATGGTGATTCTGGTTACTCTCAAAGGAGGAAACTATTTACTTTGGTCAAGAACAACAAAGATTGCTCTTTGTGGTCGTGGTCTTTGGAATCACATTGAGCTTATTGAAGAAGAGGAAGAAGACGAAAGTAGTGATGAAGAGGTGGAAATCGCTAAAGCAAAGAAGGAAGCTAAGTGGTTCCAAAAGGACCAAACCGTTCTTGCCATCATCCAACACTCGCTTGAAGCTCCAATCCTTGAAGCATACTCGTTTTGTGAAACAGCAAAAGATCTTTGGGATACTCTCAAGAATGTGTATGGTAACATCTCTAACCTTTCCTGTGGGTTTGAAGTGAAGAAATCTATCGATGAGTTAAGCCAAGAGGATTTGGAATTCACTAAACATCTTGGGAAGTATCGGTCACTTTGGTCCGAGTTAGAGATGCTTAGGCCAAACACTATGGATGCTTCGGTCTTGAATGAAAGGAAGGAACAAGACAATGTCTTTGGTCTCTTACTTACCTTGAATCCGGCGTTCAATGATCTCATTAAGCACCTCCTTATAGCCGACAAGCTCCCAAGCCTAGATGAGGTGTGTGCTCAAGTTCAAAGAGAACAAGGATCACTCGGGATTGTTTGGTGGTAAGGGGAGCTCGCAATGGCTAACAAAGGCGTGCACAAGTTTGATGATCGCCGTCTAAGGGTGTGTGAACATTGCAAGAAGAAGGGTCATTCCAAAGACAAGTGTTGGTTCCTCCATCCACATCTCCGACCGAACAATGGACCAAGGGAACCGAGAGCTAACACCACTCAAGCCAAAGATGATCATGGTCAAACCGGCTCATCAAGACAAGGTGAGGAGTTAGCATCCGGTGATTAGGTGAGGAAGTCGGACCTAGAGGCACTCATCAAATCCATTGCCTCTCTCAAGGATTCCGGTAACAAACTCTTAACTCCAACACCTTTTAGCTTCTTAACACATAAACCAACTAGTAAGAGTTCTTTAATTGTGGATTCGGGTGCTTCAAACCATATGATTAGTAATGAATCCTTGTTAAGCAATATAGAACCGGCTAGTGGTAATGTGGAAATAGCAAATGGTGATAAGATTCCAATTAAAGGCATTGGTAATTTAAAGCTATTTGATAAAGAATCTAAAGCTCTATACATGCCTAAGTTCACTTCCAACTTGTTATCCGTTAAACGTACCACTAATGATCTAAATTGCTTTGCTATATTCGGTCCTAATGAGGTATTTTTCAGGATATTAAGAGTGGTAAAGTGATCGGAGAAGGGGGAAGCAAAGATGAACTCTATGTTTTAGAGAATCTTTCACCGACCACTTCACATGCATTCGATTTCAATTCTCGTTTGGATTCTCGTTTAGAGGTTTTCCCTAATACCTTGTGGCATGCTAGATTAGAACATCCTCATTCTAGAGCTCTCAAACTTATGTTGCCTAATGTTTCTTTAGAATTTTCGGATTGTGAAGCTTGTATTCTCGGCAAACATTGTAAAACCATTTTTCCTTTATTGTGTACAATTTATGAAAATTGCTTTGATTTGGTGCATTCAGTTGTATGGACATCACCTTACATTTCTAGGGATAATAACAAATACTTTGTGACATTCATTGATGAAAAATCGAAATACACTTGGATTACATTGCTTCCATTTGAAAGATCGTGTATTTGATGCATTCATGAACTTTCAAAACTATGTTGTTAACCAATATAATGCCAAGATCAAAGTATCTAGGATGGATAATGGATGAGACTACACAATCAATCGGTTCAAAGAACATCTAGCCAAACATGGGATCTTACATCAAACGAGTTGTCCATACACACCACAACAAAATGGTGCGGCCGAGAGAAAGAACCGACACCTAATGGAGGTATCAAGATCCAGGATGTTTCACATGAAGGTACCAAAGAAGTATTGGGGAGATGCGGTGATGATGGCGTGCTATCTAATCAATCGAACACCAACTAAAGTCCTAGAGGATATCTCTCCATTTGAGGTATTAAACAAAACTAAACCTTTTATTGAGCATCTAAGAGTGTTTGGTTGTGGGATCTAAGGAACAAGCTAGAGGCAAAGAGAACTAAGTGTATGTTCCTTGGCTACTCAACAACACAAAAAGGGTATAAATGCTATGATCCATCAACAAACCGCACCTATGTATCACGAGAGGTGAAGTTCTTAGAAGACCAAGGGTATTTTGATAAGAAGGATTAGAAGACTTAAAAGATTTGGCGGCTTCAAATGACCGAGCTTCAAGCTTAAGAATGCTTCTTGAACACCTTGGAGACAACAACAACAATCAAAAGAAGGACAAGCCGGATCCGGCTCCTAATGTGCCAATCAACGCACCTAATGAGCCTACCTTGGAAGAGGAAGATCACGGTCAATAAGAAGAACAAAATCACGGTGAAGATAGCTCAAGAGTGGAGGAGATCGAGGCAACACAAGCACCTACTCTTTATAGAAGTGCTAGACTTGAAGGAATACCGAGTGGTTCACCAAGTAGCTCATCAGATGAGTCACGCCCATCATCGGATGACTCCTATGTTCCTTCATCCGATGAGTCTCATGATCAAGAATCAAGCTATGGGCCAACTCAACCTATACTTAGAAGAAGTGAAAGGAACAAGGATACGATATACTACAACGCTCAAGCCGTAGCTCACCCAATACAAGCGGTGTGTTCTCTTGCCTTTGTACCGGATGATCATCTAGCCTTCCTTGGCAAGATTGATCAAGATCTAATTCCCAAGACTTACGAAGAAGCCATGGAGTATGAGTATTGGTCAAATGCAGTTGATGACGAGGTAGGCGCTATGCAAAGGAATGAGACTTGGTATGAAACCGATCTACCAAAAGGGAAGAAAGACGTGAGTTCAAAATGGGTATTCACAATCAAGCATTTGAGAAATGGAGACATAGAGAGGTACAAGGCTCGCTTAGTAGCTAGATGATTCACTCAAACCTATGGAGAAGACTTCACGGATACCTTTGCACCCGTGGCCAAGCTTCATACGGTGAGAGTTGTTCTCTCTATAGCTACTAACCTCTCAATGGATTTGTGTCAAATGGATGTCAAGAATGCCTTCTTACAAAGAGAGCTATAAGAAGAAGTCTACATGACTCCCCCTCCGGGTCTAGAAAAGACGGTTTCACCGGGTAAAGTTTTGAGGCTTAAGAAGATCATCTATGGACTCAAACAATCTCCAAGAGCTTGGTATAGGAAGCTAAGTATAACTCTTATGGAAAGAGGGTTCAAAAGGTCCGAATCCGATCACACTCTCTTCACTCTACAAGGATCTAAAGGGATTATAGTGGTCTTAGTGTATGTTGATGACTTGATCATATCCGGAGATGACAAAGAAGGGATTCAAGACACTAAAGACTTCCTCAAATCTGTGTTTGATATAAAAGATCTTGGAGAGCTCAAGTACGTCCTTGGAATTGAAGTATGTAGGTTCTCGGATGGTCTCTTTATCTCACAAAGGAAATAAGTCTTGGATTTGCTAGGTGAAACTGGAATGATGGAGGCAAAACCGGCTAAGACTCCTCTAGAAGAAGGTTATTAGACAAGTCGGATTGGAGAGAAGGATGATGAACCATTTGAAGATGTGTCCAAGTATAGAAGACTCATCTATCTTACTCTCACTAGACCGGACTTATGTTTTGCGGTGAATCAATTAAGCCAACACATGAAGGCTCCAACTATCTATCATTGGAGTATGGTTGAAAAGATACTAAGATATCTCAAGGGAAGCTTCGGCCAAGGTGTTTGTATGGGAAAGAATGACAACACCGACTTGGTTGGATATTGTGATGCGGATTGGGCCGGAGATAGGAATGATAGGAAGTCTACAACCGGCTATTGCACTTTCATTGGAGGCAACTTAGTTACTTGGAAGACTAAGAAGCAAAAGATAGTGTCGGATTCAAGCGCGGAAGCCGAGTATAGATCCATGAAGAAACTCACCAATGAGCTCGTTTGGCTAAAAGGGTTACTTGAATGTTTAGGCTTCAAGATAGATGAACCTATCACGATGCATTGTGACAACCAAGCCGCGATCCACATTGCTTCCAACTCGGTGTTTCATGAGAGTACCAAACACATTGAAGTCGATTGTCACAAGGTTAGGCAAAAGATGGAACAAGGAATAATTCTTCCATGCTTTACAAGGAATAATTCTTCCATGCTTTACAAGGAGTAAAGATCAATTGGCGGATATCTTCACCAAGGCCGCAAGTCTCAAAGTTTGCAATCATATCTTTAGCAAACTAGGACTTTTGGATCTTAACAAACCTTGATCTCAAGTCCTCTATCCATGAACATCACACTCTTTTTCCCTTTACATTGTTTTCTCCCAATAGGTTTTTCTATGTGAAGGTTTTTAATGAGGTGATACTTCATGGATTTCCAAGCTTAAGGCATTACCATAGACTTAAGCTTGAGGGGGAGTATTGATCAAGAGGGACTTGGATCGGTTTCATGAGATTGTGTACGGATATGTACAGATGTACGGTCATCCGTACCAGCCGTACCATCCGTACCAACTTCAATGGCCGTACCGATCTTTAAAGCATTCAAATGAAGTAAAGGAAGAAGAAAAGAGCCGTTACAATCATTAGTGGTGTTGCCGTTTATAGATAAGGCTAAGGTAAGGACATGTACTATTACCTCACTCGGCCCTAACCACCAAGGCTAAAAGACCAGTGATCCGACTAGTGTAATACCACGGCCCAAGGCTGCAATCCCGTCTCTCCGTGGATTACATCGGCAGAGTCACGGCCCAAGGCTGCAATCCCGTCTCTCCGTGACCCCCGATACATGGAAGTGTCAAACGCTCTTACTAAAGTTAGAAAGTTAGAACGTTACATGATCCTCTTGATCACTTGCAACGCTAAACCATAAACACAACACACACAAAAAAAAACACAAGAAATATGCAACACACAATCACACAAGAAATATGCAACACACAATCACACAATCAAACATCATGCATAACAATCAATTAAAACACTTAAACTAAAATCCTAAAATCCTAGCATGAACCTCAACGGTTATCAGCATAAAAATAAACAAGCATGACGCTCTATTTGTTTTGCAGTAAAGCAACAAACATAACCATGACTCACCTTTACTCTATGAATGGTTAGGATTTGGATACGGTGGGGTTGGTTTGGCCTACGTGTAGATTATTCCCATCACATGTAACCAAAGGCATCCCTCGGTCCATAACCACAAAGGCTAAAGACCTAGAATCCTTAATCATTCCTGTGGCCTTAAACATAAGGAAACCACATCTGGAATATGCATCGTCATGCATGACACGGCCCCAGGCTGCAATCCCGTCTCTCCGTGTCCTCGTGTACTTAACCGAAATCTTTATCGGTCAAAACACGGCCAAAGGGAATATCTCACCACGTTCAATAGTTTTTAAGTTTTACTAACACATAGGTTACGAGTAAACTTATAAAATTCATACTTACATTCATTAAGTATTTTCTTCACTTAGGAAAATACTTAACAACGCACGATTCATACTTAGCATTCATTAAGTATTTTCTTCACTTAGGAAAATACTTAACAACGCAACATGAACCTCAACCAAAAATATTCAACAATACTTAGCAAAATTCTAGATTTCGTGCTTGAACCTCTACGATTATAAATTCAAAATGATCAAGCAAGCAAACACGAAACTCACTCAATTGTTTGCAGTAAAACAACAAACATAACCAAAGAACTCACCGATTACTTGGTGAAAGTATGTGATTCGATTCACTCAATAAATCCTACTCACGGCTGCCTTACGATCAAACTGATGATCTTTCGGAGTGATGATCTATTCCATTAGATCACACGAACATTACTAAGGCAACACTTAGAGTTTTCTTAAAGAAACTTATGGAAATTATTCGGACATTACCTAGATCGGAACAGAATGGTTTCAAGGGTCTTCGGTGATTGTCTAAAATCAAACCGAAACTGATCCTACGAGTTGAGATGGATCCGGCCATCCGATCAAGAAACTAAGGTCAGATTCAAGATCAACACGAAAAATCAAGTCGGACAAGACAAGATTTGGATCAAGAAACTTACCCTAAGTTTTTCCCGAAATTGCTCTAGAACGGTTCGCGGTGGCTAAAGATTTCGGACTGATCGGACAGAGTATCGCTTGGATAAACTGATCTGATCAAGGTGATCGGACAAGATTTTGGTTCGGACAAAGTATCCGCGGTGGTTTAGAATGTTCGGACAAGAACTCGGGTTTTCTAGACCGATTTTAACAGAGGTTCGAAGTGGTTTCTATGGAGAAATGGGAGCTGCTTGCCTCCTATTTATAACCCTAAGCAAGCAGGCAGGCAGGTAGCTGAGTCAGCAGGGATTTGTCGTGCTTGCAGATTTGTCGTGCTTCCGATTTGTCGTGCTTCCGCTGACTCGTTGCATATGGTCGCGACACCTCGTGCTTGCGAGATTTGTCGTGCTTCCGATTTGTCGTGCTTCCGCTGACTCGTTGCACATGGTCGCGACACCTCGTGCTTGTGAGATTTGTCGTGCTTCCGATTTGTCGTGCTTCCGCTGACTCGTTGCACATGGTCGCTACACCTCGTGCTTGCAGGATTTGTCGTGTTTCCGCTGACTCGTCCCACACGGTCGCGACACATCGTGCTTACAGGATTTGTCGTGCTTCCGCTGAGTCGTGCTTGGACAAACCTAATCACCTTGGATGTTTCTTCGTCCGAAGGTAAGAGACGTTTCTTCATTCGAAAGTAATGCTGGTGACTAACCAACCAGGCAGACACCTAGCTTAGTCACTGAGGTGCTTAACTAGGTTTTGGCCAAAATCTAAGGGACTAATGGACTGATCCGCACCTTGCATCGAGTCTTTCCTCGAGCGCGGTTTACCCTTAAGAGAGGGTCATTACATTCCCTCCCCCTTAAAAGAATTCGTCCCGAATTCTCAAGGGTTAGATGGTCCGGCTTCCTGAGTTCTATCAGTTTCTAGGAAGAGTTCTGGGTTAGACTTCCGAAGTCTTGCTTCATCTTCCCAAGAAACAACATCTCTATGTTGTTTTCTTCTAATAACTTTAATCTGAAAGATTTCTCGTCCCTTCAAAAATCTAAATCGCCTCTCACCGATCCTTAAGGGTTCAGGTGAAGGAGGTTTGGGTTCGGTTCTGGGATCGGGTAGCCTTTCTGGCTGTGGTACATCCAGTCCACGGACATACTTCCGCAGCATAGATACGTGGAATACATTATGTAATCCCTTATCAGCTGCAAGGTCTAACTCATAGGCAACCTCTCCTACTCTCCTCTTAATGCAATAAGGACCCATATTTCGCGGGTTTAACTTACCAGGCTTAGCAAATCTATCCTTCCCTTTCTCAGCAGCCGCTTTTAACCATACCCAATCACCAACCTCATAAACAACATGTCTTCTATGTTGGTCAGCATACGTCTTTTGTCGATCTTGGGCTTTCTTCATATTAGCCCGAATAAGACTAATTTTCTCTGTGGTTTCCTTTACTATGGCTGGCCCAATTTCTCTACCTTCTCCTAATTCGGTCCAACACATAGGTGATCGACAAGGGCGTCCATATAAGGCTTCATACAGCGACATACCAATACTAGCATGGAAGCTATTATTGTATGCAAATTCCACTAACGGTAAGTGGACATCCCAAGTCTTTTTCCAATCTAACATACACATCCGAAGTAAATCCTCGAGAGTCCTGATGGTTCGCTCTGTCTGACCATCCGTCTCAGGATGAAATGCTGTACTCATAAACAGATCGGTCCCAAGGGCTTTTTGTAAACCTCGCCAAAGTCTAGCCGTAAATCTAGAATCACGGTCGGACACTATGTTGGCTGGAACCCCATGAAGCTTCACGATCTCATTCAAATATTGCTTAGCCAATGTTTCTATATTATCGTCAAGTCTCATTGGCAAAAAGTGAGCACTCTTGGTTAAACGATCTACAATTACCCAAATTGAATCATTTCCCCATCCTGGGGTTACAGGTAATCCTGTAACAAAGTCTATAGCTATCGCATCCCATTTCCATTCTGGGATCGGTAAGCTCTGTAGCAATCCCGCTGGTACTTAATGCTCTATCTTTATTTGCTGACATGTTTGACATTGCGCTACCCACTTTGCAACTGACCGCTTCATCCCCGGCCAATGATAGTACTGGTGAATATCTCGATACATTTTAGTACTCCCCGGATGAATACTAAGAAAGGAATGATGAGCTGTTTTCAAGATCTCATCCCGTAAGCCTTGTCCTTTAGGCACGATTATCCTTTTGTTCTGAAGCAGGGTACCATCTGCGGCCAAATGGTAACCGCTTGCGTTTGGCTCTTCACCATGATCCAACTCCTCGATAATCTTCTTCAGGTTCTCATCTTCCCTTTGTTCTTGTCGAATACGCTGTAGTAAACTCGCTTGGTTTACCGCCTGTAAACCTAACGGTTCACCACTCTCGCCCTTTAAGGTCGATAAGCTAACCATTTTGAGTTCTGCGGTTAGGCTCATCAAGTCCTTCTCAACATCAATCTTTACCCTACGACGGCTCAAGGCATCTGCAACCACATTTGCCTTTCCCGGATGGTAAGCAAATTTCAGATCATAATCCGCTATAAATTCCATCCACCTTCTCTGTCTTGCATTAAGATCAGGTTGGGTGTATAGATATTTTAAGCTTTGATGATCCGTCATCATTTCTACCGTCTCCCCGTAGAGATAAGATCGCCAAATCTTAAGGGCATGTACAACTGCAGCCAATTCCAAATCGTGCACGCGGTAATTCTCCTCGTGTTTCCTCAACTGCCGTGATGCATAGGCAATGACCTTCTTGCCTTGCATCAAAACACATCCTAATCTTGTTCCACATGCATCCGCATAAACTGTATATGGCTGGTTTGGCTCAGGTAAGGCTAAGACCGGTGCGGTGGTCAAAGCCTTCTTTAACAGATTAAATGCCTTCTCCGCTTCTTCGGTCCACACAAAGACTACGCCCTTTCCGGTCAGACGAGTCATCGGCTTGGATATGCTAGAAAATCCTTTTACAAATTTTCTGTAATATCCCGCGAGTCCTAAGAAACTGCGGACCTCGGTAGCGTTTATCGGTTGTGGCCAATCTTGTATAGCCATGATCTTCTCTGGCTCAACCGAAACTCCTTGTTCCGATACCCGATGTCCTAAGAATCCTATCTCTCGTTTCCAAAAACTACACTTGCTAAACTTAGCAAAGAGCTTTTGACTCCTTAAACGCTCTAACACTTTTCTCAAGTGTTTTTCATGCTCCTCAGCGCTCTTAGAGTAGATAAGTATGTCATCAATGAATATGATAACAAACTCATCTAGATAATCACGAAAGACTTCATTCATCAACCGCATAAATGCTGCTGGAGCATTAGTTAGGCCAAACGGCATGACCACAAATTCATAATGGCCATATCGTGTCCTAAATGCGGTCTTTACGACATCCTTCTCAGAAATTCGAATTTGATGATAGCCTGATGCTAAATCAATCTTCGAAAACCAACTAGCTCCTTGTAGTTGATCTAGCAATTCGTCTATCCTTGGCAATGGATACCTATCCTTGATGGTAACGTTGTTGATTCCTCGATAATCTATACACAATCTCATGCTACCATCCTTCTTCTTAACAAATAACACCGGTGCTCCCCACGGCGATGAACTGGGTCTAATGAATCCTTTTTCCATTAGATCCTCTAACTGTTTCTTTAATTTTGCTAGTTCTGCTGGAGCCATCCGGTAAGGTGCCTTAGCTATTGGAGCTACTCCCGGTTCCAAAGAAATTGAAAAAGGATCGTTACGAGATGGTGGTAACCCTTCCAAAGGTTTAAACACATCATCGTATCCTTGGACTACCGGAATCTCCTATAGCTTAGGTTCCTCCAATGCACTATCACCCTTGATACTAAGGGTGACAAGGTAAACCTCATCTTCATTAAGGTCCTTTTCTGCTCTTAAGACCGTTACGAAGGATACGGTGGGGTTGGTTTGAATTCCAAGATAGGTTAAGGAAGGTTTTCCGACTATCTCAAAGGTTACTCTTCCTCGACCACAATCTAGATGCGCCATGTACGCGGATAACCAATCCATTCCTAAAATGATCTCAGAATGGTCTAAAGGTGTGACTAGAAGATTAGTTAGGAATGTGTGGTTTTCAATGATAATCGGAATTCCTATATAGCAACTCGTTGCTATAAGGATCTGATCACCAGGTGTAAGGATAGGAACGTGAACCTTTACTATCGTAAAGGTCCCCTTAAAACGAGAGGTGACCTCGGGTGATGCAAAACTATGCGTCGCTCCCGTGTCAAACAATACGTGTGTGGGAACACCACAAACTTGTATTGTTCCTAGATATAAGTGCACTAAACTTTTGTTCAAAAACTTTCATAAATATTAAACAAAGTTTTACACTATACCACACTATTAACAATACAAAAACAAAAATTCGAGTTAAAACCCTTATTTACCTGGAATCGGACCTTTAGAAGGTCGAGAGGGTTCAGGTTTATCTAGGGAATATACGCGTCCTGCTAAAACATGGATCACACTCATTAGTTGCTCCTCGGTACCTCTCCCTTCACGTCTCGGTCCAGTGGCCTCGTCCTACTTAGTCCCACTCCCTCAGGATTAGGACGGTTAGGATGATTCCGTCCATGACTTCCCGGTTCAACCGGTTCATCACGTCCTGGATACCTACGACGGGAGGTAACCGATCCGCCAGGACTCTCTAATGGTGATCCTCTATAACCTGATCTACTTGGCCCTTCAAAGCTTGTGTCCTCCCGATGAACATTAGGCCAGGATTCTGATGACTCAGTGGATAACCATCCACCATGTGAGGGGGATATCCATCCTCCAATATGTGATCCCTCAAGTCCAGGATCACTAATGTCACGAAGTCCTAACTCCGCCATGGAATGTGGGGAGTTTTCATCGGTATAGTCGCGGTACTGAATCTGCGGCATATACTCCGGCACATCCTCTGACGGCTCTGAATCCGGATAGTTCTCATTATGCGGCATCACAGGCCAATCTCTATATACAGGAATACGACAGTGTGGTGGAGTACCCATCTACAACAAAGAATACGGTAAATCTAATCCCATCTTATCTAAACCCAATAGCACAGGAACGTAATCAGTTTATCCTAATTGCCTTTTAGCGACATTTTGACTCGATAAAACGTTTGAAAACCAAGTCCCATTCAAGCATCGTAAAAACAATGCTCTGATACCACTTTTTGTAATCTGAAAGATTTCTCGTCCCTTCAAAAATCTAGATCGCCTCTCACCGATCCTTAAGGGTTCAGGTGAAGGAGGTCTGGGTTCGGTTCTGGGATCGGGTAGCCTTTCTGGCTGTGGTACATCCGGTCCACGGACATACTTCCGCAGCATAGATACGTGGAATACATTATGTAATCCCTTATCAGCTGGAAGGTCTAACTCATAGGCAACCTCTCCTACTCTCCTCTTAATGCGATAAGGACCCATATTTCGCGGGTTTAACTTACCAGGCTTAGCAAATCTATCCTTCCCTTTCTCAGCAGCCGCTTTTAACCATACCCAATCATCAACCTCATAAACAACATGTCTTCTATGTTGGTCAGCATACGTCTTTTGTCGATCTTGGGCTTTCTTCATATTAGCCCGAATAAGACTAATTTTCTCTGTGGTTTCCTTTACTATGGCTGGCCCAATTTCTCTACCTTCTCCTAATTCGGTCCAACACATAGGTGATCGACAAGGGCGTCCGTATAAGGCTTCATACGGCGACATACCAATACTAGCATGGAAGCTATTATTGTATGCAAATTCCACTAACGGTAAGTGGATATCCCAAGTCTTTTTCCAATCTAACATACACATCCGAAGTAAATCCTCGAGAGTCCTGATGGTTCGCTCTGTCTGACCATCCGTCTCAGGATGAAATGCTGTACTCATAAACAGATCGGTTCCAAGTGCTTTTTGTAAACCTCGCCAAAGTCGAGCCGCAAATCTGGAATCACGGTCGGACAGTATGTTGGCTGGAACCCCATGAAGCTTCACGATCTCATTCAAATATTGCTTAGCCAATGTTTCTATATTATCGTCAAGTCTCATTGGCAAAAAGTGAGCACTCTTGGTTAAACGATCTACAATTACCCAAATTGAATCATTTCCCCGTCCTGGGGTTACAGGTAATCCTGTAACAAAGTCTATAGCTATCGCATCCCATTTCCATTCTGGGATCGGTAAGCTCTGTAGCAATCCCGCTGGTACTTGATGCTCTATCTTTATTTGCTGACATGTTTGACATTGCGCTACCCACTTTGCAACTGACCGCTTCATCCCCGGCCAATGATAGTACTGGTGAATATCTCGATACATTTTAGTACTCCCCGGATGAATACTAAGAAAGGAATGATGAGCTGTTTTCAAGATCTCATCCCGTAAGCCTTGTCCTTTAGGCACGGTTATCCTTTTGTTCTGAAGCAGGGTACCATCTGCGGCCAAATGGTAACCGCTTGCGTTTGGCTCTTCACCA